>JAXRJS010000080.1:720000-1070000 GCA_037127375.1 Dione juno | reverse complement strand
ATATTTTAAATTCATATCCTATAAGAATCTTGCCACAAATTGTTAAAATACGTAGAGACTAGAAATAATCTCTTGGTAGAGACTAACTGTAATATTTGCCTTCTAAGCTGTTAGCTTTCTGTGGACACTGCTATTTTTTTAATTTAAATTGTGAATTTAAAAATTCTAGCAAAGGTCTAGTTGAATAAATAATATTATGGTTTCCATTTTAAAACATATGGAAGAATTGTCATGAAAAGTTAACCCCATTTATAGTTAGAGTTGAGGACGAAGCAGTAAATAGTACTAGCTTCACAGATTTAAAAACACTCCGATTTGAAATGAATATAATATAATTATACACCATGTATAAGTAGAATAGTATACAAATATTAATATAGTTTGGTTCAGTAAGTTTTCACTTTTTTTTTTTACTAACTTATTAATTAGCTTTACAGTAAGTTTAGTTTAAACTTTATTCCATCACTTGTCATTGTTTTATCTGTGATATGATATTATTATATTAATACTAAGAAGTACATTTATAAATCTAGTGGTAGTAATTTACTATGAAGGTTGTCACGAGTTCGATTTATGTCACGATGGTCTATATATGTATAACATATGAGTACAGTTTTTGTGCAAATTAATATTTAAAAACTAACTGAAATAGCAAATAAAGTGTGTAAAAAAAGCTTGATTGTTTTAATTATTCTCCATTTAAAGTCAAAGTTGTTTTTAAAAGTAAGCTTTTAATTAAGTCAGTCAATATTATCGATTTTAGACGATTCTAGTGCAATGGGACAAAGTCTGACTATTATAGCAGTGGTGTTGGGTTCTATCCAATTATTATTTTTCCCCGCTCTGGTAAGAGATGGAGCTGGTGGCACCTTTCAGCACAAAATGTATTGAATTTGGACGATAAATGAAGAGGCGTGTTTTAACACTGGATTATCTCTGCATATCCTGCTATATTTTAATATTATTAATTTACTTATATTTTATATTATCGCGGACTATTTTATTTCACATTAATTGTTCCTTCGTGTTATAATGTTGTTATCATTTTTTTAATGAAATGTAATATTCAGACAAAGAGTGGATCGACACTTCGTCCAATTAGTGCAGTTGTATTCTATTTCCTCTAAGTGATATATAGACTAATAACCATCCAGCTTAATTTGGTGGAAATATTTGCAAATTTCGCCTGTAATTCGCCTTATAACCATAAAAAAAAAATCTCGTTGATTCGAAAATTTAATCTGCTCTAATTAATTTAGTTATAACTTAATTAATAAATTATTCTAATAATTTAATTTAATTTAATAATTTAATAAACTATGCTATATTATACATTAAGATAAATAACAGAATCATTGCTAGAAACCTTTATAAAACGGGTATTCTGACGGTTGGAGCACAATACATTACACTTATAATAACATTTTGCTTGTCAGAAAAAATAATGATAGTAATTAAAAAAACAGATATAGAAACAAATACAAGAAATAAAAAAATAGATATAAAAAAGCTGGTAGCTCCTAGTTTTCACCTTCAACAAGTCTAAAAATCATTCATGGAACAAGGTCAGATCTTCCATTTCATTAATTTAAAGTAAAAGCTAAAATATTTTATTAAATAAAACATATTATTCTATTAAATAATATTATAGTGACAGTTGTGCGTGGAATAATTAAATGCTGTTGATGCTCCTTCAGCAAGCCTATGATTATTATAAATAATTCTTTTATATTTGTCAATGTTATTTCAAAGGAGCTGTTGAATTTCTCGCAGGCTCTTCTCAGCAAAACCTACCTTCTGAGCTATGGTAGCGTCCTGTAGGACTGACACTACTGACACTACTGACACTACTGACACTACTGGACTAATTGAATAAAATATAATAATTCTGACATATTGATTTTGATTCAAATGTAAATAAATATAAAACTTAATGCTGCTCTTTCTGTTATATAAAAAAGTTTTGTCTGTTAGAAATCACATATAAAATGTAGACGGTGTTCATTCAAATGTTAACGTAGCCCCATCTAGTGGACTTATTTTGTACTTCGTTACAAATACGCACATTTGTATCAATAGTGATATATTAGTTCGACAGATGGCATTCAATCGAATTACGACTGACAGATACTGACTGACTCGTTGATTTCAGACTGACGAAATTGTGCTCAAGCATCGAGCGTACTCCTCGGAACGCCACAATCTGAAGAATTGCTTTGAGTCGACTGACGAAACTGACATTTTGCTCCACGAGTAATTTTAAAGTACAACATTTCAATGTATATAATATATCTTGATAATTACTTTTATTACGTAATGTGTGGTGTATATGTACAATATTTAAAAAAAAAAAAACGAAAAAAGTCCCGCTGAGGCATTAACTTTAGTGAGCCAGTGGTCTTGTATTTGACGTTCAAAAAATGAATCATGTATTATTACTTTGAATAAAATTATTTGAATTTAATATGTCATAGAAGAAGGTATAATATTTTTATATAATGAGTTGTAGCCTGCAATTTCATTTCCACGCTTTGGTAACAAGACGTGCGCGTTGAGTTCCGTCACTCACCGCGCAATGTCTGGAAAAGTTATCGGAAAGTAGAGAGCCGAGTGTCTTAACACTACGTTCCCTCTGCTTTCCCAGCTATATACATAACAGCAATTAAAATTATTTTAAACGGATTAGTACAAATAAAAAAACAAATATATTCATTTCTTTTATTTAATAATAATTAAGACTCAAATGATACCTTTACAATACAGACACGATAAAATACTTTAAAATACAAGAGACGTTTCGCCTAGAGCTAAAGTAACTAAATATTTGGAATACAAAAATCATATTTTCAAATCGTTATACATTGTTAATAAAAAACTTAATAATTTTTTTTTTAATGGATATGATATAATATATATATAATAATTGTTATCGAACTAAGTTCTCTCTGCCCAGCTATAAAGTGAAAAACAACTAGATTTTTTTTCTAAAAAAAGACAAACATAATAATTTCAATCAATTTTATAATCGATATTTATAATCCATTAAAAATAACTTAATTTGAAATTTCAAACGTACTCGATAATTAAGAAGAAACAAACGTACATGTCAAATCTAGAAAAAAACAACTAAAGAGTATATATATATATATATATATATATATATATATATATATATATATATATATATATATATATATATATATATATATATATATATATATATATGTATATATATATATGTATATATATATATATATATATATATATATATATATATATATATATATATATATATATATATATATATATATATATATATATATATATATATATATATATATATATATATATATATATATATATATATATATATATATATATATATATATATATATATATTTCTTTTTCGTGACGTTGACGTGGGTTGAATCGCATTTGACACAAATTTTGTTTAAAATAAATGTTAAAGTACTTGGAAACATTGACATTTATCACATAATGAATAATATAAAATATTCCTATAATTTTAAAATGTATTAACGTTATACGCGATGCTACATACATATAATATCTTTAAGCATTCATAATTCTTACTCTAATCAAAACACTATAAATAAATCGAAGAATCATATATATATATATATATATATATATATATATATATATATATATATATATATATATATATATATATATATATATATATATATATATATATATATATATATATATATATATATATATATTTCTTTTTCGTGACGTTGACGTGGGTTTGAATCGCATTTGACACAAATTTTGTTTAAAATAAAATGTTAAAGTACTTGAAAACATTGACATTTATCACATAATGAATAATATAAAATATTCCTATAATTTTAAAATGTATTAACGTTATACGCGATGTGCTACATACATATAATATCTTTAAGCATTCATAATTCTTACTCTAAATCAAAAACACGATAAATAAATCGAAGAATCAATATATATATATATATATATATATATATATATATATATATATATATATATATATATATATATATATATATATATATATATATATATATATATATATATATATTATATTGAAACTCCAAGAAACTTATCATTTTAAACTTACTTAAGAACAATACAATATTCTATAGTCAGTTTTAAACTAAATTACTTAATATGTCTCACATAAGTTTAAAGTGTGTTAACATAACCCATCCAAATAATCCACTTTAAGTAAGATTAAAGTGGATTCTGGCTGTTAAGGTAGATAGTAATCCACTATTAAAAAAATAAAAGGAAACCGGAGAAATGTGGTAGATAATCAATGAACAGCCAATGGCAAGTATTATTTATATAAAAAAGACATGAAATTTAGATAAAAGTAATTTTTTGTAATTTTTTTAATATAAAAAGCCTCTAATCATATACATATGACAAACTGACTTTAAACAACTAAGCAAATGAATAAACAATATAAATGCATATCACTAAATGAATAATTATTCGTCTAAACTAAATAAAAGTTACCACTAAATTGTGACTTTTTATCTTAAATTACGATTACACATTTCGACGAAAATAGTACGTGCGTAAAAGCGTTTATTACTTAATAAGGCACCTCGATTTTTTGGTTTTTATTTCGTGAAATTTAAATTTTATATCGAAAATACAAGCATTACCATTTACGACGAAACTAATTGTAGTTCGTCTAAATCAGTAATTATTTATTACTGCGATAATCAATTTAACTTTATTAAGAATCGAGATTAGATAAGTTTACATTTTAAAGTCCAATAGCATCTTATAGGTAATAATGAATTTTACAAGGAATTATTATTATATGAACTCAAAATAACAATAGCCTTTAGATTCAGTCTAAGTATAAACATTTTTTTTAATATCAACAAACAAAAATAACACATTCGAAAGAAAACAAGTTGAATTTTAGTTAATATTTCTGTAGAATCTTGTATTTTTTTTATTTATATTTTTATAATTTTTACCATAAAAATTATATTTTATATTGTACCAAATGAATATAATAGCAACAAATCTAAAGACTCTTCCCATTTTGCTATTCACAAATATAACTTAATTACATAGTAATATGGCTTTAATGATAAATAAAAAATAATTAATTATAAAGAGATCAAAATATATTTGATAGTTGAGCTTAGATTAAAAAAAAAAAAAAAACTTCGACTCAAGTATTTCAAATCTTGCAGCAGTTGAGTCGATTCGTAGTCGTCAGCTGTTCTTTTGATTTCGTTCTGAAGCGTGTCGTTACCATGACAACGTGGACCTGGAATTTAAAAAATGGCTTTTATTATTAAAATATTGTTTTTTTTTTTAATTTCTATTAATATATACTGTATATTATAACCTGTTCTAAAATATAATCTGCAGGATTCTCTCTGGATATAAAAGCACGCGATAAATCGTGAATCTATGTATGTATATATTGTATGTATACATATATGTCTCTCTTAAACTATGATAAATATGAAAAAAAAAGATTATGGAGAATGACTTTGTGATCTTAGTGTGGATTAACACTGTAAAAATAATAATAATATTGAATAAAATAGCATTATCTCTTGTCAAATGATTGTTTTTTACAATAATCTTTGTAAAAATCTCCCTATAGAGATGCTAACAACGTAATAAGTTATAGAAATTATACAAGAATTTCGACGCAGCTTGATGAAGAACGCATGGCTTAGTGGTCAGACAGCTTGGACGGTTTTCATGAGGCGCGGGTTCAAGTCCCGCTGCGTTCAAAATTTTTGTATGTTTGCTTGTAACACTTCAAAATAATAAAAAAAAATTATGGCGAGGTAACAAATTCTTAAATATCATTTAAAACACTACATATACAGAACTAGAAAGAAGACCGAGAAAGATCAAACTTGTCTACGCTAAATATTTTTTTTTAGTACCAGCATATTATATACGAGTATATATATTATAACTTATGGATGATGATAAAAAAAGCAAATCGTGTTTTACCATATTTTAATATGTAATTATAAATGCTTTAATAAAAAACTTTGCCGATACCAAATTAGGAGCTTTTAGGATTCCGTAGTACTTTTTATTGGGTTTTAAAAGATGAACAGGTAAAACCAACTTGTACTCTACTGTATATTGGAATACGTAATTTAACGCTGTCTTTTTTTTTTCGTTGGAATAGTCTTATATTACCATAGACACATATCAACTTTATTATATAATTTTATTATACAATAAGTGTGTATTCTAATGTAATAGAAATTGTTGACGTTTATTTTTTTTTAATTCTTCCAGACATACTGTCATTGTCACACACAGTATACTGAATACTCATAACAATATTTGCCTCAATAATCAATAAATGTCTAAAATATATAAAAAAAGAAATTAGAAAAAAAAACAATGCCTGCCAAAGTGACGTTTAAATATAAATGTTATTTGTATTTAAAGCTACGGACCCATGGCTACACTAACCAGCTCACGTTTGGCTACAATTTTTTCACGAATTTCTCTAATAAGGTCACAAACGGTGTGTCATCAGAGCGGACTCGTTCAAACCGGATGTTATTTTAAATGTATTGATACTTTGGAACGAAAACGTTTAATTGCAATTAAATATATAAATAGATGTATTGTGAAGTGTGAATGCATATATAGTTAATACTTTCGAATTATAATTGGTTTGTTAAAGGTTTAATTTCAATTAGTGATTTTTTTTAACTTTTAACCATTCTGTTAATAGTAGGATAGGGAAAGGAAGCTTGGTGTCCAGTCACTTCTTTATATTGTAATAAGTATGTATGTATGTATAAGTATGTATATATATATATATATATATATATATATATATATATATATATATATATATATATATATATATATATATATATATATATATATACATACTTATACATAATATACATATACGTACTTCAACAAACTCAGCGCTAAAAGCGAAACACTAGTAGGCTTATTGCTGCCCTATTTGAATAGTACTGAAGTTGGCACAATGTACAACAGGATAACCAAAGGAAAGCAGTGTCAAGACACTCCGTTCCCTTCTTCCCACTGAAATTTAAGATTTTGGTGACGCAACTTGACGCCGCGCTTTGTCTTGACACACTGGGCAAATGAGAATAATTCATTCGATGGCCTCGATAGTACTTTGTTTATTTTTAACTATAGAAATGTACCGACATATAAGCTGATTTTGCAGCGTTCGGTTATCTTATGGTTAGAGTGATTTAGTGTAATGTGTACTATGAGAGAAATAAGATAAATAGTGATCGGTCACTGAATCGTTATCGCATTCAAGATAGTGAATCTCATACGATGCAGCTAAAAAACGCTCCAATAACATTGAATTGATACAAGCTGATACGATCTATAATATTATTCGTGATTTTAGCGAAGGAACTATTAAAGGTCACCTGTCCGTACCAGCCTTTATACGTATGTACAGTTTTAATTATTTTCTATTTGTATAATTTATCTATATATATATATATATATATATATATATATATATATATATATATATATATATATATATATATATATATATATATATATATATATATATATATATATATATATATATATATATATATATATATATATATATATATATATATATATATATATATATATATATATATATATATATATATATATATATATATATATATATATATATATATGCATAAAAAATTCCGGAGTTCCACGTTCAATTAACGCGTTGTATTTAAAAGTGCAACGTTGAGTTCCGCCACTTATATAATCCCGAAGAACAGTATTTTGACACTATGTTCCCTCTGCTTATCCTGCTAAATGCAGGATATAGCGTGAAGCTGAATAATAATACTCCTTCTTCTCCATTTCCCATCTATTAAGGCACCATATTAAATCAAATATAAATATTTCATAACATTTTAACAACACGAGTACATTATATGAAATTTCAAAGGTACAAAGTGCTTGTAAGAGCGACATTGAGCGCGGTGTGGGCGCGGCAGGGCGCGCCGTCGCTCCCTTCAATCAGCTAATGGTAACAACGTGGAGAATCACATGATACGCTCGCCAAGAACAACGCTAATTGCGAATATGATTTCATTTGCGTTGGAAAGGTTTTATATGTTTATTTATGTGCGTGTAAAGGTAAGCCGGTGTCCAAAAAGGCATACGATAAAAAAATACAATAATAAGGATAAGAATTGAGATTAGTTAACGATGTTTAATTACTTTGACTTGATTTATAGTGAAATTATTGTTGGTTAATTATTTATTAATTGTTATTCATTTATTTATTATGATTTACAAAAGGTGGCGATGGGAATCGTTTTTTATGGACCCTTCGCCACTGGTATCTTACAGTATCAGCGAGCACTGTTAGCAGGGTAGGCAGAGAGAACTTAGTGCTAAGACACTTCGTCTCCACTTTCCTTCCAAATTCCAAACTCATAGTAAGTGGTGGTAAAGTTTAGGTTTAAGTAAAATAACATCATCCTTAGGAAATAAGTTACTGCATGTTAAGGATATCTTAAAGACGTTCTCAGAAATTACAGGTTTGCTAAACAGCCATACATTTCTTCATATTATACAAGGGCCTAGTGTTAAGATACTCCGTTCTCATTTACGCTTTGAGATATTGCCTAAGTGGTGGAATTCAACGCTTCAATCTGTCTTTTAACCAGAGTGAGACAATGAAAATAATTAATTACCTCGATTGGGAATCGAATCCACAACCGTCGCGTTTCTTTAAAATAAATTTTTAACTATCATATATTTTAAACTCATATTATATATTTAATTACAGGTTAATAAATACCATAACTTAATTCAAAAGTAATTAAATTATTCGCGTGATATAAAAACAAAGTTTCCATGTTTAGATAAAGGTAACAATTTCCATGATTAAGGCAGTTCGTGTAATGGAAGTTTTATTTAAATTGACTCTATTATATTATTATGATGAATATACCTAGTCACTTTAAATAGATGAAGTGCATTACGTTATGCATTTTTAATATGTTTTAAATTCCATTAAAAAGCTTTTATTTTAATCAATTGTGTTTAGTTAATAACGTGGTCTAACTCAAATATTTGAATTTTATATTGAATTGATATAGACTGTTCGGCCAGTTCTTAGTTAATACAGAATATGCTGAAATTTTAGTAAGATCTCTTTGGTTCTAGAAGTGCGATATTATTTTGAGCCTGATGTATAGTCTGGTTATAGCTTTAAGAAGTGTGACTCGAATTCAAAAGCTTCTCTTTCATTCTGTAAGCTTAAAATGAGAGTAAGCTCTTATTTTTTTATTATTTATGTAGAAACAAAACTGATAACCTAATCATCGATAGCATTTATTATTCACTTTTTAATAATTTCAAAGAATTTTGACATTTGTAAATAAATTGTTTTTTTTTAAATAATATTTTAACCTAATGATGCTAAAGTAATTTTGCTAATATTCATTTCTAATTTCATCAGAAACCTACAATTGTAGTGTTATAGCCTATCACGAGAAATTACAAAATTTTCAAGATGCTATTCAAGATAAATATAAGATTAAGTACTTGACTTATTAAATGATTGGAATAAATAGTAATTTAGTTAATTCAATATAATCTGGGGATCGATTCCCACTTGGTGAAATATAAATTTTGTTTTTATTTACCTGCTCTATTAGACAAAAAGTCTCAAATTTTCATGAAACATGGAGAGTGAGTGTCTTGACACCAGCTGTTATGATATATATATATATATAAAATGATTTATCAATATCTACATACACATATTCAATAAGGCCATGACTCTTGAATCGATACTTTAAATAAAATTATTACTGTTGGCCTTGTTAAACCTACACTCGGGTCACAAGTCCTAGGCACTCACCATGCGGGATGGATCGGAGTAAACCCGCATCCCGCATGGTCCATGCAATGCTAAGACGTTTTTTCTCTCTGAGTACTGAGAATCTAATTTTCTTTTTTTAAAATCTAACTTTACAATGCCTCGTATTAACTATAATAGTGTAGAATATATTATACGTAATCTAAAAACTTAACTTTAAAACTATATAAAAAAGTGTACTTGAAATATTAATAATAATATGGTCAATGAACACACATGTATATTTATTAGAAGCATAAAATACGTATAACGGATATTGTCTTATTTGGCTACGTTTGTATGAATTTGATAAAGCTAACAGAACTAAGGAGAGGACTTGTTTTTAATTAACAAAATTACTATTGGTTTATTTAGTAGAAAAGGAAATCCCTATCTGCATGACGTGATGATCTAACTAGTCATTCATAGTAAATATAGGTAAATATAAATCTTAAAATGGCAATCTCTGTCAGATACAAACCCAATAAGGACACTTTTCTTTCACAGTCTTAAGGCAACACGCCAAAGGAGAAGACTGCCAAAGACTGCCAAGACTGCCAAAGGAAACCTTACAGAAAAAGAGGACTTATGTACACGGAAGGTCACATCTCGAAACACCCTAGAGTGAACATCTCCTAGCTCTTCGAGAATATACAAATTTTATATTATAATTATGTTTTATTCTTTATTACTGATTGTATCTCAGAAGCTCAGGTAATAAAACAGATAACACTAATCAAAAAAAACACGGGACCAGAGTGTCAAGGGACAAAGTAAAGTGGGGACCGGAGATTCCCTCTGCCTACCCTGCTAGTTGCAGGATACAGTGTGAAGCTAAAGAAAATTAAAAAAAAAAACACGGTCAGTTTAATAAAACAACTAGAAAAATAATCGTAAATTTGTGTAAGTCCTAAATAACCCTAAACATGTATTGTTTCTAGCATCTGCATCAAAAGGCAGTAATCGTTGCGTAGTCCGCAGGTGAACTTAGAGCCGTGAAAGTTTTGACATTTAAGGATGAATCGCAATAATATTTATTATGTACTTATTAGACGCCACGGTGCAGTGGCGCAGTTAAGAAGTATTTGACTGTGCACGCGATGTTCAATTTACATTTGGAGAAATATATTAATATCTATCTATCTAGCTATCTATTTATATTATCTATTATGGTTTTCTACAGTAGAAAAATATGAAGCGAATAAGGATAAAAAAATTAAACTTACCGAAATTTAAAGATACAGCGTAGGTACTCGCTTCTGAGCTCCCAACGACAGTTTGTTACCAATTTTCTTGTAGCCCTCGTTTTTAGTCCTAGATTTTTGCTTATCACTAGCTTCCACTGGATACCCTGTTAGCTCCCATACTAAATTTGTTAACGATTTGGGTCTACTTATTTTCCGAGACCTTTTTTCTGGTAGCTTTGGTCCGTTTCCAGAATCTCCAGAAGTTCTACCTCCAGAGTGACTTGAATCTAATGTGCCATCTAGTTCCATTGCTTGATGAATATTTGACAGGCTCTTGTATCGTATATTGAATATAGGTGAATCTCCCTTAGCTAAAGGTCTAAGTGGACTAGTTCCTGGACTAGGTGCCTCTTTAGTTGGCGAATGACTTTTCTGGCTAAGCAATGCTCTACCTTTGTTATTGCTTACACTGTTTTTTATATACAGCTTTGGCAAATTAGGTGCTGGTGCTATTGAACATTTTTCTTTATAAACAGTGATGGGTGTCTCCTTAGTTGTAGTGGTTGATTTACGAGTTCTCTTCTCCGCTTTTTGGTTCAAAGGTTTCTTAGTAGGTATTGTTTCTATTGGAGGAGGTTCAGGTTTGATTTCAGATATCAAAGGCATATGAATTGGTGTAGCTGCTGGTGAGGATGGTGCAGATTCATGTCGAGTGGGTTCATTACAGTAAGATGCTTTTATATTTTTAGGTAATGGAGCAAAACCTCTTACGTAGTCGTATATCTGATCAATTTCATCATACTCGTCAGGTATACTGTTGTCATCTCTGTGACTGCTATAAATATGATTATGGCGGTTTAAATATTTGTGTTGGTTAGCAGAATCAGATGATGCACTTCGTCTTAAAAAGTAACCTGTTTTTATAAGAGGTGGTGCATGAAGAGGTCCATTTAATAACCTTTTTGGGTCTCCGAGTTTTCCATCTAGTACATGTATTCGATCAACTACATCTACGAGTAACCTATTACATTTTTCAAGTAATCTAGAGAATTCCATAAAATTTTTAATGTGCTCTTCATTTTTGCATCGCAGCATTTTTAAGGGTGCTGCCAGAGGTAAAGCTACTAATGCATTACCTTCTTTTTGTAGAGGCAGCGCAAAGACATGATCCTCTTCGAATAAAGACAAAAGCCTTAGTTCTGGAACAAAATGGCTTGCACTTTTAAGACCTCTAGGAGGTGTTCCATGGACGAGTCTAACCGTTATAGGTAATCGTTTCGTCAGTAAAGTTTTTGCTGTATGTACTCCACTTATGTTATCTTCTTTAGCAACAGCTGAAAATTTGCCTCTTTGATCTAAGCTCATTAAGATTGTATCCCCTTTAGAATCTGTGCACTTTAAATATTTATTTTTACCTAAAAATGTCTCACCTCTGGGCATTATCACTTCACCAGCGGGTAGATTTCTCGCTCCATCTGCTGTAATATTTCCATCCAAATCGGTTTTAGCACATATTACTCTAACCGGTTCTCTTACTAGACACCCGTCATCAAGTTTTCGTCTCGCTAGCTCAGAAACATGTTCAATACACCTAACAGCTCTGCCCTCTTCACTTAATAGTTCAAAATAACCTTTATATGTTTCTGGTATGGCAATTCGTGGTCCTACACTAACCATACGTCTACCTTCCTTAATTTTTATGGCTTGAGCTATTATCTTCTTCCTCTTTCCTGCTGATACGAGTAAAGCTGTACTCTGTAATCCAGGACTTGGTAACGTTGGGACACCCAGACCGCCATACTGGCCTTTAATAATTTTAGCGACGTTTGGAAGTCGATTTTTGACGACAAATTCTCTAAGGTAATGCCCTTCGTCTGTCCAGCGGCATGCTGCGACCACAACCTGCCCATCTGTGGCTGCCATAGTGAATTTTGTCACATCTGAAA
Source organism: Dione juno (assembly GCA_037127375.1). Classification (NCBI taxonomy): domain Eukaryota; kingdom Metazoa; phylum Arthropoda; class Insecta; order Lepidoptera; family Nymphalidae; genus Dione; species Dione juno. The sequence goes on along the minus strand of JAXRJS010000080.1, from coordinate 1,056,966 downwards.
CAAAGAAAATATATACTTAATAATATTACACTAAAACACGCAGTCACTGGTTTTTTTATCGACTGTGTAGCATTCTGTTGGCCATAGCGGCCTAGGGCTTTGTGGTAGGCTGAGCTGGAAGAGTATCACTGAGCAATGCCAGTGCTTTTTAAGGAAAGTTCCTGAAGATATCTTTTAATTTGAATACGCTCGAAGTAAGTATATATGTTACCGAAAATACAACATCAAGTTTTTTTTATTCAATAAACACTATTAAAATATTTAAATGTACAGTGGTGTGATATATTATATTATATTGTTTGCCTACGCCGGAAAATAAAACTTACAAGAACGTTTTTCTTTTAATTTATAATAATCACACATCCGCTTAAACATACGGACATACTTTGTTTTTCCTTCAAAGTGTACTACTTATAATATGTTATATATACTTATATACCATTAAAACTAAAAAAATCTTATCAAATACTTATCAAAAAAAAAAAAACAATTATAAAAAATGCGGAAATGCCTTAAAATACTTGCAGAGTGCCTCGTGTGCAGAGGCACAACGTGTGTCTATAAACGTATTACTATGGGTTCGATTCCCATACGGGAGAATGCATTATTTCATTTTCTAACTCTATTAAAAACACCAATCGAACACAATTCGAAGTGCAGAATGGAGAATCTTAACACTAACTTCCCTCTGTCTACTCTGACATGTGCGGGATACAGCGTGAAATGCGTGAAAGCTATTATTCTTTTTTAATTTTTTGAATATAATGAAGTACAGTTACAGAAGTGGAAGGTATCTACATAAAAATCACGAAATCGGATGAAACAATTTCGTAACAGTTAATAGAAGCATTATAGCAGTAAACCATTGCGGGTGTAATAATAGCTATAATATAAACGTTTCCATTGTAGTACGCCGTCAAGCCGCTTTTAATTCATATATCGTACAGAATGGAGAGATAAGGCACTACTTCTTGGTGATAGAGTTTTGTAATATTTTAAGAAATAAAAATATATAATAATAATAGATTAAATCTAGTATTAAAAAACTAACACTTTTTGCAAATTGTCCATATATTATATGTTGAGTGTTAGAACTCGCCTCACTCTGTCTTATTGTCATAGTGAGAAAATGAATATAAAACTCTCCCGAGTGGCGATACAACCCACACCTGTCGTTCTACAATCGGATGTTATATGACTGCGCCTAGACGACCTTCAATGAAAAAAGTACTGGCGAAAACTTACATTGAACATCGTATTCTTTTTAAAATGTGGAGATCCGTCTCTCAACATTAACACATTACCTTAAATTTGAGTAACACGCTAAGAGCAGAGTGACTTGACACTAGCTTCACTAGGTTCTATTTACTCAGCTATTCTGATTAAGTGAAGCAAAAAAAAATTGTTAGCAATAAAAGTAAAGTTGACGTCAAATTGTCGTGCATCAAGGTATAATGGAAACGCAATATGCAGCCACAATTTGGTGTCTGACCGCAAACATGAGGTTTTTGATATCTGCCACTGGTCTGATAAAAGTACAGTTAACGGTGATTCAGTGCTAGAACAATGTTAGCAGGTCCGTGTGTGTGGGACATACTAAGCTCAAAATTTATTAGTTATTCATTAATTTTCTTTTAAAAGTTTACCTTTTTTTTTGCTTGACGATGTGTGATCACTATAAATGGTTATTCTATAACAAGATAGGCAGAAGGAACCTAGTGATAAAATATTCCGTGTTGAGTTGCGGAACTCAACGCCGCGCTTTGTCTTCTTACAGATAGAGCTTAGAGCGATAAAATCCAAATATTATAACTGTCACGTATGTGCCACTGCGTCTACTTAAAGTCTAAAAAATAAAAAAAATCATATACGTAGTAATATTAATATGTGTATGTTATTGTTTTCATTTACTGGACTGGACTTGACTGGATTTAAGTTAAAATTATGGTTAGTTATCATTTAACGTGCAAACTTTAAACCACAATAATAGAAATGAAAATACTTATCACGCAGTATCCCACACATGGCAGGTTAGCCAGAGGGAACCGTAGGAGCCTAGTGTTATGACACTCCGTTCCCTACTTTCTACCTTTCGAGGTGTTGCGTGTTGAGTGACGGAACTCAACGCCGCGTAATCACTAGTGGGAAAAAGAGATACGTAAAAGGAAACTTTTCTTGTATTTATAATTTCAAAATTCTAAAACTACAAAAACATGACATATTTAAAGAAAAAAATTACAAATACATTTTTTTTCCTTTATTTTGTTCCCATTGTAGCACCAGCCTACCGGCAGTGCGTAACACGCTTGCAGTAACTACTGTATACATACAACGACCTTCATATGAATACGAATTATATAACTTAGCTTAATTTTTATTTCAATTTAATTTTAACAAGCAAAGTGTTTTTTTGTTAAATTACATATATATTGTAAACGTGAAAGTTTATCGTCATAATGATTATAGATTTGGTTAAGTATGGTAGTAGCAGGTTCGAATATAACTTGAGACTTTCTTAGTTTCACAGTAAATTCAAGCTAAGCAGGTGAAATCTTTGTAAATCTTATCAAATTCAAAGTCAACTTCAAATAATTTTACTCAAAATAAGAATACATAGATTTTTTGAACTTCAAAAACATTACCACCGGTTCACTAAAGTTATATCTTGAGGACCGTCAGGGCGCAGCGGCACAGCGTCGTGGGTTCGATATCAACTCGGAGAGAATGAAATATTTTCATTTTGTTCGCTCTGGCAACAAGGCAAAAGCGCGGCGTTGAGTTCTGCCACTTGTCGCAATGCCTAGAAAGGCTTCAGCTGGACGCGGAGGGTCTTAACACTAGGTCTTAACACTAATATCAAAATATACCGTTTTCCCTATAATATCCAAATTGTGTGATGGCGGAACTTAATGCCACGCTCAGTAGACAATAATTCACTATTAATATATAATGTCAAAAAAGAGGGTTCATCCTTTTTGAGATTTGATGCTCGTACACGTATCTGTTCTCCAGATTTTATTTACATATATATATATATTATATATATATATATATATATATATATATATATATATATATATATATATATATATATATATATATATATATATATATATATATATATATTATATATATATATATATATATATATATATATATATATATATATATATATATATATATATATATATATATATAGATATATATATATATATATATATATATATATATATATAGTTTAAAATTTGACCTAGGGTCTAAACTATCATATATAATGAATCGAGTGAAGTTATTCTATAGTAGTTTTAAGTCATTTTGTTGCAGTTGAATTTAAATATGCATTTGTGTCATAATAAATACCCTCTTATAATTCTTATCTTATCTTCACGCATTTTCCATATTTAAAATTTAAAGCCAATAAGAAAAGCTTGTTGACAAAATACTTTTGAGATGATTTCTTTAAATTAAAGAATGCATTATTGTATACTTTTGGAAAAATGTATGTATAAAAATATGATCGTAGCGGGATTTGAACCCACGCCTCTTAGGAATCGTCCATATGCATTGACCACTCAGTCATATATTTTTATGCTTCGTCCATAAGTATATTTTTTCCTTAGTGTGGAATATATATTCCTTTTTTATATTTTATAAATAGCATTCTAGCTCTTGTCAAACGATCTTAGTACTTAGCAAGTATCTTTGTATAGGGGAAATTTTAATTCTCCCTATAATATAAATGACTTGTAATAAGCATATAAAATTTTTGACTTAGCTTGATTATAACGTATGGCTTATCGATCGGGCGTGGGTTCAAATCCCTATACGCAATTTTTTTTATGTTTTTCTAAAAGTATAAGTAAGCAAAACAGTTCAACATCTGAGATGCATTTGTGAGGTGGAAAGCGGAGAACGGAGTGTTCTAACAGTAAGTTCCCTCGCGCTACCCGGCTGTGTAATTTTAATGGAAGATACATGGAACTCATCACCGTGTGTTGTCTTGCTACCAAGGTGAGGAAATTAAGCAAATTTATTGTCCCCTCATGGGAATCGAACTCACTACTGCGTTTACAGCCAGATTTACTATCTCTGCGCCACAACGGCTTCAGATGTAGATTTTTATTAATAATAATGTGATTTATGTTTCGTCGTCTGTACGTCACGACTTTATCGCACGATTAACTCTTATACTTGAGATTATTCTCAGTGTAACTGTATTCTATAGACAAATAAGGAGTTCTATGGGGCGTCTTACGACAAGCCGTCTTAGATTTTTATTTGAAAAAAAGAGCCTTTATTCTAACTTATTTACATACTATAATGTACTTTATTTGTATAGATATAAAGTACAAATTGTAATAACTATAGTAAATTGAGGCTAGATTGGCTTAACACGATGGTCGTGGGTTCGACTCCCACTCGGGGAATGGAGTTATTTTTATTCCATCGCTCTGGGAACAAGACAAAACACGACATTCCGTCACGAAAGTAGAAACCGGAGTGTCTTAGCACTAGGTTGACTCTGTCTACCCTGCTTTATGCGGGATATAGCGTGAAGTAAAAATTGTCAGTTTGTCAGTCCTACAAAAAAGCTACTACCAACTTGGTGGTTCTGTTAAAAAAAAATCAACAGAACGATTTGTATAACATTTCTAACATTTCTAAGATGATTTTAACTAGACAATTAACTATAACGTCGAATATTTTACTATATACACAAATATAATGGGTTCTAAGCCTAGTTAAACAAATCCTAAAACATACAGGCTTTATAAAAAACGGAACCAAGTCAAAGGCGGGCGTTAGTTTCAAAGAGCTGGGGCTATTTTTATAAAGCGAAACGTATTTCCACTGGACTGGACTACTTTAATTGTTCGCTTCAAAACAATAAAATGGCCCATTTTGTTTGCACAGTATTAGTAAAACAGCGAAAATAATTTGACAATGTTGGTACTGATTTCATGCTCCTAATGACAGTGGACCGACCGGTCATATAACTGTTGTTCTATACTTGTATGTTAGTTTGTAAATTGCTTTTTTTATAGTTTCACGCTGTATCCCGCATATAGCAGGGTAGACAGAGAGATTCCAGTGTTAAGACACTCCGTTCCACGTTTGGTAGAACTCTGATGAGTGGTGGAACCTAATGCCGTCTTTTGTCATGATTTTTAATTTTTTTTATTTAGTGTTATATTGTATTAAAATCTTGTAAGAACAATAAAAAAGTAACGTCATTATAGGCCACATACTTTAATTAGTAATTAAAAGTGAAATAAAATTTAAAATATTCTTCTAATAAAAAAAAAATATTATAATTTTTCTTTGTAATATTTTTTTTATCAACCGTTGGTATAAATATATCCAATAAATTCGTTTCAACCATTAGGCAGAGAGTTTTATAAATACCTGAGTTCAAATCTAACAAATTAAAAAAAAAATAATAATTTCAAAATTATTTATATACTAATAGATTATCAATCGCAGGTTCGATTTCCGCTTGAGGCTATTATATCAACTATACGCATAGTATGGGAATGACCGCATTTTTCCATCATCTATTACAACTTACAGGATATGATAGCCATTAGTGAATACTCTCACGTAACACATATATATATATGAAGTGTAAGACATATTAAATGGAGACCGTTGTAGCTCAGTGGTAGCTATTATAACTGTATTACTGGTATAGTACCGGTGTATTACACCTGGGGATGTGGGTTCAAATCTAAAATTAAGAACAAGATTTCTTTAAATATATAGAGATGGAGAATGATACATTGCCTTTTTATTTATAAGCAATTTAGTACGCAGCGTTCCGAATACTGGACCAAAACAGAGAGTGGAGTGTCTTGACAGGTTTTCTCTGTTAATCCCATTATTAAGGAACAAACTTGGAAAAACACAGTATAACGAAGGAAACGATAGTGTTTAAACACTCGATTCTTCATCAATATCGAGAAGTATTTTAATAATGATAAAAAATTAGGCGGAAGTCAACGCCGCGCTTTGCCTTCTTACCGGAGCGAGAAAAAGAAATAAAGCTTTCCCCCATATGGGAATCGAACCCACAGTTGCATTCACAGTGAAGCTTCAATAAATAACGTAATAAACGTATACAAGTTATGGTATTTATAATTATGCAATAGCTGAGCTTATCGTGGACAGGTTGCACCGTTATTTGACGAGAACTTGATGCTGTTCCAAGTACGTACTTATATTTTAAACAGAAAATTAGTATATAATAAGAATATTTTATTTGTGATAAAATATTTTATGGGAATAGTATGGAAGAGGCTTCTTTGTAAGGCAAACCCTAGTGAATGAAGCGATAAAAATAGAGTATTATAAAGAGAGACAAGGCACTGTAGAAGTAAGTCATAAATTTTTTTCACTTGTATCCTATACTTCCTTTGAAGGTCTTGAAGGACAATCATGAATTTTTTTTAAATTATAGTAATAAGAAAAGTGTTGCTAAGGTTACGCTACTATTGAGTATCGAATTTAGATGGAAAGCGTAGAACGGAGAGTTTTGACACTAAATACTCATTCTATCCTTGTTTATACGAAATAGTAGTTCCTCACAAATGATATTCTTGATTTTATTTCTCTAGAGTTGTTAAAAACCAAAATTTGTAATATAACAGCAATATATTATATGAAGTTTTTTTTCCACATAAGGTGAATGTCCTTACAAGACCTAATTCAATACATTGGAACTAGAACTCAGGTCCGTTACAATCATAAGATTAATATATATTTATCATTAGCTACACCGATGACTTACCGCATCGCGTCCTTCAAATTGGTTTGACATGATGAAAAATTAATTACAGATTGATCGAAGCGGGGTCAGAGGAGCGGTATACTGTAATATTTTGATCATTGCATTTTGAGTTTATTTTCGATACTAGAAGAACGTTTTAGGGGAACTCTAAAAGCTTCCCAAAAGAAGAGGAAACCGTTATAGGATAATTTCGTTGTTCTTCTGTCCGTCTGTTTGTCCGTCTGTCATGTTTTCTTCAGGATCACATATAGAGATATCTAAGTGGTATAAATATTATATATATTTATCTCTGTCTATTATAGTGGACATGGTGGCGCCGTGGTATAGCATCTATTTGTAAGCGTAATGATAGCGTATGATATGAAGCGTATGATAACTCTGGTAATGTAAAGTAAGAATGAGTTTTGTCACTTAACTGGCATTATCTCGAAATCCGGCTAAGCCATTAGCATATACTCCATTCGGAGTGTTTTAACACTGGTTTCTATCTGCTATAGTCTGGATATAGCGGTAAATAAGAATAGTGAAATTCTCCTAATAGGAATCGAATTCATAGTATTACGTCTACAGTTGACTGACTGACTACTGACTAGTCATTGCGCTATGATGGCCTCAAAAGAATTAGTGTGATATATCAACAAACAGAATTTTTAAAATAATTTTTAAAATTTTATCGCATGCCCAATTTTATTCCCACTTTTGTGTTGATTGAAGGTACTTAACGCCGAACTGGGTAATTTACTCCCCAAGTTGAAATCGAACCCACACTATGTACCCACTGTTATATACTATATGTTATCATACAACTATATGTTAGTTTAATATAATATATATATATAAATATATATATAGATTATATATATATATATATATATATATATATATATATATTATATATATATATATTATATATATATATATATATAATATATATATATATATTTATCTATATATATAATATAAAATTAAATTCCTTCACATCTGTTTAATAGTGATTGAAATAATCGCTTCGTACTTAATTGAGTCTGTAACGGCTTAATAAGTAGCGGTAGCTAGTGTAATACACGGTACGTAGTGACAGTGTTAGCGGAAACGGAAGCGGGAGCGGAAGCGAGAGCGTGTATATAAGAAGACACTTTTATCCTATAATCATACGAGCAATATTTTGTGTAAAATTTATTCCTAAAAAACGAAAAGGTAATTTAAAATTTAATTTTTCTTTTTCCGATCTCATTGGACAAAATGCAACTGTCACTTAAATTATTGTCTTTGAAACGTACGTAATAGATAGAATAAACAACGAAATTACATCAAATTAAATACTCTTTTGAATAAAAAAATATCGGTCAAGTGCGAGTCGGACGCTTAACAAGGGTTCCGTACCAATTTCATGATTATATTTCAACGTGAAGTACACATTACAATAATCGACTAAGTTTTATAGGCTATTTATTAAACTCGCTTTCCTCTTAAAACTTAAAGCTCTAAATCACTATACTGGTTACGTCTTCTACTAAAACGTGTAATAGGACAAACAGATCATTTCAAAAAGGCTCAGATTATTTTATAATTAACTATAACTGTTACTACAAGCATCATTGTGGTGCAATGTTGTATATTTGCTCGGTCGGTGTAGGTTCAATTTAATAGATTTGTCGCTTTGTTTTGGATAACAAGTTAGGCGGAGAGAACCTAGTGTAAAGACACTCTTTTCTCCGCTTTCCGCTCTTATCAGAGACATTATGTGTTAAATGTCGAAACTCGATCGAGGAAATTAAAGTAATTTAGTACCTAAGTGGGGATTGAACGCATAACAACCGTCTAGTTATATTTATGTTTGGATTTTATGTATTTTTTTCGGTACGGTACATGGTATTTTTTACTAATATTTAAAAAGTAAAGAGAGATGTGTCACTCTTCTTGTATACAATTGAAGAAGAGATAAGAGGAGGTTTCAAAAAATTTGAACCAACTATATACTATATTTAACCCAAAAGTTAATGATATAGTTGTAACAGCTAATAACTAGATGATTAAATTCTATTAACACACTTACTTTATAAACAAGCTGAGAGTGAGTTATGTCTCCGCACCGACGATGGAATGATCTGGAAATAAAAAAAAATAATTATGAAAAACGTTAAAATAATATTTATTGTATATTTATTTTTTTTACGTATTTCCTGCTATTTTCTGAGCAAGTGATAAATCACTACGTTTTCCATTTCTGTTCACTCATCAAGACATTCAACATGGCGGAACTCAACGCCGCGCTTTACATTACTGTACTCTATTGTACTGTACTGTATATACTGTCAAGGACATATATAGTAGAATTAAAAAGCTACAGCAGTCACATTTATAGCCGTATGCTGTCCGACTATGCCACTTTAGCCTCAAATAATATTTATTATGAAAAAAAAACCTACTTTACCCAAATAAAGTATAAATTGATGTAACCTTCTAATATTTTGTATATTGCGTTTATTTTTAAGCTGAAAAGATGCTATCGTGTTAAAAATCTTTTTCCCAAAATTTTATATATTTGTGTTTTATTTGTTTCTTGTTTATGTAATTAAAACGTTCTTTTATACCCCGATATACAATAAGAGCTTAAATAGGCTAAAATTTCTTCTTCCCGGGCTAAAAAAGGAAAAAATGGTTTAAAATAATTTTTAATTTTAAAACACAAGGGAAAAAAAAAAATAAATGAAAAATAAAAAGTGAACGCAGGGGTTTGAACCCCCCCTCATGGAACCGTCCAACGCTCTACTACAGAGATGTAAAAACGTAATAAGTTATAAGCATAAAATAATTTTGACGTAGTAATGAAAAAGCCAGGGCTTAGTGGTCAAAGGGGTTGGATAGGTACGGTTTAATCCCCCGGTTCAATTTATGTTTTCTTTAAGTATAGGTTTTTATTTTTCCTTTGGGTTTCAATTTTTTAAAGTTAAACAGTTTCACTTTAACGCTTAAGGTTCAAGCATTTTCTAAAACCCTTTTAACTTCCCGGGGTTGTACATAAATTATACCATTTCGAATCTAAGGAATTATTCCCAAAAAAAAACAAAATATTATTATATAATTATTTATATAAAATTAATATTTTTTAATTATAAAATAGATAATATATAATATATATAAATTATATATATATTTATTAATATATTATATATATTATATATATATATAAATAATTATTATATTAATATAATATATAATATATATTTTAATATCAAAATAAAGTAATTTATTTTTTTTTTCAATTTTTGCACTAAATCTAAAATTCCCCAAATTTTCTTAAACTTAAGCATAAATTCAAATTTTTCAAAATATTTTAATTGTTGATATTAATTTTATAACTTATTTTTTGTAATGGGTTTTTTTTAACTTTTTACTTTACATTTTTTCAAAGTTTTTTCTAATAAAGTAAAATATCCTCATGTTTTTAAATAAATTAACACAACGTTTCAATTTGGTTCAATTTCATGTAAAAAAAAATTTTTCCCCTTAAATTTAAATTAAAATACTACTAAGTTAAATTTTTAAAAATTTAATCAAGTTTTAAACAAAAATATTTTATTATGACTGTTTAAAAACGGGGGGAAAGGACCGTCGGGGGCGCAGGGGCCCAAGCGTCCTGCCTAGCACAAATGGTTTTTCGGTTTCGTTCCCCCACTCGGGAGAAAAGAATTATTCTATTTTTCTTTCGGCAACAGGCCCAAATGCGCGGCGTGGGTTTTTCCGCCCTCGACCGCAATGCCCCTCAAAGGGCCCCGGAAAGCGGGAACGGTTCCCCTGGTACCCCGACAAAGGGCGGGTTTACGCGGGAAAAGAAAAATAAATAAAACCCCAAAATTTTGATAAAATATTTTTTTTATTAGCCAAGGAATAGATTCTATTGAAGATAAATTTTAATTTTATTAAAAAACTTATTTTTTCCTTTAAATAAACTTTTTTGGGCAGTTTTAAAAATTATTCATGTTCATACTTTTTTATGTTATTTTTAAATAAAAAAAAAATCTATTTTTTTCATTTAAATAAAATATTTTTAAATGAAAAAAAGTATTCGAAAACCACTATCGAATTTTTAAAAACATATATTAACCCAAAAAGGCCGGGCCAAAATTACCGAGTGTTTTTTTCTATAAAGCTTTTCCCTTTTTTTTTTGGGGGGGGGGATATAAAATAAAAAAGGGTTAGTCATAATTTAAACCCCATAAAAGAAAAACGGTCGATTTAAAAAAAATACTTAAACCTTTTTAAAAAATTTAAAACGGTATTTAAATTTTATATAAATCATAATTTCAAATAAAAATTTTAAAAAATTTTTTTAAAATTATTGTTTCTATTTATATTATTAAAATTATAATTATTATATATTAAAAAAATAATATAATTATATAGATATAATATATATATATAAAATATATAATATATATTATATATATTTTTAATTTTATAATATATATAATTAATTATATATATATAAAATTTTTCAAAAGGGAGTTAAAGGTCCCTTTTTGGTCACAATCCCAGGCCCCAAATGTTTCACTGTTTTCTGAGCCCCCCTTTTGGCCTTGGATCCTGGGCTTACATGGCTTCTACAAGGGCTTTCCATTTTTTTAAAAAGATGTAAGCAGGAGGAAATTTACCATTTTTTATTTTGTATCGTTTTTATTTAAAATACTTTTGGCTATTAGTTGGAACTTTTTAAAAAAAAATAAAACACAAATGGGGGGAAACAAAATTTTAAAGTAGCCAAAGAATTATGTTTTTCTATAAAAATATAAATTTCCAAAAAAAATTATCGGAAAATTTTTTTAATAAATTTTTAAATTTTAAAATTTTTAAATGGGTTATATAAATTATTAATTAAATTATTTAAAAGAAAAAAAACAAACCCCCTACAGAAATTTAAAACTGGTCGCAGGTTTTTAACGGTCACCTTTTTACAATTTTCTTATTTTAAGTATACCCTTATATATATCCCCTATATCTATTTAAAAATATAAATATTATTTATATTATTTTTAAATTTATATATAAAAATATAACATTATATTTATTATTATATTAACAAATATAATTTACATTATATTGAATTAAATATCAAAAATAAATTAATTTAGTTATTATAATATATTTATTAAAAATTATCTTTCCCCAAATATAAATTAAAATATATTATAAAAAATCTTTAATATATTTTATAAATTATAATATTATTAAATTTATAATATTAATAGGTAAGAGGAAACTATTTTTAATTTGGGGAAGGGTGGTTTTCCCCAACAGTTCCCCCCAATTGAAAGTTTTAATTTCGAAACCCATAGTTCGGGATCTTTTGGTCGAAAGCAAATCAAAATAAGTTTTCAAGTTCAAATTTTGTTTAAAAATTTTTGACAATGCACAAATGTTATTTTACATACATTTTGGGAAGTATTTAAAACCCATTGTTTAATTTTTATGCCGCTTTTTCGTTTTCCCCAGGGTGGGAAAATTTTGGTTTTTATTTTAAAAGAACAAGCCAACCAAAATGGGAAAACAAAAAGTATTTCCCCCCTAATTCTCACTCCCTACGATGAAAACGTGGAAATTGAGCGACATTTTTTTTGGGGGTTTTTAAAAATTTAAATAACCTCCCTAGTTAATTAAACAAGGGGAAAATTTTTTTTATTTTCTTAAAAAATTATTTTTAAATATTAATTTAAAAATTTTTAATAATTTAAACATATTAAATTTCCAAATAACAACTAGTACAAAAAATTTTGGAAACTGATTTTATCATTTTTTATATATTTTATTATTTCGAAAAGTTTAATAAAATTAAAACATTAATTTTTTTTTTTAAAATTTTTTTTTTAAATAAAATATAAATTTCTATTATATATTAAATTTACTTAAATTTATCCAAAAAATTATTTTATAGTTTAATTAAAACTTTTTTTTAAAAGAGTGTGATCCTACTGCAACCTTACAAAACCCTTCAAAACCATAAATTTTTACCAATTTCGCCCAAAGATGAAAAAAAAATTTATTCCAACCCAAAAAGGTTTTTTTTTTAGCCCAAAAACCCGTGGGGGGAAAGCAATAAACCCGCAGCCTTTGTTTGTCCAGCGACGCAATAAAACCAATCAAACTCCAAAACCGGAATCGCCCCGGATGCCGTTTAAACGTAACCCCCTGCCGAAGACCCCCCCTATTCTAGCAAAGTTAATAAAAAGGCCCCAGTTTATAATGGGGTTTAAAAGGGGGGGGCCCTCCTTTCCCAATGTAAAAACATTGGATGTTTTTAAAAAGTGTTACGACACAAAACTTCATTATATTTTTTCCTGTTAAAACATAGCAAATTAATTTTTTTAATTTTTTTATAAATTTTTGCCTTCCCCCACTACTGACCGGGCTTGCCGCTTGGAAACCACATTATTATAATTTATAAGTTTGCGTTTATTTATCAAAATTAATTTGTTAGGGGTTATTTTTTTTTTTAGCATAAAACCCCTGCAAATTCATCAAAAATCGTTCCCAGTTTTTTTGCGTAAAACCGCAAAAAACAAAAAAAAAAAATTTTTAAAATATTATTTCAGTAAACTTTCTTTAACGGCAAAATAATAAACCCAAACCCCAAAAATTTTAATATAGCATAGTATTTGGTAAGGGGGCCCCCCCTTTTTCATAAAATTTCATAATTGTGGAAATAAAATCTATAAATTTTATCTTAATTAACCTAACTTTTTAATTTAAATTTTAAATTATAAAAAAATGGGAAAAAAAAGGATGTTTTTTTGTGTTAGTGTGTGTCGTGTTGTGTTGTTTGTGATTGTGGTGTGTTGTGGGTGTGTGTGGTATTGTGGTTTGTGTGGTTTATTTAGTGACCTTTAAGGCTTCTATGTATCGTATTTAAACGTTATAGCAGGGGCAGTTAATATTTTTTTGCGGATAAGAGCTCATAGGATTAAATGTTTAAGATTTATTTTTTTATTAAAAGAAACTCGACGTTTTGAAGCGGTTTTTGCCAAATTTAGTTCTCATGGGGAGGAATATTTTTTACTTTTCTTTTTTTATATTTTTTTTTGCGAATTATTTGAAAAAAAGCGTGATTTTTTAAATTTTTTAAGATCTCTGAAATAAAAAGTTTTTCGACGGGAACAAGGGGGAATAATTTAAATTCGGGAGTGGGGAATCTAAAAGGCTTAAAAACTCCTTCAATTTCCTTTTGGGCTTTTCTAAGGGGAATTTCATTTTAGTGCCCACCCCCATTAAAAAATATCTAGTTTTGATTGCGCTAGGGATATAAATTTGGTTACGTTTTTTTTTTGCAGTGTCTAAATTTTAAAATACCAGATACTTGCGAATTCTAGAATGGTAAAAATCAATATGTGGGTCCAAGAAAATCGTTTGAACCAGCAAAAATACCAAAATTTGGTAGTAATATTTACTCAGAATGATGGACCCAAAATCACAAATATAACCTAAAAAAACATACGAAAAAACCTTTTATTTATAATATTGCGGGAAATTTTTTAAGCACTTGCTGGTCATATTTTATGAAACGATGGGTGCTTCAATCTCTTTTAAAATGCTAAATTAAGTACCTGTAGTTTTATACGAAACGTATACCTTTTATATAGTTTTTAGTTTTGGTTTGAAATCAAAGGGGAAAAGGGATCCCCACTTGGGTTATTTTAATTAAAAATACTTCACGCTGTATCCCGCCCGGGCGGGTAGGCAGAGGGAAGTAAAAACCTGGGGTTTTAAGCCCCCGTTCCCCCTTTCCGCCTTTAGGCATTGGTTTTAGTGGCGGACTCAATCGCACTTGCCTTGTTACCAGAGCGTGAAAAAAAAATTATTTTTCTCCCCTGGGGAATCGAACCCCACAAACCGTCGCTTTTACAGCCGGTTAAAACATTTAACTCTTTAAAAATACTCTATAAAAATTTTTAAAATAAGTAAAAAAATGTAGGATGAAATAAAGTAATCAACAATTGCCCTTTTTGGCAAATTCCGTTTGAGCTGGGCCTTAACGTTTGTACAGCAAATTTCTTAAACCTGAAAAAAATCTTGACACAATATAAAAATGGACTTTTAAAAATAAAAAAACCCAAATTTGAAAATTTTTTTTTTTAAAACCATTTTTAGAGATTTGTCATAAACGGGTGGGGGTGTGGTTTCCAATATCCAAAATTCTCGAATTCGGAAAGGAGGGGGGGGAGGTACCTAGGTCAAGACACTTTCTATTTTCTCTAGCTAAAAAAAAAAAATTATAAAAATTATTTACTTTTTTCATTAAAAAAAAAATTCTTAAGCACTTTAACGTTATGTAAGCCTTTTTATCTAAAAGCCTTGATATTGTATGGACTGTCAAAAAGGCTTGAATTTAAAAATGTCAAACCTATAAATATTTCATCTTAAAATTTGTATGGAAAAATAAAAAAAAAACTTTATTACGAACAGTATAAAAATTGTATATAAAAAAAAAACGTTTAACTTTTTCCCCCCTATCTTTTACGGACGGGTTTAAAGTTTTCCCCGTTTTCCCCCTTTGAGACGAAAATTATTTTTTGGGCGGGAAATAAAAAAAAGGATTTTTTTCTCTCTCCCCCTTCTTTTCTCTTTCTCTCCGGGGGGGTAAATTGCTATCGTTGCGTTTAAAATAAAAACTAACCCCGGGGGGGCGCTACGACGGCCCTGTAATTTTATATTTATTCTTCTTATAATTCTGCTTGCCCAGTAGCAAAAAGATTAAAATTAAAAAAAATTTTCCCTTTTAATTAAAATTTTTAAATTATATATATTTTTTTTTAAAAATTTTAAAAATTTTATATATATATAAAATATAAAATTTATAATATATATTATATATAAAACACTTTCGCCCTTTTTCAGATTTAAACCCCCAAATTTTAACATTCAAAAAATTCAGCGAAATCATGCTGTCGAACTATAATTATTGCGAAACCGTCAGTTGTCACTTACTCAGTCTGTCTATTTGGGTTATAACAGCCTTGGAACGCAGAGGTCAAATGCATGAAGAACTTTACACTATAAGCTTGTGACGCGGCTTTGTCTAGATAAGCTTTAATTTAAATGGCAGAGATATAGCTTCAACATATTGTTTTTAAATTATTTATTTTTTTAAGTTACTCCAGTCCAGTCCAGTTAAGTTATTCCACTCTAGAGGCAAGATAGTAATCACTGTTAGAAACTTAAGCTCTTTATCCAAACGAGATAATTGAAATAAAAACATATTTAAATGTACGTATTTTTTCGAACCCACCACCACGCACCACTGCGCTGGTGTGATATTGTCCCACTGCGCTATGCTAGCGTCAATACGTCGTTCACATAATCGTGTTAAGATATAAAGATATGCCTATTGTTCTGTGATAATATTTCATAACCTGAGTGGTAATTTTAGTGTGAACTATTCCATTAGAGGAATCTGGTGGAGGTCTTTATTTTGTTTAGAACATAGAAAGTGGGGAACGGAGTGTCTTAACACTAGGTTCCTTCAACCCTTCCCTCCCTCTGCCGACGTCTATGTGTGGGATACAGCGTGAAGCTAAAAAAAAATATAGATAGATTTTAACATTTCCTTTAAATGGTGAGAGTACTTGCCAATATCTTACCAGGACGGGAAATTGTTAATAATTAACTGCCCCAAGTGGGAAACAAACTTATAACTTTCGTGGCCTTAGTTAGATCATTTTCCACTGCTTTACCAATACTTTAAAAATGAATTTAGCTAAAATTTTACACAACACAATATATTTTTAACTACGAACATATACCTTTTGTATTCAAAAGCACACTTTAAAGAGAGAAAGTGGTGTCGAGAGTATCCTCCATACTTGTGAGAGGAACACCCGCATAGAGGACAGTACTTGACCGAGCGACAAGATCGAATACGTATAGTACTAAGTAATATATGATTTAATTTTATTACAAGCTAACTTTTGTTTGCGACGTCGTCTCCGTCATCACATTATAAGTGACCAAGCTACCTAACTTCAAGTACTTGAAATGGGCTAAATCAATATAGCCTATAGCCTATAGATTATATAAACTGACTATCCAATGTAAAAATCGTTCTTCAACTCTTAACTTACTGGTTCTTGAGATTAATAAGTTAAGCCTACTTATTAAGCATACTTGTTGTTTTTTTTTTATTAACTTGTATAGCTTTTATCTTCCGCATATAGCACGGTAATGAGAGAGAAATTTCAATTAAACCCATAGAAATATGATAAAGTTGTCAGTCATATTTTTAATTTTTAACTTTGGCGTGTATACTTTGTCCTTACAAAGCTTCGGCTATACATCTACAAATATATGACACCTCAAAATATATGAGGATAAATAATGACTTGAGCCCATCGTGGCATGGTGGAAAAAGATCTGATTGTAAACGCGATGGTCTTCAGGTGAATTCCCGTTGGAAGAAATTAATTTTTATTTTTACTCTATTATAAGTGGTGTTATGTCACTCAACAAGCTATGTTGATACAGGCGAAAAGTGGAGAACGGAGAGTTTTTTCACTAGGCTTATCCTGCTATATAATAATAATAATAATAATAATAAACTATTCATAATTTACAACTAAATATCAGTTCCAGCAATAGTAATAGAGTCTAAAATGGCATATCTGTATACAAATGCAAATATACGGAAGAAATCAAAAACCATAATATTTCGTAACACATAAACATTAGAAAAGGAAGTAACGTTCCCATAAAAAGAGAATTTCACAATAAATCTGTTTTTACGTTAAGTGCTTTAATCAGTGTATGTATCAATAGAAACGAAGCTTGAAAACAATCGAAAATACACCTTATTTCAAACGCATACGGTTGGAATTCGATCGGTACAGTTCTAAACTAAGATGAGTATAGTAGAGGCGACATTAACGATAGACAATACGTATTTTACGACGCCGTAAAAAGTCACATCAAAATGGCTACATTGCGTTTGGGATACGTTGATTTAAAATTTTATTTAGATTTACCTGTTTAGTTTGAATCTTATGCATTTATCTTTTATTATTTATAATATAGTATTATATTTCTTTTTACAGTCGCGTCGTGGCGCAGAGGCGTAACGTCTGCCTGTAATTGCGACGGTTTGTGGGTTCAATTTCCACTCGGGGAAGATTATTTTTTTTATTGTTTTCCCTCTGGTAAGAAGATAAAGCGCGGCGGTGAGTACCGCCAACACGCAATGTCTCGAAAAGCGGAAAGCGGGGAACGGAGTGTCTCAACACTGGGCTCCCTCTGTCTATCCTGCTATATGCGGGATACAGCGTGAAGCCAAACAAAAAGAGTAAATTTCAAGTATTTAATTATTTAATTTGCGGGCTCTTGGAAGATGAAAATTATAACAATTTCAAAATATTTATAAGGTCATTTTGGGGGTCGAGCCAGTTAAAAATGATGAACATCCTAGAAGACGTGCATGAGAGAGTTGATGACAGTGGACGAGGCGAAAGAGATATATAGGGACTCCGTTCTGCGTAAGCTACCCCACTAGGGGTATATATATATATATATATATATATATATATATATATATATATATATATATATATATATATATATATATATATATATATATATATATATATATATATATATATATAGAAGCTTTCAGTAACACACACTAAGCTGCTATATAAATTAATATATAAATTTAATTAATATACCTATTGAATAATAATAAACTTTATTTTACGATCATTGTATATATTTCAGTTATGTACCCCTGACCTTTCGCAAAAATGCCTCGCGTCACAACAATTGAGATTAACATCTGTCATTTGCCTAATATACATATGTCTAAAAAAAAATTATATTATTTTTTTTATTGTATCGATATATTGTTGTTTATTTTTTAAGTAAAGACACTCCGTTCTCCACTTTCCATATTTTAATACAATGCGTGTTGAGTGACGGAGCTTAACGCCGCGCTTTGTCTTGTTACCAGAGAAGAGAGAGAGAAGAAAAATATTAGTTCCATCAAATCATGCAATTGAAAATTATTTCAGTAGTATTTCGTCGTTTTAGTTGGAAAACATACATATTTGCCTTCAAATGCCCAATAGTCGAAATCAGGATCTTCTTCAAAGGATTTCCAACCAATAAAAAAAAGTTTGACGATATTATATGTGCGATATATATACAACCAGATACGTTACATTTTGTGTAGAATTGATGAATATATATATATATATATATATATATATATATATATATATATATATATATATATATATATATATATATATATATATATATATATATATATATAACTAACATCTCAGAGGGTGTCTAGCCAATTATCTGTCCGATATTTGGTTTCCGGCATACGGGTACGCGACCCCGGGACCTCGAGCCACCACTTTCATAACCCGATCCAATCCATGTAAGTGGTGTCCCTCCCCTATATTCCAAGTCTTTCTGCCTCTTATCCCCTTTCCTTTCTTGGTTTCTCCCAGTAATGGGTTTGGAGGTCAGATTGCAATCGCTCCACAAAAACCACTTCGCCACTCATATGGACCGATTGGTCTTAGTCGGAAGGCAGACCCTGGCAAAAGCCGGGACTAATGCCAGAAAGAAGAAGATAGATATTATCATATATATATATATATATATATATATATATATATATATATATATATATATATATATATATATATATATATATATATATATACAAAATTACTGTGTACAGGAATGGAATCCATGACCTACACAACATAAAAACATAACTTAGGGCCACAGAGTGTTATGTAAGAGACCTAATGTTCCCAGATTGTATACAACAATGCCAGTAAATATATCTATTTGTAAGTAAACCGTTAAAAGCCCGCAGCTTGAGAATGATGACCGGTGACCTAGGACCTTAGCGAAACTTAAATATAAGTGCTTAAAAGAACTTAACTATAGACAGCTATAAGTAGTTAGAGGAGAACGGAGAGTCTTAACACTAGGTTCCATACACCTTCTTAAGAATTGCCTTAAAAATATATTTATCTTTCACATATAGTAGGGATCTATATAGGTATATGTAAAAATAAATAAAGATGTATGATATTTTATTCATATATGTGTATATAAGTTGTTTAGGTTAAGACACTCCGTCCCCCACTTTCCATCTTTTGGAATATTGTGTGTTGAGTGGCGGAACTCAACGCCGCGCTTTGTCTTGTTACTAGAGCGAGGAAAATGAAAATAATTCGTTCTCCCAGAGTCGGGAATCGACCCCGCGACCGTCGCGTTTACAGTAAGACGCTGTGAAATACAAAAACCTTATTTATTATGTTGAACTTGATTAACCTATGGAATATTATCTAAGTAAAGCTTTCTAACAATTTACATGAGAAACAAATATTTTTTTTAGAAATCTGCAGCAATAAACTAAATAATATGTTAGATGACCGTTGATCTTGACTTTGAATTGCTAATCGAGATTTCACTACTTACGTAATTTTCTTATATGGAGATAATAAGCTTTCCAATTTCATATATATATATATATATATATATATATATATATATATATATATATATATATATATATATATATATATATATTATATATATATATATATATATATATATACTGCATTACGAAAATTTTCCTTCCCAATATTGAACCCGCAACCCTTGCGTGTCCGACAACGCTGCGATGATGTCTCTGCATACTTATTTACATAATGCACCTAAGTATAAAGACAGTCACTTCACCTACAAAACCTATACGATTAAGCCAGGTTCGAATTTAGACGTTTTCTTGCCTAGACAGACTTGACTATTTAC
The DNA here is from genome assembly GCA_037127375.1 of Dione juno. Lineage (NCBI taxonomy): Eukaryota > Metazoa > Arthropoda > Insecta > Lepidoptera > Nymphalidae > Dione > Dione juno. The sequence continues at coordinate 1,036,361 of JAXRJS010000080.1, read as the reverse complement.
TAATATACTAGATTCTGGTCTGGGGCAGTGGTTTTCAAAGTGACAGTAGTAAGATTAATATAATATTAAAATCTACAAATGTATATGTACGTATTTCATATCCGTATCATCTGCTTAGGCCGAAAGTATGAAGTGTTAAGACACTCCGTTCTCTACTCTCCACTGGAGTTAAGAACATTACAAGTCGGACGAACGAAGTGACGGATCTCAACGCAGCACTAAGCAGCTAATTGAATAAAATTATTTTCTTGAGCAGTAATCGAACCTGTAACCCTCGCGCCTATACCAGGATGCCCTTCTAACCTTTCCAGGATGCGATATTTACCAGTTACATATATTTATCCAAAATTTAAAGTAAGTTTCAAGATTATTTTTTTTTAATTCACCCTTTTCCGCATATTGTCGTTTTAAAACAGTCTGCTCTCTGCTTTCCTGCAAGACATTGCGTGTTGAGTGGCGGAACTCAACGCCGCGCTTTGTCTTCTTAACAGAGCGAGGAAATAAAAATAATTCTATCATCACCAAAGTGAAATTCGAACCCCGAAATGTGACGCATTTATAGTCAGATGCTGTTCCACACCAGGATGGGACCAGTATCAAAATTCCGTATCACAAAATTAGTGATTTATAACTGTACTAGTACAGTTAAAATAATAATTAATATTTAATTACTTAATGGTGATATTATGAATACGGTTATTTATTTAATTGAATGTATTTAATTTCTGTCGGTACATATTATAGTTATGATGTTATTTTTTTATATTTTAGAGGAAGGAAATACTTATTAATAATAATAATCGTTGAATATATATGTATTTATGATAATATAAGGTGACTGACATATCGAGAGCTTAAACAGTGTGTCCACAGTTTGTGCAGGTTGTTTTTTTGGCGTGTCAGTCAGTCATCTAGACTTTTTGCGGATAGGATATTTGTATAGAGAAGCGTAGCACAAAAAAAAGTATTTTGGAAAAGCTCTTTTTAAGTAATATCGAAGTAATTAAAGATAACATAGATTTTTTAAAAATATATGTAAAGTTTGAAATTAGGTAAAAAAAATAATGTTTATAATTTTTTTTCACGAGAAAATATCTCATGGGAAAATCATAAACTACACTAGAAGAGCCGAAAGCTCTTCTTGGTTACCTTTAAAAACATTATAGACATGGAGAAAGATGCAGGTACAAAATCTATTTAGCTAAAAATTTCTATAGAAAATTCGAAATAGTAAAATATTTATAAAATTAAATGCTATCCATACTTTGGGAGTCCCTGTTAGAGATCGTATCACAGACTTGTTCTACAGCTTAAAAGGAAAATCTTTGAGTCTTGTCTTAGAATTACACAATTACTCTTGGCTTAATAAGAAAAGTAGGTTTTAGTGTAAAAATAAAAAAATTACAATTTACTAAAATCCCTTGCAAGGTTGCGTAACTCAACACTGCGTTTGATATACCATATCGGGAATTGAATATAAATTAGATGAAATATGTACATTGACCGGGAATCGAATCCACAATCCTATAGTTAGACACGTTAACTTGAAAAATGTGCAAAATTATATAAAAAGCAATTATTACCTTCTGAGTATTCGTTAGAGGTTAATCTGTAATAAAAAATAGAATAAAATAAAATGAATTAGAATTTAGGAATATAAATTGATATTCTTTGTAGGGTATTGTGGCGCAGTGGAACATTGTTTCGCTACAAATGTGATGAATGTGGGGTCAATTCGCACTCGGGGTAATAAACGATTTTGATTGTTTCCCCTCTCCAGTAAGTGCGATGTTGATTGCCTTTACACAAAACCTATCGTTATTATACGGAAAGTTAAGAACGGAGTGTCTTACCACTAAGTTACTGTCTTTCCTTACATAATATGCTGGATAAAACATGAAGAAGAGAAAAAAGAAATAGTATAATACTTTATTTATTCCTCAATTATTTCTACAAATTTTCACAAAAAATCAAAGAAATATAGATAAAGATAGAAAAAGTATAGACTTTACAAAGCCTCAATACTAAACATTCCGTTCTCTAACTTGAGTCTCTCTCCTAATCCCACAGCTGGGACTAGACAAAGTGGGCGAGACGCATACATTATAAAACCCACGCAATTTAAGTTTATTCACCTATACTATATACTGTATGAAACGTTTATTTTAAATAATGACGTCACGGATCGACGACCACCCTTAAACTAAAAATATTATACAATCATTCAAAATTTAACTTAACTTTGCTAAACATAGAGTTGAAAATCCTATGCAGCTTCCAAAAGCTCCAGCTTACAAAACTTCAACAGAAATCGAGCTTTATTTGTAGTCTTATAAAGCTGTCATTGTATTAAGTTTTAAACGGAGCGTATCAAATTATAGGGACTCATAGGTGCATATTTCGCAAACGTATGTATAACTGTGATTTATTATATGATATTACAGTGGTTACGGGTTGAAAGACATGTTGTTATTGAATTAATATGCAAATTTATATATATATATATATATATATATATATATATATATATATATATATATATATATATATATATATATATATATATATATATATATATACATATTGTCTGTCTGTAAACGCAACGGTAGTGGGATCTATTTCCAATTGGGAAAAGTAAATTATTTTCATTTTATTTGCTTAAGTACAAGAAAAAGCGCAGTGCTGAGCTCCGCCATTCAATACAAAATGTTTCAAAGGTGTGACGCTAAGAGCAAAGACAAGAAAGTGACAAGACACTCCACTCTCTACTCTCCACTCGAATTTTAGACACTACGCGATGAGTGGAGAGACTCAACGCCGCTCAAACTGCTTCACCTTTTTTAAAGCAATATTTTAATATTTAAGCTTTAGCTGGCACAAAATCTTATACCTTCGCAACGTTATTTAAAAATCAACGGTGCAATTTGAAATTTCTATTAAAAACCTCCATAGTTCATTATCATGGATACACGCCTGATGTATTAATAATTTGATCCACTACGCTTCCGCTTGCTATAGAGAACTATATTTTTTATATAATATAAATTTTGAACAAATTAAATTGTCTCATTGTTAACTTATATGTCTTGAGGCCCGTAATTGTCCAGAGGCACAGCGTCTGCCTGTAAACGCGACGGCGTGTAGGTTCGATTCCGATCTTTCCCACTCGGGCAGTATTTTTTCCATACAATGACTTAAGTTCGGCTGGAAAGTGGAGATCAGAGTGTCTAGAATCTACATTATCTATTATAGAATCTATATTATCATTATAATGTACGGGGAATAAAGGGAGGAGCTTTGGAGTATTACTTTAAAATCAACACATAATATATATGTAATAGGTTTATTCCTTTGGCTAGGTGAATTTTTATAAGACAGACAAATAGTGAAATATATATATATATATATATATATATATATATATATATATATATATATATATATATATATATATATATATATATATATATATATATATATATATATATATACATATAAAGACTTGTTGTATTGTATCAGAATAATTAAACAAAGATAATAAATATGGTTGTTTTTAGTAAATTTTAAGTTACGTAACGTAATTTAAAAAAAATAATAACGGACTAGGTGAATTATGAAACCGCAGCTATTCTGCTATTAATATTGTTGCTGTCAGTGTACGCTCAGCCTTACAATGCTCATCGGAGTCTACACAAGCTACATATTAATTAGTTTATATCAAAGTTTGATACGTGTTTTCCTTTTTATAGAAAACATTGTTATTTAAGATGAAAAAGGCATTAAAGAACGTGTGAGATGATTGATGCTGGGGATAATGGTGAAGGTCACAGGTTCAAATTCAACTTCACTTTAGAACTCTTCTTTGTTTTTGCCATATTCGTAATTCACTTCAAAAAAAATAGCAGAACAATTTATATTATGTCGATTTTTTTATATATTATTACCTCATTTGAAACGCTTTAGAATGAAATAATATTTACTTCGGCTATTCTTCTATAGAGTCACTCTGCATTCCGTTATTCATATAATTAAAGAGAAAGAAGAAAAGAATTAGTGTTAAAACATCTTGTCTTCTTACTGGGTGCCAGGAATCGAACCCAGAACCGTAGCCTTTACATCTAGACCTTAAGGCCTTCAAAGAGGCCTTATTATATTACAAATCTTTATAATTTAATAAACAATTCCGTACTATTTCATGCAACTTCCAGCAATCGTATTAACGGGAGAGCCGTAACATTTAAACGCCTGTTCACGTCACGTTCAGTTTTAATTCCTATCATCTTGGCGATCGTGATATGCTATATATATATATATATATATATATATATATATATATATATATATATATATTATATATATAATATATATATATATATATATATATTATATATATATCAATTCTCACTCGGGGGAATTCCCACTTGTTGTGGTAACAAGACAAAGCGCGGCTTTGAGTTACGCCACTCTTTACGCAGTATCATGGAAATTGAGCAGAAAACGAGAAACGGAGTGTCTCAATAGTAAGCTCCTTATGCCTACCCTAATATATACGGGATACAGCGTGAACCAACATTTTTTTTTATTATTTAACGATGATATATAATTAAATACCGCTATTGTCTTGCAATGGCAACATTGTACATTATGTTTTAAATAATTTAACTGTATTGAAAGCACCATACTATATATTTATTTTTAAATAAAGCTCTCTTCCCCATTATCTGAGCTTCTCTCTCTATATAACCAAATTTGACACGATTGGCATTGTTAATCAAGAGCTTAGTGGAAAAACACTCCGTTCTCCGTCTAAACCATAGACAATGCCTATATACGGAACATCCGCGTCATAGTGGTGTTATATATGTAAATATTATGTCTATTATATGCGACATATTTATTTCTAGAATTTGTAATTGTTGCTTTATTAACTGGTTCTACATTTTAATAGTCTGATTCATCTTCCTTAAATGGCGTGGAAGAATAATTATATACTTGTAGCTTGTTTTAAAGTCTTTTTCCATACTTTAGAATATATATATATATATATATATATATATATATATATATATATATATATATATATATATATATATATATATATATATATATATATATATATATATATATATATATATATAATCTGTTAGGAAGACTTGTGAAAAATATTTAATAATTTGTATTATCTCTTGTCAAATGAAAATTCTGCACAATAATCCTTGTATAGCTTATATTTGTAAAAAACTCTCTATAGAGATGCTAACAACATAAATAAGTTGTAAAAATTTCGAAGTAGCTCGATGAGAACGTATAGCTTTATGGTCGAAGCGCTTGGACAGCTTCTAAATGATCCGAGTTCGAGTCTTGCTACATAAAAAATTACACACCGCTGTCCGCACAAGTTAAATGAGCGCTAGACCGTCGTGGTCGCAAACACAGCGTCAGTGTGTAATTTCGTCGGTATATGGGTTCGCTCTGGCAACAGGGTAAAGCGTGGCGGAAGGCAATATCTCAAAAGGCGGAAAGTGGGGTCCGGAGTGTTATAACACCAGGTGCCTTCTGTATACCCTATTATGTGCGGGATACAGCAAAAAAAAACAGTGATATATTATACCGGTCTCCCTTTTTTATTGTATTCATTAAAAATAAATATTTACATACATTATAATATAATGATTCATCTCCCATAAATGGTTCGGAAGAAACCGTATAAATCTATTGAGATATAGTGTTTGTTTTTTATGTTAGTAATTTTTTTTATTTATTTATTCGCAGTTCTATTTGTAGAGTTGTAAATATTTTTAGTTCCAATGGTTATAAGTTATTAATATAAAGAAAGAAGATTCAAAATAAGCACAAGTTAAGCACACTTGTTTTTGTCGTCTTGGCGCAGTGGAAGAGAGACTGACCATACACGCGACAGTAGTGAGTTCAATCTCTAAAAGTTAAATAAAATTCGGCGTTGAGGTCCACCACTTACGCCCAATGTTTAAAAAATGGGCAAATAGTGGACAGTTTCTTATAACTAAGTTATGTCGCTCTATCTTGCTATGAGCGGGATACAGCTTGAAAATACAAACAAAATATTTATTTTTATAAGACGGAGAACAGTGTCTTAAATCTTATCTCTCTTTCTCGTAAACATAAAGAGCTCAATAATGTAAATCTCTACCAATTTTGGTGATGTGTGTATTTGAATCTTGAACCACACAGACGGTACTTATCGACTACGCTACAATGGGGCTAAAAAAGAATCGTATTAGCCTTTTGAAAGGTCGTTTTGTAAATAAAATTAAATGAATCTCATACAAATGAGGGAAAATATCTGATATTTGTGAAGTTATTAGTTTTAAAGGGCACTCGTTGGTTTAATGGCCATATTGGAACCCGGACTTCTTGAAAGTTGTATTGAAATAACCTAATATTGTAATAAAAAACAAAAGATTGTAATATAGACCACTATGGCGCAGTTGCAGCATATGTTTCACCCGTAACAGATTCAAATCATATATAAAATGCTTTATTGGTTAAATTAAATACTTAGCATAAGTTTTATAAATGTACTAAAAAAAAACTTTCTTTATATATATATATATATATACAAAAAGTGCAATTCAATTAAATCTGTTTTTTTATAGCGTCCGGTCGTGCCAGTTGAGCACAGGACCTAGTGATAAGACACTCTGTTCCCCACTTTCCGTCCAATTTTCCGTCCACAATGGGAAATCAAACCTACTGTTATAAGGACTCCTATATAAGAATCAACTGCACCACCATATCGCCAAAGTTCAACGTCCCATGCTCATGACACATGAGAACTATAGGCTTTATTTATCGAGAAATGTATCCACTATCTCCTCATTAAAATGCATACTGTGTTATATGAACCATACTTTTAATTTAAAATGCAGGAACAGACAGACGCACGTTACATATTGATTTGTAATAATTAATATATATATATATATATATATATATATATATATATATATATATATATATATATATATATATATATATATATATATATATATATATTTAGAATAAATTATTTTAAATGACAATAATTATAAAGATAACGGAGTGTCTTAACACAACGTACGCCAACCCTGCTATGTGCGGGATACAGCGTGAAAATAAAAATATTTCTACAATTTGGACATGCTTGATAAAATGCGATAATTTTATGTTGAAATCGTTTATGTGTAACGTATTTATTTATTAGTATAGGGAAGTTATAACTCTTATTTCCCGCCTATTTACTATCTTTTTTCTAAATTCGAAGTAAATTAATAAAACAGGTGTAGATCATAGCTTTCCTTCCACTAAATTTAAAATATATGTATTTACGTTGGTTTAAACTACTTTTATTCCGCAGGGATGGCATCTACCTTTGCAATCAGAAATCAAGACACTTTGTCTTTTTGACAAGAGATTGAGAAATATAAATGATTACTTATTTTTTTTTACTTATGCTTGGAATCGAACCCACAATCCTGTTTGCACTCAGAGGCTGACCACTTGGGTACGATGACGGCAAATATATTTATTTACATAATATAAAAACAACACTATATAAAGTAAACGAGTAATATAATATATCGTAAATTAACATACGCGTATGTTTTTTTTTTTAATAAATACCACAAATTCATATTCAATATAGTCAAATTAAATTTATTCTTAATCAAGTATATTCTATATATGTATATATTAAAGAACCACTTCCTTAACTGTGTGACTGACAGACAACGCACAGGCGAAACTATGCAGAGAAGAAATCTAAAATTTGACATGTAGGGTCCTTGGGGAGTGGGAAGTGGGGAGTCGAGGAGTGGGGAGTTGGGGAGCACTAACAGAGGATTCCTTGAAACTCCACAGGGAAAAAACAAGCATATACAGTTTATAGCCCACGCAAATCAAATTGCGAGTTACAGCTCGTTACAGATTATAAATATTTTGACTTCTTGCAAGACAGTATTTTTCCCAAAACACTGCGATTTGATATTCTTGTCTATTGTTCATTTAGGCAATATACAGTGTAATTTAATCACAAGCTTACAATGCCTTTACTTTGTTATGATCTTTGCATATGATAATTTTTTTAATAGGTACTATGGCCTTATAGACGTCCTACTGTAGTCTTCTATAATAGGCTTTTTGTAAGACCTGGACCTGGACTGGACTGGACTGTATAAGAATATAACAAGTAAAATTGTGACTATTACCTGCATGTTTTTAAGTCAATTTTCATACCTTTTTTCAGCCTCACGCATTATCCCGCGAAATGCAGGGAAAACGGGAAAACACTCCGTATTCCGCTTTTCTAAATTCAAGATCGAGTGGCGGAACTCTACGTCTTTTACGGTTACGGTTTGGTTCTCCCGCTTGGGACATTAAATAATTTTCCGTTACTCGCTCTGGTTACAAGACATCGTGGCGTAGAGTTCCGCGACTCAACACGCAATGTCTGTCGGAGTATCTAAACACCAGGTTCCCTCTGCCTATCCTGCTATATGCGGGATACAGCGTGAAGCCAAAAAAAAGCATCGATGCTAAGACCCCGAGTCCTGCCATTACGCGGTCATTACAACCAATACGCTGTTCTTCAGCCGTCATTTTTTATTCCACATACTTACTTATGTTGATGATTTCTTGATGATGGTAAAGTAATACTATATATAGATACCTACTCGTTACGGTTAAAGTGATTTAACGCGTGAATAACCGAGTGGACGTTTTACATAAATTGTGAAGGCCTTTATTTCAAAAGCTTTGGTTCTTTGAGCTTTTTTTTATGCTTTAGCCATCATCGTATAATGTAAGGATATATAATACATAAATGGCAGCTATCGTCAATTTCTCTATTTTTAGATTTTTATATATTAAGTGATGGAAGTTAATACCGTACTTTACATACGTTCCAAATATGAAAACGTATTTAAGTCAAAAGCGTACGTTTAACCATCATGTACAAAAAATATTTTTCTAGGATACTTAGGATGTACCGAATGCACACAGAGATGAAACTACTTAGCATTCCATGGATTGGATGCGGGTGCCTCCCATAGCATCGCTGGGCCTTTGCGAATTTATGCCTGGTACTTGCGGCCAAAATGTAGTCGTAAAAGCTCCTTTTGAAATACACATTAATTCCTTACTGTCCAAGTTCTTTTCTGTACCTAATCATATCTGAAATGTATTTACCAGAACCACCTTTGAACAATATTCTAGATATAAACTGATTTTAGTTCTAGACAGGCCGAGATTTTGCTGCTATACCTGTCGCTCATATTTCTACAGTATAAAAACGTTGAAAATGGAGTATGCCACTAAGCTTTATTTATATTGTCGAATTATCTATTCCGGGTCATTCATGTTAACCATCTTTAGATACAGGGTGTTCCGCCCTTAGCTCAAGAACCCAAGAAGCCTTATTTCATTCCTAACACAAAACAAAAAATATAAAAAAATATATTTATGACTAACTAATATCCATTCAAAAATGACTTCTATAGCAAAGGCATAAAGATCAAATTAGATTTTGCATTATATACCAATAACGTGACAAAGCATGTGTGACAAATATATTCGTACAGTATCCAAACGGTATTCTAAAACGTATGTCCGAGGTAGTAAGATCTATTTTGTGGTTATCCAGAGGTTGTAAGATTTTTGTAGTAGCATCTTTATTATATACATTTCGTTCGAGATTCTTACACGACAAGTCATAGCGATCACGCTTCAACCGTGAAAATATTTGGCCATTTTAGGTAAAAATATTAAAAACACTTAAATTATTGAGCTTTATTGATATAAAATCACAAAGTGAAATTATTATGAAGACAGTGTATGTTTATGAAGGACAGCATCTGCTTAAGATATGGTTGTAGGTTCGATTCCCGCACTCATGACTGATTTATTAATTTTCATTTCATTTTATGATTAAAAAAAATAAGAATGAATGCAACTAACTTAAAATAATTAATCATTACTTAGTATATATATATACAAATATAAAACGAGAAAAACAAAGAAATTCTTTAGACTAAGTGATAATTTTTTATACTTTCTGCCGTATTTTCATTTTATCTAGCATATAGAAGGAAAGTCATAGACAACCTAGTGTCAAGACACTCCATTCTCCGCTTTTAACGCAAAATTTTCCACCAAAGATTCCGTATGTCGTGATGCTAGAGTGGAAAAATAAAAATACACAACCCCTATTGGAAATAAAACCCACGACCATCCCACTGCATCCCACTGCCCCACTACCACCTCATATACGATTTTTCTACCTACAAACAGGAAGTAGAGACTTAATTATCTAACGCCACAAAAGTACAATTAACGTGAGCTCTATGAAAGTGAAAAATGGTTATTTAAGAGAAAACCGGTTAACGAACGGATAAACAAACCGTTAAACATAACAATAACTAGAACACTATGACCCATTTGTAGAATAAAGTACGGGGGCGTTAGAAAGCCGGATTTCTCAATTCGCTATCAGCTTCCGTGTAAAGCATAGTGTAGAGTGTAGCATAATAATCTTTCTATAACGATAAAAGTAAGCTGGTATATCATTTTAAGCTAAATAACGAGAGGACATCAGGTCCTGACAGAATCTGATGATCGTGGATTCGATTCTCGTTTAGAGCTTTTAATAAAACAAAAGGCGATTTTAATTTTCGCGATTCTATTTGTGATGTGTCTAATGTGGAAAGCGGAGAGCAGAGAGTGACATTGGATTCTCTCGCTCCTAATAACCAGGATCTGAACTCTTTTATTAACTATCCTATATCGTCTAAAACTACTAACAAGATGCGTAACTTGACCCCGTTTATATTCTTTCATACTGTACTACTTGACGTGTTGGTTTTTGTTCACTTTCTTTTTAAGAGATCGAAAAACATTCTTGTGTAATGAATCTTTTTGCAATTTGTGTTTGTCTTTGTCTTTGTCTTTGAGTGAGTGAGTGAGTGAGTAGTGACAGATCACTTCTTTTTATTTTAAAATTCACTACTTTTCCTATAATCCACTGTATTTATGTACAAGTCGTTGAGTTACTCCTCGCATATAACAAGGTGGAAATATATAATGGAAATATATAGCTCAAGTTACATTCTCTACTTTAAATTTAGAATATTTTTAACCATCATAACCATCTTACTACGTCACGATGATCTCTAGGCTGTATTCTAATTTAATAGAGTTTTTTTTATAGGTTTACGCTGTACACCGCACATAGCAGGATAGGCAGAGGAAACCGTAGGCTCCAGGAACTTAGTGTTAAGACACTCCGTTCCCCGCTTTCCACCTATCGAGATATTGCGTGTAGAGTGGCGGAACTCGACTCCGCGCCTTTGCCTTATTACCAGAGCGAATAAAATGAAAATATTTAATTCTCCCCTCATGGGAATCGAACCCACTAACCGTCGCGTTTACACGCAGTCGCTGTACTTCTGCGCCACGACGGTCCTTCAATAGAGTTGTTTGTTTTAATATTAAATATACGTATATGTATTTATCACATATTACAAGAGTGAAAGTGAAAAAGGAGAGTGTAAATAGAAAATTTTATTAAAATACGCCCATCTTATGCAAAATAACATACTTTCAGATTAATGTTTATATTTAAACAATGTCGGTCAAGTGCGAGATGTATTTACGCGCCGTGAGTTCCGCACCAATTTCTTAATTGTTGTTTAACGAAAAATACAACTTATAAAAATTTACAATATGAAAAGCATGCATTTTGTATGAAAGCTGCATATATATGTAAGTTATAACGGTTTTTTTTCGAGATATACTAAAAAATTTTGGGCCCTCGTGGTGCAGTGGCACAGCATGTGACTGTAAACGAGACAAGTGTGGGTTCAATTCCCACTCAGAAAAATTATTTCGCTCGCTCTTGTAACAAGACAAAACAATATCTAGAAATTTGAAGTGAAGAAAGTGGGTAAGGGAGTGTCTCAACACTATATTCCCTCAGCATACCATGCTTTTATTTACTTATTTTAACGTATTTTTCACGTCAATTTAAAAAAAAAACAAGACGTAGTGATGTTTCACTAGATGTTCTCTCTATTCTACTCAATAGTCGTTATCACGTGAAAGTGGCATCACTAGCCACTGTCACTGTCATTATCAATGTATATCATTCTCGAGAAACTTTCTATGGCCTCGTTGTTAGACCATTATGTAACTTATCCAATGGTAATACGATTCACTTTCTTCTAAACTATTAATATATAAAGGCGTATAGTAAATTCATTGTTCTGTTTTACTTAAAGTAATTAGTGCGTGGGATTAAATAGCTTAATAGATTAGTCTATATACAAGCTACTACTGGCTTCTGTTTTCGGATTTTGGCTTTATTTGGCTTCATTCATAGGATTTATATAAGAAAAAAATGTAGACTAGAGAGAGAGGAGAGTATTCTTTTTTATCGCTCTGGTAACAAGACTAGGCGCGGCGTTGAGTTCCGCCACTCAATTTCTTTCAATTGTTTTTATCATAAGGCACAGCGGATGCAGCAAACGGAGTTTAACGAGTGCAACGAGCAGAGAAATCCAGAGATGAAGAAAGCAGGTTCATAACAATTTACATAAATGATTGTACATAAAATTGTTAGCTCGGCTCTTGTAGTATAAAACGTTAGATCCATTTACAAGTTCCTTTCATAGACCTACATCATTTTTTTTATAGAATTAGGTATCTAAGTCGAATTAAAGAAAAAAAAAAAAAAAATTTAAAATAAATAAGTGTTCGAATTCACTAACTATTTGAGCAATCTTTCTCTTTAATCTCTATAAAAGATCTCGGCCTGTCTAGAACGAAAATCAGGTAATTTCTAGCATTTTAAGGAGCATTTCAAATTGATCCGAAAGCTCGATGAAGGCGAGCTTAATGCGCATTAATTACCTTAAAACCTCCACTTAAGTTGCAAGTCCTACTATGAGCTAAGAGCTTCTCTCCCAGTAATATTACAAAATTTCTTGCGCGTTACATAAAATACAATTATTATTTTATATTCTATAAATATCTAGACTATTATTAGGTATGAGTTAATTGTGAAATAAGCACTAATTGAAGCCTTTGTTAGATACAGACAGTGAGACATGTCGTATCGTAGTCGATCATTATAAATGACCTTTTGGTAACTTGTGTGGTTGGGAGACTGTTTATATTTTGTCTTTACGATATATATATATATATATATATATATATATATATATATATATATATATATATATATATATATATATATATATATATATATATATATATATATATATATATATATATATATATATATATATATATATATATATATATATATGTTACGTTATTGTTCACTTTTGCCCCATTTTTATATGTACCTAATGTCTAGTCAGTCAGTCAAATTTTTTTATATAACCATTTTTTCGAGTCAAGTCAGTCAAGTCAGTCAAGAGACAAGACAAGACAATTGCATGCACCAACCATTGTATCTCCCAACAGTACTACAATAATTTAATTGTAATCAATATCCATAAATATCCCTATTGTTTAGTAAATTATTACCGATATCTTATTATTAGTCATCTAAAATACAAAATAGAAGCCTGTAGCCGCTGCTGGCCGAGGTGAGTAACAAAGTTGTTAATAAAAAATATTCTTAAATACAAACGTAGTTAAGCATATTGAATTTAGAATATCTTATAAGAGTACAAATATTAGAATAACATGATATAAAAACTCTTAATTTCACACCAATTTACGAATTACATCTATAACAGAAGATTTCGTTATATAAAAAAATGTGAAAAGGCGGCCTGGCCTTATCACTGTAAGTGATCTCTTTCAGACAACCTAATCAAAAGGCATCTTATGAGACGAGCGGGCATGGAGCGTTGTATATATATATATTATATATATATATATATATATATATATATATATATAATATATATATATATATATATATATATATATATATATATATATATATATATATATATATATATATATATATATAAATACAATTATTACATCATCACATCATCGCTTGGACAATGAACGTCTCACTGAAACAACGAGTACGACACAAAGGTATCTCCAGGATGTTATCATTTTGGTAACAGAGGCTAAGTGGGAGACGGGAGTTGGCGCTGAGGAAGATAAAGCATGTTTAATGTAAGGAGAACTTTCAAAATGTAACGTAAAGTAGAGGAGAGTAAGAGCGAATGCCGATGCTAACTGGTCCGATCGAACTTCTGCAGTCCAAAAATGAATTTTTTAACTAGATTTTGTAAGAAGAATCAAGATGTAATAAAAACGAAAATAATATTTTAAAAAATTTCAAGAATGCAAGTTATAATCAAGATATATTCTCGATTTTACATGAACTAATTTTTTAGTTAATTTCAAGAAACAAAAAATAAACTAATTTATTTTAAAATTTTAAATCGACTTTTGGACATATCTTAGATACGAATAGACACGAGCACACACGTACATCTTGTACAGATTAAAAAATCAAAATCGATGATGTAACTAAAATTAATAAAACTTAGTACAATTTTTTCTATAATACAAGTTCTATTTTAATATAATAGTTTGATCGTATCAACGTTAGCTTCGTAACCATCGAATAGAGTTGTAATAAAAAATCGATTAATCGAAATATAAACGGTTCCAATATACCCTCTACTATGTAATAAGTTCTCGATAGTAATGTACCCACTAGGTATTTACATACCTAGTGGGTACATTACTATCGAGAACTTATTTAATTAAATTAAAGAAAATTTATATATTTATAATAGTTATTATAAATATTGATATTTAAACAATAACTATATTGCTTAGAATAGTGTTAAGTAATAATATAGTAATCTGATTTTAAGCGTGACGGTTATAGATTCGATTCCCACTGGGGGGAGTGGATTTTCAGTATTTTCAGCCTCCCAATATGAAGTCTCAAGGTCATCTGATCACTCATACAAAAGCTAACGTGAAGTTCAACCCAAGACCACGTCATGTGTCAAATACCCACAGGTAGTAGAAGACGATGTGTTTTCACACTAGTTTCTCCTATATGGATAAAATTAAAGAATTTTCTTTAAAATAAAATAATATATATCCAAATTGACTTATGAAATATACATGATTATTCTATACAAAATGTATAGTTTCATATGTTAGTATAGTATAAGATCGAAAATATTTGTGCATTAAAATCGACCTTATATAAGCTCTACATTTACAGAATTTGATTTCCAATAGAACACAGATAAATAAAATGACTAAACATAGAAGAATGCTGTGTAAATAAACCTAATAAAAGAAAAAATTCCTTATTCATATTGTTACTATATCAACTGTAGTATAAAACGTTAACAACTATAGTATTCCAATATGTACCGCAGCAACGAACAAGTCACTCAAAAGATCAAAATCTATGGTCAATGACTCTTTTACACGGACACCGCTACGTCGATGTTATCTAGAATTACTACAATAGTGTTTAATTTTGGTCTATAAATTATTACTCATATACATCCATATAGGTATATAATATATATATATATATTTTTTTTTTTAGATCACAAGAGCCTAACACGGCGTTTAATTCCGCCACTTAACACGATATGGTTTGAGTATTTTGTAGAAAGCTAGGACGGAGTGTCTTATCACTATGCTTCCACTGCATACTTGCTATATGCGGAGTAAAATGTAAAATTAAAAAAAAAAACATTATTTAGAGTCAAAGTAATGTCACAAATTAGAAGATTAGGCAAACAACAAGACAATCAATTTACCTATATTGCTATATTTTTTTAAAGCATTGATTTAATCAATAGAATTCATGATATAGTCTCAACTCATCTTTACTAAAAAGGCGTATAAAATAAATATATTCTAAATTATCGAGGACCGCCGTGGCGCAGCGGCACCGCGTCTGCTTGTAAACGCGACAGTTTGTGGGTTCGATTCCCATGAGGGGAGAAATAATAAGTTAAGGTTAAGCGGTTACTGAAATTTACATGCAAAAACACACGGACAAACAGACAAGAAATTAAAAATCCCAATAGCCGTTTTTATATAACTTATATATATTTACAACGATCGCTTACATATTTATTACAATATGTATAGACTAGTTGATACCCGCATTTATGTTTGCGTACACTTTATACCCCTTGCCATATAATTTTTTTTTAACCATGTAAGCATTCTTGGCATATATACATAAATGCTTATATACTTACTTTGAATAATAAATTTAGAAAGTCGCTTAAATCGAGCGATATATTCGCTTAGACCAAATATCTACCTAAAAACATCTAAAATAAATTCAATTCTTGAACTGTGAGAAAAATTCTATATAAACCTGTCTTAGGTCATCTACATTCTTAATCTACTACAGCAAGCTTCCTTATATATTATACATAATTTATGCTTTTGTCCATCACATTAATATGAGACGGACATTAGTTTTTCATTAATATAATTTAACAGACGCAATAAATATATATTTGATTAAAAATATATGTTCTTTATTTATTTAACTTCACGCTATATCCCGCACATAGCAGGGTAGGCAGAGGGAACCGAAGGTTGAAGGAATCTAGTGTTAAGACACTCCCACACACGTTCCCTATTTTCCACCATTCGAGACATTGAATGTTTAGTGGCGAAATTCATCGCTTTACCTTGTTGCCAGAGCGATGAAAATGAAAATATTATTTCTCTCCTCATGGGAATCGAACCCACAAACCGTACCATTTACAGGCAGACGCTGTGCCGATGCGCCACGACGGTCCTCTAAATGTTCTTTAAATGGAATTTATTTGTTTTTAGTTTTTGCTTCACGCTGTATCTCGCTGTATAGCAGGGACTTAGTGATAAGCCACTCCGTTCCTCACTTTCTGCGTCGAGAGCGTATTGACAGGCGGAAATTACAACAAAATAAATATAAAAAATAAAAGGAAATCCAGGAACTGAGGAAGTAGTCAATACTTTGGAGACCAAAGTCAAAAGGCGATCTTATTATTATCATTTCCTACCTCAAATGGATAAAGGAGTGTCAAAACACTCCAATTTTTTCCATAACCTGCTATATGCGGATAAAACGTGAAGCAAAGCAATCATTAAAAGCTAAGGAACGCAAATAAAAATATATGACTTAAATTATTCGAAAGGAGCAAAGTGGGGCACGGAGTGTCTGAACACTACGTCCCCTCTGCTTATCGCGACACGAGAAATAAAAAGTAATAAATCTGCTTCAAATTATTATATCTACTTCATTTCTCGCTTCAAATTCAATTTGAAGTCAATAGATGATGAAAGTGTAAATCTTGTAATTGGACGGTTGCTTTCTTACAACTATTGATAAAACGCGATTCACTTCTTCACTGTAACGCAATTACCTTTTGTTATTTAAATCTATGAAATTATATATTTTTACCTTATTTGAAATTACTTTGGTTCAGAGTTAATGTGGTTTTTTTTTTTGATTTGGTAAAATCGTTATTTATTGGACACGGTAAAATTAAATGTCATTTTTTTTTATAATTACATTATTTACCAGGGTTAAGTTAAGGAAGGGAAGCTAGAGTTTCACCAGGAACCTAGAGTACACTTCGTTACCCACTTCCCTTGTTATTAGAAAGAAGGAAATATCTTCTTGCCTCGAGTGAGAATTGAACACGCAACAATTGCGCTTAGACACTATGGACTTTGCGCTGTGACGTGTCTTATATTTTTTTTATTTGATATTAATGTCAATTAGATATTAAAATATGAAAAGAATGTAGAAGATTTGTATAGAACGGAAATTTTGAGAGTATGATCAGATTGCGGAGAATCGAGTGTTTTGACACTAACATCTCATTTTTCATCAATTTGAAGCTATTCATCGTCAAGACATAATTCCTAACATCATTTTCGCTTAATTTCTCAACTTGTCTGTCCAAAGACAAAATTCTCGCTTGTTCTGTAATCTTAAAAGGCATTAGATCTATCCAGTTTGTCAGCATTCTTTTAATACATTGTGCAAGAAACAATACTTGCAGTACTAGGTTTCTACAGAAGTTAATCAACGTCATAAAAATGTACAGCAAATAAATTACTGACTATGTAACTAAGTGGTACAATCCTCTGCCAACCCGACTAAATATGGGAGATGCGTAAAGCTAAACTAAATGTTATATGTTATATGTATACGTTTTCACATAGAAATATTATATATAAATCACATTGCCACAGCAACTGAAAGATTGGAGATCGTAAATCTCGCTACTGCCATAAAACACTGCCATAAATCATATGTCTATGCTTGGCTTCATTTTTGGTTTGGAGCTCTAAAATAAGACAACATAATACACACATATATATATATATATATATATATATATATATATATATATATATATATATATATATATATATATATATATATATATCGAATCCATCATGGCGCAGTGGCATTACATCTGTTTATAAACGCGATGATTGTGGCATCAATTGCCATTTGGGGTTATAAATTGTTGCATCTTCTTCAATAACAAAACAAAGCACAGCGTTGAGTTCCGCCACTGATAGAAAGAAAGGTGAGAACGGAGTGTCTTAACACTGGATCTCCTCTGTCTACATACTATTTTCAAATATATACAAATGTATATTTTTTACATTAATGGATATCTGGTAAGGTCTAAAGGAATCTGTGCTACTTCTCACAAAAGACGGGCGTGGAAATAAAATAATTACTTTCAATTAAACTAGACTTTAGACATTAAGCCGCCTTACTGTCAACGAATGTTAGTGTCAGATTTACTGTAATCAACTCACGGAAAGGAATTTATTTCGGTCTGGTGATAATGTTGAAAGCGTAACAATTATTACATTTTTTTAGCCTATAGCAGGATAGGCAGAGGGAACTGTAGGCAGAAGGAACCTAGTGTTAAGACTCTCCGTTCTCCACTTTCCCGCCTTTCGAGGTATTGCGTGTTGAGTGGTGGAACTCAACGCCGCGCTTTGCCTTGTTGCCGGAGCGAGAAAAATGAAAATAATTAATTCCTCGTAAGTGGGAATCGAACTAACAAACCGTCGCGTTTTCAGGCAGATGCTGTGCCTCTACGCCACGACGGTCCTATACGGACAGATTGAATTGATGATAGTGAAATATATGCAGCGTTGAGTTCCGCTAGTTTTCGTAATACATATGTGTATGCTGGATTCTCTTATATCTCTCTCACTCTCTTTCTCTCTCTTATAGTGGAGAAAAGGAAACTGAATTATCGTTTTGCAGTAGAACAGAGTAGAACGGTACAAGCGACGGTTGGGGGTACAATCCACATTTGGGGCATAGCATATCTCTAGTGTTTACGTACAGCTCCGTCAAATGAAAAAAACTATAAATTACTGTAACTAACCAAAAAGTAACTGCAGTATCTGGGTTTAACCAACGATTAATGTTTGGTTTGAAGTTCCTGAGGTTAGCGGGCTCAAACACACAAACTCTTCATCTTTTCAATATTAATATACATATATTAATTTTCCTTACTCTTGTCTAATCAAAGCACAGTGTCAATTATGACATAATAAAATATATTTTATTTCGTTGACATTTGATTGACATATTAAAAATATATAAATATATTTAAATCGAAAATAATTTATGAAGACATCCGGCAAAAGAAGATGAACGATCGCATCAATGCCACAGTAGACGTCATACAATTGGTAAATATTGGTACTTTGAGAGAACTTACAGTTACACCATTCTCGACTCTCCGCCCTTTTAGCAGCATTTAGAATTAAGTAGTGGGTTCTAACGCCGCACTCTCTTTGGCCAAATAAAAAAAAAAACAAATGAATTCAACAATCAAACAATGAACCACAACAGATATGATGACTTTAATAAGTATATTAATTCAATAAAAGGCAAGACTTCTAGAAAAGATATCTATCTATTATAGATAATAAAAAAAAAATTAAAAATATTAAATTAAAATTAGCTTCACACTGTATCCCGCACATGACAGGGTAGGCAGAGAGAACCGTAGGCTCAAGGAACCTAGAGTTAAGACACTCCGTTCCCGGCTTTCCGCCTTTCGAGGCATTGCATTGGAACTCAACGCCGCAGATAATAGATTTACTTGTATAAAAGATAGATAGATAAATGTAACATTTTAGCCTTCCAAATACGTCATATATTATTACCGAATCTACTATTGAATCTCATATATTTCATAATTTCTGTGCGCCTAGTACTATTTTTGTAGATAATACAAACAAAAATAAATAAATAATTTAAGATATAAGCTTAACCCGTATTGTTAAGCTTATATCTTAAATTATTTATTTATTTTTGTTATTTATATTTTCTTCGCTCTAGTAACAAGACAAAGGCGGAAAACAGAAAACGGAGAGTCTTAACACTAGGTACCCTCTGCCTACCTTTCTACATGCGGAATACAGTGTATGACTAAAAAAATGTTCTATTTAAAACACGTTACGTAACATAACATTATAAAATAATAAACGATTAAAATTTTAGCTCAATAATACACAATTTCCCTCAAATTAAGCAATTTAAAGACAAAGGTTAATTAAATTACTGTTTCTCCAAGTATCAGGATATAACGAGCTGAAATGCTACAATTTGCATTAGGTCTGAAGAATCTGGGTCAGATTTGATAGTCAGATGACATAACACTGTGACCTGTTGTAGTTCGTTTAATGACGAATTTACGAAACTATATCTCATGATTACATGATTACATATTATCATATATATATATATATATATATATATATATATATATATATATATATATATATATATATATATATATATATATATATATTAGAACAAATTAATAGATGAGAATTACAATTCTCCTTCGCCAATCCTCTCTTTCGCTTGTTATATTTGTTATCGTTCGCTTCGCTCGTTTTAATAATACGAGGATGTTTAAAGAATAAAGTTATTACTTAAGCATGATATTCGTTATTTAATACTGCTTTAAATTAATTTAAAAAAGCACAATTTTTCAAAAGAAATTCAAACAATAAATTAAATTTAATTTAAACCAAAAGTACCTACAACGTATGTGACATTATCATAAGCAAGTATAATATAGCTATACTGAAGGCAAATAAATTTAATAGAATATAGTAGTCATTTCTCAATAAACTCACTTACTGTTCTGTAAATTTAGAAATATCTTTAGAAGTAGGTTGAAAAAGCTTTAAGAACATTAGAACAGAAGCCTTACCAATTCGACCTCGATCCATATTCGTGAGGAAAAGTGTCAACTTGAAAGCTCACACCCAATAAGCAGCTTTTGACATAAATACGCGTTTGTAGGAAAAGGCACGTTCAAAGTGCCCTTCGTTCTTTATTCAAATTAAAAATAATCGAAATTGCCATCCAGTTACTACTTGGTACTACTGTATTATATTGTACTATTTAAATGTATTATTATTATTATTATTATATTTGAACGGAGAGAAGAGAGAACTTATACGTGGAGAAGAACTTATTTTCTCTAGGTTACTTTGTTTAAAAAAAAGGTTAAATGTCTATACAATATAGAGAAAATTGTTCATACTGTGTACAGAAATAAAACTAGAATACACTTGATGGTCCTGAGTTCAAAGCAATTGTATATATTGTTTCCAAAAGGCTAAATAAAGCAGTAAATTCTTCTATTTTTGAAATAATTGTCGTGGTGGTGCGAAGTGACTGTGAAGAAGTCAATATTAAGTTCTATTCTCACTCAAGGAAATTAGGTATTTCCAATTTCTTCGCTTAAGTACCAAGGCACAGCACCGCCACTTAACAAGCAAAATCTGGAAAATTGGGTAAAGAGTGGAGAACAGAGAGTCTTAACACCAAGCCCACCAAACTCTCTGTCAATCCTACTGAATGCGGGATATAGCTCGAAACTAAAAAAAAAAACAAAAGGAAGTTCAATTAAAATTTACAAAAAAAATATATATATAAAACCGTAGGTACCAATTATTGTAAAAGTTTACTTGTGTATGCTTTACTTTAACGTTAATGCTAACGTACTATGAAAGCCTCACATATATTTTAATTGGTTTTTTTTTTTTTATTAAAACAAGGCAACAGCTGTGCATTTAAAAAAATGCAAAACATATGAAAGCTTAAACGCAGCGGGATTCGAACCCGCGTCTCATGAAAACCGTGTAATGAGGCGCGGGTTCGAATCCCGCTGCGTTCCAATTTTTATATTTCCTTTAAGTATTTTTTTTATCCTTAGTGTGGATTAACACTTTAAAAATCATCAAAATATAAACACAGCTGTTGCCTTGTTTTTGATTAAAAAAAAACCAATTTATGTTAAATTTAATTGAACATAAAAAGCTAAGTAAAGTCGAGTACAAGAACATGTGTTAAAGAATCTATCCCATTACATCGCAACAGGTTTTGCGATCTTCAATGTACGGTCGACATAATTATATATGGTGATTGCGTAAGCCGGTCTACTGTTATTAGTTTTATCGGCTTATTACTTTACATTCTAGGTAGGGATAGCAAAAAAAAAATAAGGTTGCCTTTGATATTTTTTTTTTCTTAATTAGCAAGATCTATAATATTGATAAAGAAGAAAACGGTGATAGATGTAAAAGCAAATGCCGCTGTGGTGCAGGGTAACAGTATTTCACTGTGAATACGATGGTTATGGCTTCGATTCCCACTAAGTTTGCCAAGATCGGTCTGCCTTCCGTATTATATTTATAATATGCAGGATACAGCGTAAAGATAAAAGAAGAGAACGTAATATTTACCTGCATTAAAAAACAAAAACAAACGTATATAGCAGGATAAGCCTACAAAAAATAGCTTTAAAGCATACTGTATTTCGTTTTCCACTCCAATTCGAGACCTGGTTGAGTAGTCTTACAGAACTAGTAATGAAAATACTTCACTCCCCCGAGTGGGAATCAAACCCGTTCCGAAAGTCTATCAAATACTCAGCTACCAATATCTCTTGAAGGTAAAACAAAATATATTTCTTTAAATTATAACGATAAAATTTTTTTATTCTTGTATTTTTTTGGCATCATTACTTCTAGCTTTATTCAAAATCAAGGATCTTATATTGGCAATTTGATAGTAGGTACGTAACTTGCTATTACACAAAAACAATATAGACATACATACATACATTTATATATACATTATATGTACCTAATTCATAGATATATTACATAATGATTTATGCTATCTAATAGCTATGAATAGCAACAGGTGTGTACTTGTAAAGCTAAATTTGAGGCGAGGCTAACCGTATATAGAATAAAATTAGTTTGTATGTTCAATTTGTACTGTAAGATTTACTGTATAAAATATAAATCGTATTTACATATACCTTCTAATATATACATATATATAAATTATAAGATAAATGTTAAAAATACTACTTTCTTAAGAACAGAGTCATTTTTTATATTTTTTTTTTCATTATCACGATCTATTGCACTGACTGACACTATTGCAATATAGTCAAAAAACGTGACAATATTGGAATAGTGTCAGTCGCTATGGATGTCAAAATATAAAGGAAGTAAAGAGCAATATCTATAATAAAATTATAAAGCCAAAATGTTTGCTTGATCGTATGCTCTAATGTCAAGAACTACTAATTAATAGAGTGATTCGATTTGTCGAGGCTATATAAAATACTAAGATAATAAGTCAAGATATGAAATATTATGATGAGGAACTCTTCGGCGATTCGACTCCATATTCATAATAAATAAGTAAAATAAAAAATCATTCCCTGTGACTTTCTTTTAATTTTTTTTAATATACTTATAATACATACATTTATATCTATTTATTTCATTTTGTTTAGTTTAGGGGAATCCCAGGACGGATGCCCATTTTTCTCTATTTCGAGCGATTTTCTCCACTTTGATATGGATAATAAAAAATATTAAGTTTTTAAACATATTATAACTTATACACAAGTGAATACCAATGCTACCAACTAAACCTTTCTAACCGCTACGTTCAATATATTGCGTATAATTACATACATACATACATAAATACGTGTAATATACAGCACTGGCATTTTTCACTTTTTTTTTCTATCATTTTGACAGGTGGTCAGTCAATCACCTTGACACGAAATGAAATTTATTAGACTAGTTTTTGATACGTTCATTAATAATAATATATATGTGTACCGAAAACATTGTAAATTATGAATTACTGATCGTATATGTAATATAATTTATTTGCTTTTATTATATATAATATAATGCTAACTGTACTAGTATTTCGTAATAAATCATTTTTTTTTATAAATTAGGACAACAATTGTGTACTGTATATACTTGTACTGTATATATATATATATATATATATATATATATATATATATATATATATATATATATATATATATATATATATATATATATATATATATATATATATATATATATATATATATATATATATATTTCCGATTCTAGTATAAATGGAGAAGAGTGTTTTGACACTAGGTTTCGTTGAACTAACCTGCTTTGTGCGGGATACAGCGTGAAGGTAGAAAATTTAAAATCTACACGTACCTTTATGATTGAGTGTTTCAAATTATCTGAAAACAATAATAAATTATATATTAATTAAAAGTCATATATATGTCCTAACATCATCTTGAATATTTTGCAAATGGTTACAGTTTCATTTACCGTTTATAATACCTCCAAAATTAGGAAAGTGGACAATTGAGTGTTTTAACTCTAATTTCTCTCCGCCTCCCTCCTACCAGCGGAAGAAGGTAATTTCCATATCGTACATATATATATATATATTATATATATATATATATATATATATATATATATATAT
Organism: Dione juno; assembly: GCA_037127375.1. NCBI lineage: Eukaryota > Metazoa > Arthropoda > Insecta > Lepidoptera > Nymphalidae > Dione > Dione juno. The sequence continues at coordinate 1,011,478 of JAXRJS010000080.1, read as the reverse complement.
ATATATATATATATATATATATATATATATATATATATATATATATATATATATATATATATATATATATATAATATATATATATATATATATATATATTGAAAACTGATGTCGAAATAAACACAAAAACACAACTTCCATATATACATATATTATATGTTATGTATAGAATACACAATTCACTTTCACTCGCCCGCCCTTTCTATAAGAGACAATGGTAATTGTATAGCTAAATGCTATGACGCGCGTGAACTGTGAAATTGGACACTTTTTGTCTTGTCTAGGTTTCATTTTATAGTGTATTTTGTTTCTTTTGTTAACTTGAAATGTGTTTTTAAGAGTATATATATATATATATATATATATATATATATATATATATATATATATATATATATATATATATATATATAATATATATATATATATATATCTATATATATATATATATATATATATATATATATATATATATATATATATATATATATATATATGTTTATATGCCTTTTATACCTACATATTACATAGTCTATATATTTAAAATGAACTGACGTGACGCAGTCGCACAGACGATGGTTATGGATTTAATTACTAGTCGTAGAAATGAATTATTTCTATTTCATTTCTAGTATAAAGACAAAGTCCAGCATTAAGTTTCACCACACAACACACAATGTCTCGAATATTGGACGGAAAGTCCCAGCTTTCCGTCCAATTTTCAAGACGAAGTGTTTGTTCTGCCTACCCTGCCTATCAAATCAAAAATTAATATAAAACAAAACAATAAAATCTCAGATATCTTTATCTCTATTGCATTAATATGTTTTACATTTAATTCAACGAATAAAACTTGAAATATTACGTAATGTATAATAAAACTAGACTTTTAAAAAAGTTGTCTATCAATTAATTTGCACTGTAGCACCAGCAATTGCGTCAAGCCAAAAATCGTCTTAAATCAACGCCCTCTACATACAAAGACACTTGTATATTATGTAACTTTATGTTAGTAAAATGAAACAGTCCATTATTGGTATTGGTAGGCTCACGATGGGAGTGGGTTCAAATTTAATTGCACATATTTGAAGATATTTTGAATTAAGAATGAGATTCCCACGAATGAGATTCGGAAACAATCAATTGCTTACATTTTATTCGCAAGACAAATCGCGGTAAATTTTTAAAGGCGGAAAGCAAAGAAGGGAATAAATCTTTCTGGTTAGAGGTTTCTCTTTAATATCTAATTTTACTTATAGCAAAAGTACTACTTCTTTTTCTGAAGAAAAAACTCTATCTGAGGAAGTACAGGTTCATATCTGCCAAAATATATGAATAGCACTTCAATATTTATATAAAAAACACATTTATTACTTAGAATTCAAAAGTTATTTTAAAGTTATTTTTTACTAAAAATCGTAGAGTATGTTCACGTCAAAAAAATAATAAAATATATATATTAAATTATTACTATCCATGTACTTAGATATATATATATATATATTTATATATATATATATATATATATATATATATATATATATATATATATATATATATATATATATATTATATATATATATATATATATATATATATATATATATATATATATATATATATATATATATATATTTTAAAATCCTCGTTTTTTCAAGTTTTCATACATTTCTCTAAAAACATATTTGTCTTTTCCTAATATCGAATAACACTTTTAAAATAATAAAAATATTTTTAATACATTCAATTCAGAACAGCTCCATATATTTAGAACAACGCTACAAATGCGGATGCTGCATAGAAATCAATCACTTACCGTGATAAGTGATGAAATATTATAACTGTTAGAAAACTTACTATGACTATTCTGTATCTGTCACAAATGATAGTAGAAGCGTAGAGCTGATAAGGAATTGTTATTTATGTTCCACAGTGTGAAATACTGTTATGGTCTGATAGATAGGTGGTGGTGGTCGATATTTTAATACGGTGGGCGCAGGTTCGATGCGAGGTAATTTAAAAAAAAAGTTAGTTAAGTTAAAGGCAATAAATTATTTTTTTTACCTCGTTTCAGTAAGAAAACAGTGCATTCTCAGCATATCACGTTTTGGAAAGAAATAGAGTGTCTTCTACGTGCAGGATTCTGCGTAAAGTTAAAAAATTGAAAATTTATGAACTTCTCTACTTCCACAATTCAAAAAATTGAATCCACAACTCACCATTTTACACATAATGTAGAGAATGGAAAATGGGTGTCGTAAAGAAATTGACACTAAATATATAAATTAATAGAGTAATAGAGTACGACTGTACATAGCGGTTGTGAGTTCAATCCACATTTGGGGGAATTGATTGTTCGCATTTGAGAAATGATGATGTTCTCTGTAGCCAGAATATATATATATATATATATATATATATATATATATATATATATATATATATATATATATATATATATATATATATATACATATATATATATATATATATATATATATATATATATATATATATATATATATATATATATATATATATATATATATATATATATATATATATATATATATATATATATATATATAATTATATATATATATATATATATATATATATATATATGTATGTGTGTGTGTGTGTAGATGAGCCAGTTGCAAATGTCAAAATAAGCTAAGAAAATCAAAAAGTAATATAAATTCTTATATCACCTTCAAATTAGTTATAATTAATTCTTAAGAAGGTTACAACATGATCATAGAAGAACGTATTTTAACAAAAAAAAAAAACTTTTAATTGAGCTTTGATTTTTAAAGTAATAGCTGTTTTTAATATAAAATTATGAAGATATATACTGTATATACATTTTGGCATAAGCGGGATTTGAACTTGTACTTATTTTGGACTACATAGAGCACACAGTTTCTTATTCCGGCAAAAAGAGAATGTAAGGGTGTGTTCACCAATTGCGAATAATTTTCCCCCGAGCATCATGGCTTTGAACCCGTAACCCCTAATGTTTTATAAAAGCCTACTCAAATAGGTATATATTCTTAAATCGTTTCAAATGAATTATTAATAGATTATCTGTGTGGGCATTGTAAGCAAATTAACTATAATCCGTATTGAAGTTGATTGACTTGCATCGAAAGTGATGTAATAAATATCAGACTCAATAATATTCATATTATAATAATAGTCTGTCAGAGGCCGTCATGTCGTAGAGGCACAGCTGTACTGACTGTGACTAAATGCGACGGTTGTGGGTTCCATGAGGGGGAATGAATTATTTTACATCCCCGCTTTGGCACGGATTTGTGAGGAGTAAACGTTGAAGCTGAAAAATATAAGAGCGCTAATATGAAATATTTTTTTTCTATTGAATTATAGTACTATTTTAGTACTAACGCTTGACTAAAGTCAAACATTTGTGAATGTCATACTGATCCGACAGTGTCTTGTCAGATGTCTTGACACTTGATATTCAGGATGTAGCGTGAAGCTAACAATGTGAAAATGATTTACTTAATATTTGTATTAGAATATTGTAGAAAAATAGATTTAAAAAACGCACTGGATTTGTATCTGTCTGTACATGAGACAAGTAGAGCTAGTTCCCGAAGGTAGTAATTATATTTCTATGTAAATTATTTCCATATATTTAGTTATTACGCGGCATTGAGTTACGCCATTCCCACGTATCACACACCTTGAAATTGTGCAGGAAGCGCTAAACTCAGTGTCTAAACATACAAACAAATATTTAATTTACTATATATAGTACAAGTAGCCTTCCAACATAGCAATCTATATATATAAGTTATTGCGAAACGACATACTGACGGCAATTTGTTCTGATCTATATCAATTTATATAATAAACTATCAATGTAACACGTGTTAATATTAAACGCCATTTGTGTTTATTCTTGTACTTAAAAATATTGGGAAAAAATTATATATAATTTTTTTTTCAGTTCGTATGTTTGTTGGAAATCTTCCGTTTGATGGAAGAAAATAAAAAAAATAACATATATTTTTTTATTATTATAGAGAACGAAGCAGGGTTGACAAACAAAACGAGCAGCGATTAAATCTGTTATTATAATATCTTAAAATCCCAAAAGCAACTTAAACCTATAACTAGTGAGCTAAATCAATCTCAATCAACTCTACCACGATGGCGTTCTCATATAAATACTTATAAATATTAATCACACGCTAACATATAAATATGTATAAATACACATATAAATGCTTATAAATACTATGTACGAGTATATAACATTTTTACACCACATTTAGATATAACGTTACCGACTTTATAGAAAGTGAGCGTGCCCTACATAACCACGTGGCTACATTGACCGAGTTCTTACTTGCTTTACACTTAGCTGCTTAGTTAGTTAAACCCGTAGTTAAATGTTAAAACCAATCCAGTTAACCGTTAAGTTAAGTTGAGTTAGTTAGTTAGTTTAAAAACTAGTTAGAGCTTTTAAAGAAGAGTTAAAATATGTATTATGTACATAATGTTTGTATGGAACATGGTTATTGTGGCAAAGCTTAGTGTATACTGTAAAGTAGACGTTTAAGTGTAATTGTAAGTTTCAGATAGAAAAAGTAGTGACAAGACACTATTGATTTCACTTGGTGGTGGAAATTAACGTCACTATATGTATATCTTGAGCAAGGAAACTAAATTAATGCTCTACCTAGAGTGAGAATAGAACCCATAATCAAAATTTATAGCCAGAAGCTACGACTATGCCACAAGGGCCTCAATTTGTTAAACCACCTTGTTACTGATTCCTTATAAATTGTTATTTTATTTGGGCAACGTAATAACAAGCTTCAGATTCTTAATTTGAAGATCTTGGGTTCAATTTTCATCTGGAGAAATGAAAAAAAATAAAATATTTTCATCATTGACAGGCAAAGAGCAGAGTTGAGATCCATCACTCAACCCGCAATGTCTCAGAATTGAGCGTAAAGTGGGTAAAGGAGTGTTTTAACACTAGGTTCACTCTATTTTTCCTGCTATATACGGGGTACAGCGTGAAGCTACTGTGTACTACTATGTAGTAAAAACATCTATCTATTTAAGGTCAAGTTACGGCATATACAGTACAGAACAACTCAAAAAACTCAACAGTCATTTGCTCTAGTATTTTCTCATTATGTAAATTAAAACGACTCTATTATAATTTACTTAGTAAGTTAGAGCCGTTATTTGGAATCTTGTCATTAATAAAGAGAAATTGTGAAATTTATGTTTATTTAAATTGAATAAGATATACATATAGTTTTTTGGAAATTGATTTTATATCAGGTAGAAATGTTTAAATAGATCCATCTAGATTCTAGAATGTACTCCTCCGAGTTCTTAACCCTGCGGCACGATGGACACCCCCACCGTTAAACCCATAGATGCCTAAGAAGATTTTTTCATACATAATTGGAACTGTTACACCTATGTATATATAAAAGTTTACCTCCTTACTTTTGTAAGAATATTGCCTTTAGATAAGTTTTATATAGCTACATATATTTAGTATATCGTATCGTAGTAGTCATATCACAAAAATATAATTATAATTACTTAATCAACGAGGAAAATTGATTTTCCGCCTCTACGTTATCTCGCTCACTAATCATAAAGTATATTAAAGAAAAGTATAAAATCAGAACAATCCATTGTTCTTTTATGATTTCCGATATAACAAAAAAAGCTCTATTTATCAAATAACAGCGTTAAGTTACGCCAATTTCTATCAATACCACTATACCTCTTATATGAATACCACATAGATGAAATTGAAAAGAAATTAAAAGTTTCTATAACCAATCGATAACACAAGTGACCTATTGGCACTATTATAGTCAAGCAAATCTCGATTTAATTGGTACCAAGGTCTCTTCCATCACGTTGTCGTCCACTGTCAACCCACTGGCATTCCATACTGGTTATAAACAATAGGCTAGATGAAATGAAATTATGAAATTAAAATTTATTACGATTGTTTTACGATAAAATCTTATTTTAATCATTTATTATACGTATTGTTGTTAAATGTCAATTTTGTTGTTTCCAATCATTGGCTAACATGTAACATGTACATAGATAGAGTTTGAGTCCATAACATGTACACGTTGAGAAGAGTATGTTTTACATTCTGATAATTTCTTTACTTACATACAAATTAATTTTGTAGATATATGTAAAGCTAAATATATTTGAAATAAAATAATTCTTATAGATAAATGGGTTTTAAAATCAGTGTGCAGTCAAACACCAACTAATATTTATATATATATAATTTTATATTTATATATTTATTTATATATTTAGATCTACTAGGATCTCTCAGGATATACTAGGAGAACCGAGTGTTAAGACACTCTGTTGTCCACTTATTGCCCTAATTTACCAGGACGAATTAATTATATTTATTTATTTTTAATTGCAATCGAAAAGAAATATTTCGCTTTGATTCATTGAAACCAGAACGATTTACAATTTGGTAATTGGTTTAATTGGTTGCGTTAACCTTTCGGGGTTTAGCCTTGGGTCGTTCATGTAATTAAATAATTAAAAAAATAGTTTTTGCAATGTATTAGTATTGGTCTTGACTCGCTTTTGGAAATCGATTACAATGCTCAATCTAGGTATTCTGAGATTTTTATAGAAATTTCACGATAGTCATAATCTATGTTGCCATTGCAGCGAGGTGCATTTAGAAAAGTCTGATGCATATCTATATATAAGAAGTTGACACTTCCAATAAAAAATACACAGTTTCTAGTATGGTTTATAGAATGGATTTATCTTAAATGGCTAAGTACATTAATAAATAAAAAAAAATACAAATTCCACTGCAGTATACTCATTGTCAAAAGTCACCGATGTAGTACACAGTACTTCAAATATCAATAAAAATATAATTTAGAATATGTTAAAATGTTTTAACGTTAGTAGAATAAAGAAAATCAAATTGAAACTTGCTGCCATCAAGGGAGTAGTTCCGACAGTGGAGTCTAGCGGTAATATATATTTTAAACGGGCTCTTTAAGCCTACACTTGATTGCAAATCCCATAGTTCCTCACAGTAAGTTTTCTATATTAATCTTATGGGAATTAACATGACATCATGATGTTCTAGCCACTAAGTACTTCCTATCTTCGTTGTAATTAGTCATGCGTTTGATTTAACCGTCTCGTTAAGGTTAGGATCGTCACGGATCATTTAAAGTGTGTAGTTTGTATACAATTTTGAGTATGCTTCATATGCTTTAGTGTGATCTCTGGGTTTGTTTCAATATTAAAATAGTTAAGGGAGTAAGAATTTTTTTATAAATTATTTTTAATTTGTCCACTCTAAGGACAGAAAAATATTTTTGGAAAACGTTGTGTACGTTTACTATAAGGAAACCTTTTTTATATTATTTCTTATTATTATTAATAAATATCAGTATTGGATTACGTTCCTTGAGCGAAGAGTTAAACGCGAAGCGACTAGTCACTAAGCTACCGTACCTTCCAACAAAATAAGCAGTGAGGGTTTTCTGGTTAATTGAAGAATTCTCTTTAAATACAAAAGTTTAACTAACAGATATAACTTACAGCTTAAACATTACATATATCTTGATTTCAAATTGTAGATTCAATTTTAAAATATTCATATGGGCCTGTAACCTTTAAACAGTGCTATTAATACTAATAAATGTATGACTTCATACATTTTTTTATATAAGAATGATTAACTCAATAGTTTAGCGGGTTCAGGAAATCGGATGCTTCTACACGTGATAAGTAACTCACGATTCTTCTCAATAGTAAACAAATTTGTACATCACAACACATCATTTTCATCATTTTTTGCTCAGCTTTTTGTCGAAAAACATTTACGGTAGTAATATTTTTTTGCTTTATTTTAGTCAAATTATAATAATGAAAGAACAATTTTATATCTAGGGCCTTGAAGATTAATTACATATTTATTACTTTTTTTGCGTTAATTTTTGTTATATTATATTTCCAACTATCTAAATAGCATTTTTGAATGAATTATTATTTAAGATTATTGTAAAAACATTTAATTCATGTTCGACGGAAGTTTTTATATATATATCTTTTTACAAAAATCAAGATTTCAAATATACCTATTTTCTATATAGGCGGATAAAGCCGCTTTTGGTTCACATCACCATGGTTTACTTTGTTTCTGTCAACCTTACAAATTAGAGAAGTATCATCTGCGAACAGTACAATATCACATAGGCAAGTTCTTTACGTTACAACGAAGCTCATTAATATAAAGTACAAATAAAAGGGGACCAAGAATAGATCCTTGTGGCACGCCTATCCTTAGGGAAGATCCAGTCGGTTTTACATTATATATATTAACCTTCTTGATTTTTGACTTAGATGTGAGACAATAAGATTAAGAGCAGCATTCTTTACGACATAATGATGTAATTTTAACAATAGAGTTTCATAGTCTACACAATCAAATGCTTTGGATAAATCGCAAAATACTGCAATAGCATTCTATGACTTCTTTGATGTGCGCTTAAGAAGCGCAGCACCCACATCTGCAGTTGATTTGCCTTTGGTGAAACCATATTGTTCACTGAGGAAGAAAATGTTATTATTAAGGAAATCTGTGTGCTGACTTGACAATTCTTTCAAATTTTTTTATTAAAGATGGTAGCACAGAAATTGGTCTATACTTTTCAGGATCAAGTCTATCTCCACTTTTGTAAGGTAAAACTATTCTACTATATTTCACTAGGAATGAAAAAGTGCAGGGTGCACACATATTGAAGATGAAAGCAAGATGAGGCGCTATTCAAGCGCTGTCTCACGATGATAACATTTTTTTTTCGCTGCTTTAGCATTCGCTGCTTTTTGTCCTGTTACCAAAAAAACAAATAATTCTCGCGGAGTGGAAATCTAACTCACTAACAGTCACGTTTACAGACAGACGCTGTGCTTCTGCGGTACGGTCTGCGGCCTGTGATCGACGGTTCACGATAATATAATTCTTAAATATACTGAACAACATATAAATGTGCGTCTAAAAGACGTTCCCATATAAAATATCAATTAGAAGCAATCCTATAAACATGTAAACGATTAAAAGTTATTGCAACGACTAAGAATATTACAAAAAAATATTAAAAAAAAATAAACGTGAGAGAATTTGGTAGAAAATTGAATCAATGGTAGTTTTTTTGTGATATGTTTAACGATTTTTTATCTGTATTATTATTTTTATGTACATTGATTGGCATGTATGGCTATGGTAAAAAAAAGGAGTCACGTTTCCTTTGACTTGTATAGCTAGTAAATTTCGCAGATTTTTTTATTGAAATTTTATATTGGTTAAGAGGTCATTTTAGTTATTATTATAATTTAATAGTAAAAGTACATATAAACAAAAAATTATGTGAAATAAAAATGTTGTTTAAATAAGTAAAAACGGTGATAAGAATATTATGCTATCCGTTCTAATATAATAACGGAAGTAAGAATGTATATTTATTGGCTTGAAACTCAATAAATTATTTAAACGCACAGAGCCAACCTAGTGAAAAATCAGTTTATTCATTACTTTTAAAGTAAATAAGATCCATCAAGACTCTCATCCATAATGTCCTATTTTGGGCAGATTTATTTTATAACAAGCAGATGTTTTATAAATCAATTGGGCATAAATTATGTTGGTACAACAAGAAAACAGTACAGATATTACAATAATTAATAATTCATATTACTTAAAGTGTTATTTCTACCCTGAATATAGTAAAAATTATCTAAACTAAACAAAAAATTTGTACGTCAAGGAAATATATGTTAGAATCTCCCAACAGAGTTGCTAAAAAACATTAATAAGTTTTAAAAAGCATATAAGAATTTCGAAGTACATAATCTGATGAGAAAGATCAGATCTCAGTGGTCAGAGCGCTTGATCGGTTTTAAAGAGACTTGGGCGTATATATAGAAATTTTCAAATTTAATATATTTTTTTTTATCTATAGCAAGTTTATATATGAATTTTACATAAAAATAGCAAAATTTTGAAACCTAAGCTAATTACTTCCTTCTATAAAATTATTTATGGTCATTCACATGTTTTTGAACTCTACACACATTAGACTAAAACGCTTGATGGTACAATTTTATAGTACAGAAAATTCAATTTGAACGCTATTTAGTTAATCGTAACAAAACTATTATTTTTTGTATTAGTTTTTTAAGTTGTTACGCATATTACGTTTAAAAGTGAGTAATAACAGGATGTTCTAAATATATGATTTTGGCGATTTCTTGTAGCGATATTTGAACCTGCACTCTCTACGCATACGAAATTGTTAAGAACTATAGTGTAATTTTCAATATAAACAAAACTTAAAACTTATAGATTTTTATCATAAACTTCAAGCTTTATTTTCTATTTCTTATATATTACTATTATTAAAGTAAAGTTTTAAGAAACGATTTCTCCAAAACTTCAATATGCTTAAAGCCATCATGGCTGAAAGACTATAAAAAATGTCCCCCCTTTTTGTTAAGACAAACTGCAGCGTTGACTCCCCCCATACAACCTGTAGTGGCCAAAAATTCTTTACTTAAAAAATTAATAAGCTCGAACAAAAATATATGACATAGTGCTTTATCACTCGACTCTACAGACAGTTTTAGATATAATTGAAGGCGCTTATGGTTTATCTTTAACGAAAGTAAGGTCAGATATTAAAACTCGACTAAATTATAATCACAGATTAAAAATAAATATATTCAAGTTTGATATAAAATTTCAAAATCTATACTAATACTATAAATGAGAATGTGTGTTTGTTTGTTTGTTCTTCTATCACGTTGGAACGGTGCAATGTAATAGTATGATATTATATATAGAGGTAGTAAGGTGGCTGGAGAGTTACTTAGGCTACTTTTTACCACGTTAAAACATCAACATAAAAAAAAAAAAATACATATAATTAAAAATGAATTATGCTAAAATTAATTGGTTGTACCGATAGATGGCGCCATTCGGTTTTTAAAAAGGGGTATTAATTTTATTTTTCATTCACAATGTGAGCGAAGCTGCAGGTAAAAGCTAGTAATATATAAACATACACTATTATTTACTACATACCATACATATTATATACGTTTACTTTTCTATACTCTGTGAACTATCACAAAGCGCAGTAGAAAGTGGTTTGAAGAGAAAAGGCTATTTCTTTTTCGTGTTCTGCCTTTGTTTAAAACATACATACACATGTTCTAGTACTTTCAACTGTGCGATTTCTAATTTCTTTCATAACTAAGACTTAAACGTCAAATTTTACTTCTTTTTAAATTTCAACTACTCGTATAATAAAAGACCTGGCGTTAAAAGATCCGGTCCGTCGTGACGCAGCGGCACACTTGACTATAAACGCGACAGCTGTGTGTTCGATTCCCATGAAGGGGGAATAAATTATTCCCTCTCCTCACTCTAGTAACAAGACAACAGCGCGGTGTTGAGTTCCGGCACTCAAGTGAGGAACGGAGTGTCTTAACACTAGGTGCCTCTGTCTACCCTGCCATATGCGAGATACAGCGTGAAGCTATTTATTTAAAAAATAAATAAATAAAATTTGCAAGGAAGTATATCATTGTATAGGCCATGGTTGTAGGTTCGATTTCCGTTCGGCTATTTGTTATTTATTAGTGTTGATTTCTACCTTTTAGAAAAAAGCGTAAGTGTAGTTCGATTTACACTCCAAATCAGTCATTTCCATTCTCCTATCTCAATACACAGTGTCTTGAATTTGAGCGGAAAGCAAGGTAATGTTTTAACACTAGGTAGGTAGGTAGGTAGTCTCCTGGTAGGTCTATCTAGGTAGGTCCCCCCCCAGCGGAAACCCTCTCCACCTATATGAGATGCTGCAGGATCGCTTGCGCATGCCACTACAGCACCTCGGTGGAAGGCCCACCTAACGTGGGCCACTATCGCCTACGGGGAGCCCCAGGGTATCTTCCAGGGCGCCCTCAGCCTCGATAACTTGCGGGAAGATCTTCATGACCTTCCTGCAGTAGCTCCTCTAGGGTCAGGGAAGTTGGAGATGCGCGTACCATCTAGGTAGGTCCCTGCTTAACCTGCTATATGCGGGATAAAACGTGAAGGAGAAAAAATACCTTTCATTATTGTTATACATTCCGCACTAAATAAACGTCAATAAAGCAGCGTCCAAGGAATTCACTAAGCAAATAACAAAAATAAAGAAAAAGTTATTATTGAAGTGTTAATTACACAATATGCTTTAGAATTTAAAGAGCAAATATTGGACTGTGACATAAAAAGTTGTTAATTTAAGTTTTTTTTTTTATTTTTTGTACACCGGTTTCTTTACAAATCTGTTTAGATGTCGATGTAATGTAATGTAGGTAAGACTATCTTCATATTAATATTGTAGAATGTCTGTACTGGGATTTGAATCTGCTACCCTTTCAATTTAAAATGGTTTTAGCACAGAGCAGAGTAGACACCGAGAGCCTAGTAGACTCAGGGAACGTAGTGTTAGGACACTCCGTTTCCCGCTCTCCTCCTTTTGAGGCATTGCGTGTTGAGTGGCGAAAATAAATGATTCATTCTCCCTGAATGGGAATCGAATCCACTAAAAGTCGCGTTTACGTGCAAAGACGCTGTGCCTGTGCCAGTCCTCAATTGATAATATTTTAAAAAATATTTAAAGTACATATTATATTGTTCGCCTCACTCGCCCAAAAATATATTTTTGAAGGACAACAGTGAAATTCTTTTTTTTTGTATAAAAGCACTTATGATAGTACTTCCTTATCCATAATATTCTTGATTTATATTAAATTATATATATGTATATAAATTTATATATATATCTCTGCCCAAGGTCAAATAACATTTCATTTAAGAAAAACAACGCCGCTCTTTGCCTTTCTTTGTATAATTATATTGAATAGAAATATATAATATATATATATATATATATATATATATATATATATATATATATATATATATATATATATATATATATATATATATATATATATATATATATATATATATATATATATATATATATATATATATATATATATATTATTTCAAATTTAAACTTGAATCAAATTTAAATTAAATATATACATTTTTGTGATATTATTTGTGTAGAGAAAATATAACTCATAGTATTATCGTTTAATATTATTGGCTAAACATAAATTGTTTGTATGTTATATACATATATATGTACAAATTATATATTTACTATCGAAATAGAACGTGACCAATGTATTACCAGTGATGTCGTTGGTAGAGAGTATTGCGCAAAATTGTATCTTACGTTTTTTTTTATAAAGAAACAATGTAAACAGTAAATTTACTGGGAAAAATTAAAAAAAAATCTTTGGAACAAAATTATACAATAAATTTAAACTTTGATGTTCTAAGTAATTTAAATGTTATTATTTGCAAAAACCTCTTACTTTAGATTTCTGGTATTTCTCACATAGATAAGAAAAGCACACTAAAGTGTTAAGAAGTCCGTTCTCCAATTACCATTCGAATTCCAGACCACCAGAGCGGGAAACCCACATCAACCTTTGGTTCAAAATAAATGCTTAGGTGTTCAATCAAAATTGTTTCAGTATAGAGGTTAATGTGAAGCCAAATGAGATCATTTCAGACGAATCAATCATATTTCGATACATCAATCTTGAGCAACCTTGGACAGTATACACCCACATTTGTATTATTGTTTTTTTTTTTTGTTAGACTTAATGGAAACAGGTTAGGCGTATCGATGTGCTTAAGAAAAAAGGAGCTAAGAGCGAATTACCTTGGGATGTTGAGGGTTCTGTATAGAATTTTCCACCCCAAAGTGCTCATTAACTAAAACAAGGCAAACAAGGGGCCAAAATTTGTTAAAAAAACGTAAAATATATAATATATACGAAAGTAAGGACGCCGCTTTCCTTTTTTTTGTAGAAGATAATATTATTTTGTTTGGCGAGATGTTTTGGATTTTTTTATGTCGCAACGTTTTCTGTTTTTTTTTTGTTTAGAAGTCAGCATGTTTGATTGCCACTATAGATGTTTGTTATATATATGTCGATGTGTAGAGACCAGACTTCCCCTGGAAAATCTCTAATTACGCCATTGGGCATTGCGTGTGTTATACTAGAGCAGAACAGACCGTTTAGGTATATACAATAATTCCCTAAAGAAGGAATCGAACTGACTGCCTACGCCGTTTGTACTACGTTTTTCATAATATTAAATCCATATAACCTAAATTGAAGTAATTTCTCTCGTAAATCACTAAAACGAAGAACTTGTATATTTGTAATAGCTTCAAAGCTTTGAACTTGTAACCATCAATTGCTAAGACAGGGTAATTACGACTAATGCGTACGCTATCTCTAGTGAAGAATTTGAAATAATTTACAAGGAACAGCAAGGAAAGGTTTAATAATTACAATTTTTAACTACATATTGATTTAAAATTATTAGAATAAGTAATTGTGTTAATTTCGAAACCTAGTGAAGCTAGAATTTAAAAAAAATATATAAAACATACTTTAAGCCATGCGCTCTGACCGCTAAGCCATCGTTTAGACGGTTTCAAATCCCGCTGCGTTATATTTTTTATATATTTTCTATAAGTATTTTTCTATCATTTGAGTGGATTAATTTAAAAAGATTATTATTTATTTCGCGCCACGTCATCCTTCCGCAGAAGGACAGTGTTAAGATATTCACAAATTGGTTAGCTTCGTTTCCATTAGACAGAATGAGTATTATTTTCATTCCCTTGTCGAACGTCGTGGGACCGTCGTCGAACCTGTTACGTTACGTTTACGGCCTAAATGTTCCGTACCTAAGAATCCACTGTGAGTCCGTCCGTCTGTATGTCCGTCTGTCACCAGGCATAAACCGTGATATTTGGATAGATAAAATTTTTACAGATGATGTATTTCTGTTGCCGCTATAACAACAGATACTAAAAATGGTTATGGGTTCTTATACAACAAACTTCGACTCGCACTTGACCGTCTTTCTACACATAGCTATGTTAAAAGTGTTGAAATAAGATTTGTTATATGAAAAATGGCATTATCGTCTAACAATACGGTCAAGTACTAGAAATTAGGACTTTCACGAATAAATTCATCGAGATTACAAAATTTATCGATAAATATTTATTAGGTTATCTATTGACACAATTTCCTAGAAAATATTAGTACGATAAGGTATCGCTGTGTTGATTGTGATTTTACACTATAGAGCGATAGTTTGGTATTAAATTACTTATAAAGTTTTTGAGGCACTCGAGGAGAATGAAGCATTTATTTGTTTCGCTCTGGTCACAAGACATAGACCGGCGTTGAGTTCCGCAACTCAATTTCCAATTGTTCAAAAGTGGGCGGAAAATGGAGAATGAAATATTTAAACACTAGGTTCCTTCTGTTCCTGTATGAAGGAATTAACGTGAAGCTTTATATTTAATTTATATATAATATTTTTTTTGTTACTGAGTAAAGCTGACCTATATTCAGCAAAAGCTTGGCAGGCAGAGAGAATTTAAAGCCAAGACATTACGTTTTCCGAGACATTACGTTCTTTAAGAATTTGAAGCATTGAGTATTGAGTGGCGGAGTTAAGCCCCCTGTTTTGTTTACCTAGAGCTGGGAAATTTGAAATTACAAATCCTACAAAAAAAATCACTATAAAGATGAAGAGAACGAGAGGAGAACGGAATATTTCATCACTAAAACTCTACGTCTATTCCTTAATATAAGTGAATATGTTAGATCAGCCAAGTCATATAAAACTGCCAATGTATTTTATTAATTGAATATGACATTGGCAAAAGTTGAAGGTCTTCTATATTATTAAATTAGTAATGTTTTTTTTTGTAGAGATACTATTCTATTTCATTTTATGGAACACAATTTTGTTTGAAGCTTTTTAAAAAACATCAGTCAAGTGTGAGCCGGACTCGAACACTGAGTGATTCGTACCGATTTCATGATTAAGACTTATAGAAATTGATAAATTTAAACTTCCAGGACATGGACTTAATGTTCATCCCCAGAGACCCAAATGGGGAGTGTAAAGGAGTACTATTAAGGCTAATTTTCCAACTGGAACGGGAAAAGACAGAAATTTACCGACATTTTCAATTTTATAGTCCACGTAAATGTGACTGCGGACTATAGCTTGTTAGACAAAATTAAATAATTTTAAAAGACAATTAAAAAACGTGACCGGACCGTGTTTTCGATAACTGTGCAATATTTGTTTACCGATGACCTCAGATTAAATACGGAAATGGCATACATGACTTCAAATAATGTTAAGTACCACGATATTACGCATCTTGCACATACATACATACATACATACATACATACATACATACATACATACATACATACATACTTACATACATACATACATACATACATACATACATACATACATACATACATACATACATATAGCAGGGTAGGCAGACAAAACCTTAGGTTAGGACTCTCTGTTCTCCGCTTTCAATCCTTATTACAGACACTTCATATCAGAGAACCCATGGTAGCGCTTAATAATACCTATGCTTATAGAACGATGATAAACCGTAAAAACAGTTTTGTACACTTTAAGAATAATGCCTTCTAGAAATGAACAATGGCAATTATGGATAGACTTTATTTAGTCTTACGTATACTTTAACGTATTCAATTTTAATAGCAAGATGGCTCAAAGATAATACAAGGTGTAATTTAAATTTATAAACGAAGAATATACAATTTAAAGTTCAAGAACATCACAGATGATTATTAATAGTATTGATATAATCTATTTTACGCTGTATCCTGTATAGATTAGGGTAGTAGAGAACCTAGTGTAAAGACACTCTGTTCACCGTCTTCTGCCCAATTTTTAAAACATTGCGTGTTGGGTATCGTAACTCAACGCCGCGCTTTGTCTAAATACCATTGTTTGGTTTGAGCATATTGCAGAATCAATAGATGTTATAAACAGTTCCTTAAAAGAAGAAGAATTCATAAACAATATATTAAAACGCTATCTATACAAATACTAAAGAAATAAAAAAATATTTGAAATGTATAAAATTTTAAAGAAGAGCCGGATTCAAGCCGGGGCGTCTTGACAATTTTAGGACCGTATGGCTAATTGGCTGGGTGTTTGTGCGATTTCCAATTACCAGGTTCGAATCCTACTTCTTACAAATACTTATACGAGTCTAAAATAAGAGTTTATGTATGTATATAATACAAGTCATTTTAACGCACCGTACCGAAGCTACCTACTTACTAAGGCTAAGCTAATTATATAAACGTTAACTTTAAAATTCAATCAAAAAATATCTTGTATATACAAATAATAATCGATAAATGATAATAAAGTAATTAATTGTTAGCAATTTGCTTTTAAAATAATATGTAGGTAGATTAAATGTTGTAATAAAATGAGAACAAATTTGAAAAATGAGTATAGTTTTGTAACTTCGGTGTTTTTTTAATAATAAGAACGCAAGAATCATTCGATCGAGGAATAAATATCACTTTCCCGCTTTGGTAAGATGAAGAGCGGCGTATGTTCAGCCACATACCATACAGTGTGGCAATTTCTTGTGGAAAACGGAGAGCGAAGTGACTTGACATAGAGTTCTCTCTCAATAGTAAAGTTAAAGAAAAAAGCCTCTTAAAATAGTGGTGGGGCTGTCTTGGTACGGCGGCACAACGTGTGACTGTAAATGCGACGGTTATGGGTTCGATTCCCACTTGGGAAAATAAATTATTTAATTCCCTCTAGTTCTAGTAAAAGAAAAAGCGCGGCGTTGAGTGCCGCTACTCGACACACAATATGCCTACGTGGAAAGTGGGGACACGGAGTGTCTTAACACTAGGTTCCCTCCGTCGAAACTGCTAGATACGGGATACGGCGTGAAGCTGATAAAAAAATTATAAAATAGCTCACATGATTTTCCGTTCAATACGTCGCTTACTGTCATTATGGTGCTTTAATATAAAATAGAACACATTTAAATTTTCAATAGCTTAGATAGATACTTGCTTGAAATGAATCTTGTCCTTTATTAAAGCTGGGGCAGGAAATGAGATGGGATGTAGACGTATATACACATGTACTCGCACTGAGAAAAATCTATCTTATAATTTTTACTATATACCTCATAGGGTTGTCATTACTTTACAAATCATTGGTGTACTGAGAAGAACCACTTAGCATGCCATGGATACACTGTGCCCATCGCGTTGTAGGGGGAGGGGCTGAGCGCAGTACCTAAGTTGAGATTGGAGGGGCCTTTTTAAAATCTATATTACATTAAAGGTCATTTCCACTGTCGAAGCTCCTCTCTTTATCCAATCTCCCAGTAAGGCCTGGTTTTTGGAAAAAAATTATAACATGTTGTAAAACTTCTTTTCCCGTCTTTATTAGAACTTAGTATCGTATTTCTAAGTTCTCCATTTTGTAAAATATATATATAAAAAAAAAAAAACAATGATAAAGCCGGAGGAATTCTCTCTGCTTATCAGTATCCCCGTTGGAAGTCATGGAAAGCGAACCCATAACCGTGGCGCTTAAGTCAGACACTGTGCCTCTATCTTTTTACAGAAAAATTATTTATTTTATATATTATAGTCAAATGTGAACCCACAACCGTTGTAAATAACACAGTTATTTATAGTACAGTGTAACCCTGTTATAAATAACATAGTGATGTATCACTAAATAAGAATATAGAGTATAGAGAAATATAGAGTTCTTTTTTGACCATCTTGACAGCCCTGAACAACGCATATAAAACAACATGTAACACGATGATGGATGTGACAGACATAAATCATGTCGGGGTTACTCTGGAACTCGTTGCTATACCTTATACACAGTTTTACCGCAAAATGGTATAACTTATTGATATGATTTTTTGAGGATATATTTAAAAAAGGTAAGTAAATAATTTTATAATGAATCTCTTGTCTTTAAGTAAAAAAAAAAACATTTAAAGAAAACATATAAATATACGCAGCGGGATTTGAACCCGCGCCTCATGGAAACCGTCCAACCGTCCGGACGTTTATTATGAAATTAAAAATAAAACGCCATATGTAACTGTTGGTTTACAGATCCTGAAATATAATACAGCACATAGAAAACAGCGTCATGCTTTTGTCCATATAGCAGGGTAGAAAGAGATCTAGTGTTAAGACACTCCTCTCTCTACATTCCGATATATTACATGTTCAGCGGAGAAACTCAACGTCGTGCTTTGTCTATGTTTTGTTTAAGTGTTTTTTCTATCCTCAGTGTGGATTAATACTTAAAAAATCATCAAAATATTATAAAAACTATATGACTGATTTAATATTATTAAGAAATAAAAATTTAAAATAATGGTTAAGCCACTTTGCCTTATTTACATATGACAACTAAGTAATGAGCATTGATGGCAAAATTTCAAGTAAAACAGAAAAACTTAAATGAAGTTTATTTAACAATAATTTGAAAAAAAGGAGATTACACATTTCGTGTGAAATTACATTGAACATTAACTTTGTATGTGACACGATGTTATAAACAATATTATTATAAAAATCGAACCTGTTAACCAAGTCATTATATGGTAGGACCCTAGTCTTCGGGTTCCGGAGATCAAAAAGCAATCTTGCAAGCTTCTTTGATGTCCGTTTGTCTGTCTGTCAGTCAAGATATTTATTTATTTATTATGATCCACAAGTGATGATAACATTAAATATCAAGTAAAACGAGTGAAACAAAAAAATAATTAAAACTAAATGCACCATCTTGTACATGCATATGCCTCGTTTTAGACACACTTTGTTGGAAAATTAGCATGCTATTAAACCCTATAGAGTACTGCCCATTGGTCTACAATTTTGATATTAGGCAAGATGTCTTATAGTTTAAATGAAGAGAAAATATGCGGAAACTGAAAAGTTAAAGGTATTAAACTAAATAAAAAAAAAACATTACAGATCTATATCTATAGTTAATTTCATATAAAATGAGTTTATCTTAAAACATTCTGTACAATAAGATTGACAAAACGTATACAAAATCAAAATATTCTTTTTTTATTCAATTAAGTCATAAAAAGTTAATAGTACCAGTGCAACAGGAAGCTACCGCCGGCTCAGGAAAGCAGTTCCGCTGGAGAAGAGCCGACGAGAAACTCAACGGTTGCTCTTTTTAAAATATAATTTTACAATAATATATATGAAACACACAATTTATTTCACAAACTCACTATTAGAGATAGTAAGTATTTTTATATTAAAAAAAATAATAATAGTTTCACGTGGCAGGGTAAGCAGAGGGAACCGTAAGTTGAAGGAAAATAGTGTTAAAATACTACGTTCCCCGCTTTCCGCCTTTTTGCGTGTTGAGTGGCGGAACTCAACGCCTCACTTTGCCTTGTTACCAGAGAGTATTCTTGGATAGAATAATATAATTTTTATATTAAAGATGTACGTTTTGATTTTTAAAACGTATATAAATTCACCCAAAAGGTACTTGAACCCAGTAGCATGACTAATGTCACGCACATCTTAATTGCACCACATTGGCATCACATTCTTAAACTACGTATAAATAATTATACATACGAATAAATTGAATGTTAAAATACTTAAATAACATTTAGTTGAATCCCTCTCATTTCCTAATGGAAACAAAATTACGATATTTTCTAACGTAGTGTAGTGGGGATGCGAACCCAATACCATCATGTTTAAGAAGGCCCACGTTGAATACAAATAATCGTAATAGCTCCAGAAATGTGTATATAAAAGAAAAACTTATTTATAATGGATAAGTAAGTATTATAATATAAATAAACATACCCAATATTGCTATTGCGATGAATTTCGAAAGCAATCTGAAACAAATAAAATATTCAATTAGTATACAAGAATAAGAAACATGTAAATTAATACACGGTGGTAGTGGATTTGGTTCCCATTTGGGGGAATGAGTTATATTCATTATTCCGTTTAGGTTAACGGTGACGTTGAGCTCCGCCTTAACACGCTGTGTCTTGTATTAGGTCAGAAAGTAGAGAACGGAATATTTAATAGTAAGCTATCTCTCTATGCCTATCCTATATGCAGGAGAAAGCATGGAGAAAAAAAAACATTGTAATCCATACTTTATCTTTCCATATAAATCTTGGGTAAAGAAATCTTTATATTACATATGTATTATAATTCAGAAAACTTTTCTGAAGATGTACTTAAGACTTAAATGCAATATAAAAAAATGACATCGTAGCGAGCGAAGCGAGTAGGAAGCGAAGCTATGTAGTACATATAATATAAATCGCAATACTTCAAAATCTCAAATCAAATTGTAGCCAATTGTCGTTTGACATCCTATACTAGTGATTTTTATTTGTTAACTTCAAAACCTGAATCAACTTTACAATTAAAATGACCTTGAATCACGAGAATTTCTAGTATTTTAATTGAAATCGTGATTTAGGTACTTCTTGGACTTCAATTTTCCATTTATTCGACGTCATATTAACTACTAGTAAATATGTGTGTGCTTAGCGAAGGTCGTGGATACAATTCGCGTAAGAATTAGTCAACCGTCGTGTTCCGATTGATCATTCTTCTGAGAAATATCGATTTGAAATCCTGTATTTCGGGATTTTTTCAATAGGTTTGTATTCTGTAGGTGATTGTTTGTGGGATATTGATCTTTACGTTACAACATATTCTTTGTTAACTTTTTACCTGACGATTAAGCAGAAAGAAGAAAGAAAGAATTATTTCATATCTTTATACTGATAACTAAACAAAATGAGGTGTGGAGTTCTGTCATTCAAAATATGCATTGTCTAAAAATTTGGGCGGAAAATGAGAAACGGAGTGTTTGAACACTAGGTTCCCTCGGTCTACTTTGCTATATGGGGAATATAGCGTGAAGCAATTTTTTGTTAATAGAATTCTGCATTAACCAGTTCGTATATACTAAAGTTACTAAGAAAACAAAAAAAAAATACTTGAAATTTTATTAAACTATAATTTCATCACCTTTAGAGGATAAAATGGAAAAGGTCAAAATGAGTCACTCTTTAATTAAAATATATATCTACTTAAATACCTTAGCATATATGAATTCATTTAAAAAAAAAGTATTTCAACATTATTAAGAAAGATAGCACAGACTTTCTAAGAATTTGTATTTCTCATAATATTGACTAAGCTCTACATTTTGGCTCTCGTTTTCAATAATAACTAATAACGCAGATTTATATAGTAACATATAAATATATGTATGACTGTATGAATCTTAAAACATAACAATATATTGTACGATCCAAGACAGAGTATTTAAAAAATAGACGTAAAGTAGAGAACGGAGTAAACTAACACTAATTATCTAATTATCTTCTCTGTTTTGTAGGAGAAAGAAGTGAAGAAGAAGAAGTGACAGTAAAAGACATTGAAGATCAATTAATAAAAATCGACACCACCACCACATCAACTAATACCACTAGCTACAATGTCGCCACAATTGAAATTTTAAAATTTACAAAAACTTAAACAATTAAACATTCAAAACAACATATAAAAGGGAAATTAATTGAAAATGTTGCCATACTAATTAATATTAAGATGACATTATGTAAATTTATTTCGACATAATGGTATGTTTATTTAGTTATTAGTGTCTCTAACTTAGGCTGAAGGTCATATTTGTGTTGACATTTATATATTGTTATTCATGTAACCTTGAACAAAACGCGGCGTTGAGTTCCATTATTCAACAATCAATAATTTGAACGTTGAGCGGAGAGTGGAGAACTTAACGTTTGGTACCCTCTACTTGCTATATGCGAGAAAAAGTGTAAAGCTAGCTGTATCTTAAAATATATACAGTACACATGTATTATAAAAGTCGCCTATCCAAGCCTTACTCAAAATTATTTATTAATTATAATTATAATATATTTAAATAAAGTTTATTATTTCTCACTAATAATTTTAGGTGATTTTATTTTAATGATTTTAAAGTGTTAATCCACACTAAGGATAGAAACAATATAAGAATTACGACGCAGCGTGAGGAAGAACGCATGGTTTAATGATCAGAGCGCTTCGACGGTTTCCATGAGGGGCGGGTTCAAATCCCGCTGCATTCAATTTTTATATATTTTCTTTAAGTATTTCTTCGAAGAAATTTTATATATGAGACTAAACATCTTAGTAGTCAATGAGTTCACCAATCCCCTTACTGTGGCTCATAAATCAGTCTGGTACTTGTGACCAAAGTCTAGGTTGAAGAGGCCTCTTTAAATTTCACATTAGCACTTGCTTCCATTATCCTAGCTCCTATCTCTACCAAACTGAATTTAAAAAGATACCGATAATGTTATGAATGTCAATTTACAAAAAAATCTAATATTACAAAGATAATGTAAGCCTTGGACTAAATTGGCAAATCTGTTATTTCCCTGGTCAATGTCATGACAGATTAATTATTTGTAGATATTCTACATAAATAAGTGCTCTAACTTGATGTTCTTGTCTCTACATTTTTCATACAAATTTATTACATACATTACTATTCAATAAATAAATAATATAACTTAGAAATTCATTACACAGTGTTTAAGCGTACATCAGTGACAAAGTTATCGAAAAAAAATGTACAGCTCTCAATAACGGTGTAAAGTGCAGTAATTTCCAAGACATCAATGTCTAGTTCCTTTTTAAGACGTTATATTGGACATTCTGGTTTGTTCCCCACTTACAATGTAAGGAAAACTGATGTTTTTTTCTATTTATCTATAGCCTGTTAAGACGAGAATGGGTGTTAAAATAGACAGCAGAGTCACAATTCACTGAATCTTTTTTGGTTTTTTGATCATTAATTAGTCAATTTTAGGTATTTTATGTAATTTTACAAGAAACTCTCCTTTTGTCCCATAAAATGTGAAAAAATCGTTTAATTATTGATTATTTTTCGTTCCTAATAATTAGTCTCATCAGCTCAAGATTATTTGTATTAAAAATAAAAAAAAAATAAAGAATATTAAATAAACTGAAAAAAGCAGCACGTGACATTTTTTTTTTTATTTTCTAGAAACATCATAAAAATTATTCCACCGCTTTCCGAAGTGCATTACTTCGGAACTTTGATCAACAAAAACTTTGATCTACATCGAATCCAGATCCTTTACTTACTTATATAAGAGTGTATGAGTGTTGAATATAAAAGGTTATTGAGATTAATGTAACTAGAGTTCTTACGAGACCTTTGTGTTATATCACATTGTTTCACAAACTGGGCCGATTAGACTATCACAGACCTTATTGTACGCTCTAGGCATATATATGTTGTAAAATGTGTTGTATCATTTGCAAATAATAAAAGTAAAAAAAGTATAAATATAAATATTCTAAAAAAATCCCTACACTTTATCAATAAAAAAAAAATATTAAATACATATAGGCACTATAAATTAATAACGTTTGAACGTACTACCATAAAATATTCATATTGAGATAACTGAATAACATTATTCATATATACAAAATACGGCAGATTTAAGAAGTGATAAATATCAATTTATTTTATCACTAACTATCTAACTAACAATGAAATTCGTTATTGACCTCAAACTAAAATCTTCAAAAACTAGATCAATATATGCATAATTGATAAACATATATGTTAAAATATTCCATATTACGCAGTAACATTAAAACAGACTTATAATATATAGACTTAATTTCTATAATTTGCATGAAATATATAGTATAATTTACTACATCAAGCAACTGTGACTATCACCCAACATACTTGATTAATTAGCATTCATATATAGACTGGCAAAGTATAGCTTCACGTGTTGAGAGGCGGAACTCAACGCCAAGCATTGCCTTGTTGCCAGAGCGAAGAATATGATAATACTTCATCCTCCCCGAGTGGGAATCGAACCAACAAACCGTCGCGTTTACAGGCAGACACCGTGCATCTGCGCTACGACTGGCAAAGTGAGTATATAAAAATACGACATTATAATATTTACTTTCCACTCATGTATAGACATGGTGGTTTGAATGTCAGCACCCAGCGACACTCGAATACACAAGCAATATATTACGTTAAACACCCTCCAACTGAATAGAAATAACATAAATTATACATTTTCTATAAAGAAATTGAATTCATACATTCCTTTCTCTATCTATTATTTTTCAATTTAAAATGCTTATTCAAAATGTTTTCATACATATTTATGACTTATCCATTCAATTCTAAACACATTCTCTTTTTCCTCTAAAGCCACAATAATGATTGACAGTAGAAATATCATGATCACTATAGAAACTATTCAACGCAAGTAAATAATCATATATCATTGAAAAATTTATAAAGAATAAAACATATGAATGCAAATTGTATAACATACATATAAGGTATTTGAACCAACAATTATAGCTTTTTATGATTTAAATACTAGCAAGACGATAGCCAAAAATTTTAAATATACAAAAACTAAAAAAAATCGTAAAATCTAACATAGAGTCAATGTAGAGCAAATAATATTAAAATTAGCTATATATACATACATATATTAGAAAAAAATATACAAATGTAACAAAATGTAAGGGGAAGTAACACAGTTCATCGACACATAATAACATTCTATTTATAAATCAAACGATTAAAGTTAATTAGCGAGATCAATTCGCATTGCTTAGATGGTTGACGAACGTGTGGCTTATATGGATGGCTTATTAATACTGAGTTACATTAATAACTTCACCTTAATCATAAATGAACATTAAATATTTTTATACTTCGACTTAACTCGTGAAATTAGGTCGTAGGCAAAGGAAATATTATAAATAAACACCTTATACTCAGGTTTTTGGGCGTATTTACAAAATAAGGAGCTTAGTGCTGGCTTAGTCCAGCGAATCTGTGCAATGGAAGAAAATAGTAATTAGGCTATTGACAATTTGTATGATTATCCTAGTCGAAACTTGGTGATAAGTTATATATTAAACAAAACAAATTACTTCTCGGCTCGTCATGTTTAATTCAGCTTTTGAAATTCTTAATGTGATCAGTGATATATGACAAGTGATTTTGAAGATTCGTTGAAGAAATGTAGAGATACTTTATATTTTTTAACATATTTACTCATAATCATTATTTAAATACAGTAGCTTAGCAAAATAATGGTCTTAGTTAAAATAAAGATGAAAAAATAGTTATGACCGTTTATCATAGAACTTAATAAGTAATTGACTTTTAATTTTTTTTATAGTTTTATTATTATGTCAAGTAGGACTTAACATAATATCTTTATATTTAAAAATGCAGCGTTAGTAAAATATTGCGTTTGATTTTTTTTACAACATGCATATTAGCGTAGGCTGAAATTCGTGTCGAACCCTCAACGATGGCCCGTATAGTCGGACTTGTCGCTGTGCCACAAAATAATCTATAGTCTGTTATATATATGAGAGGCTATCCTCATTATGAACAGAAGTCGAAGTAATATTGATATATTATTTCGATATTCTTTGTGTAGCTTACAAAATACAGTAAAGATATAAATATCCAAAAACTCAAAAGTGTATATCAAATTTGCTACAAGTGTCTAGAGACTGTGTACATTTGACATTAATAGTTTGAGCATATTAGAAACTAGATGTAACTGTACATTTTAAATTAAGCTGTTTTTTTTATTGTATATTTCTTTATCTGTAATAAGTGATAAAAAGTTAAATTAAGTTTAATTTCCTTTGAAATTAAAATTCGAATTAAAATATAGTAATTTTGCTTACAATTTATTAATATTTTGTTTGTAAAACATATTATATTTTGTTAGAAAGACAATCATATGTACTAGTAATTTGTAAACACCGACATAAATTCAATAAATAAATCAAGTAATCAATCAATAAATATATTTAAAAATTCAATAAATAAATCAAGTAATAAATCAATAAAAAAAATAAATAAATCAAGTTATCTATCTTTTACTTTGGCCAACTTAAAGTAAAGAGTAATAAAAGTACACAAAACCTTGAAGTAAAATATAGAGACATGTAGAGACGTTTGCACATTTAATTATATAGACTTTCACATGCATTATGTTTAAAAATAAAGTTAAAGCCTTTCAATTGTCTATAGAAACATTAAGAATATTTGCTTACTTCAACTCATTATTAATAATAAAAAGCTCATTTAGGTTTCCCCGATATTTTTGAATGTAGAGACACAGTACCAGAGTCTTACAAGTCTTAGTAAAGTGCCAAGGTGAAAAAAGACTACTTTTAAGTCCAGGAGACTGGCTGTAACAAGATAGGATTGAGAAAAAACTTGTCGCATCTATTTTGAAATGAAACGGTTTTATTCTTTTTTTCATTAAAAAATACATTAACGATGATTTTTATATGCACAAAAGTCTTAACAAAAGTTCAAAATATGGTATTCAAGCGTACAATTTAATTAATATATATGTGTTTAGTAAATAAACTTACCTTTAAATAAACACAAAAAAACACACTTTCACACACTAAACACAAAACAAACACAAAGTGGTAAGTTTTTTTGATCAGCAAAGTGTTTAACGCGTCTCTACGCGATTGTGGTCGCGAGGTATCTGCACGAACGTAGTCGAATTGACCTTCGGTTATGTTAACAGTGTGAAGTTAGCTGTACCGGTTTCAAAGTTATGTCGCCTATCTCTTTCTATAGCTTAGTTGGTAAAATACTATATATTTTACTAATATAGTGAAAAAAATTGTACAATATTGCGTGATGCTTTTTTGTTTTGTCGTATAAGGCTATTTGTTTTTGTTTTTAGTAACAAAATAAAAAAAAATAGTGAAATATAGAGTAAAATATCAATAAATTTCTCTTAAATTAATGAATATATTATCATTAATCGAAATATCGCTATTTCAAAGACTATTATATATATTTTTTAGATACATTTTTACTATAGATACTATTTTTGTATGGGATAGAGTTGTTCGTCTTTTACTAAATCTTTGATTGCAGTTATTTATATTTAATTTTACTTATTAATAAAATTTTTATTAAAGAAAAACAAATCATATAAAAACTGCACAAAATATATTTATTTTGAAAGTTTAATATAAAATCAATGTCCACAACAACTCGATTCGACAAGGAGTAACCAAAATAGATTTATATAACACTTTGTTTTAAGAAATAAAATATTCCGCATACATGATTCACATAATCATATCATCATTATATATAATTTACATAACGTTCAAAACAAACACGAACATTCCTTATAATTAATGATATATCCTTAGGCTTATTTTATGTAACTTTGTGTAAATAGAATAAATAGTTAATTACTAATTTAAGGTTAAATAAGATCTTATTCGAGTGCTTTGCTTCGAGAGAATGGCTCCTCAAAGAATCAGTCAGAAGTCAGTAGTAATAGAGGAAACTTTGGATTACCTTAAACAATACAGTATACAATTACTGGAAGAAAGTTTCGTGAAAAGCTCGAGGACCATTTAAACGGCATGTATGAAGAGGTTGTTGACAGTGGACGAGGCGTATGTAGAGAAGTTTGCACTATATTGACACTAGTCATATAAAGCGCAAAGTTAAAAATAATAATATATACATCAAGTATAATATAAAATATTGTGTAAACCCTTGTGCATACCCTAATGGTATGAGTAAAATTTATCTAATATTATTAATTTAAAAATGAAATAATATCCCGTTATCATGATTTGATAAATTTGGCATTTGGCTCATAAACAAAATGGCACAAGTAGAATAAAATTAGACAGAACAGATGTAACCATACACATAAACCGGGGTGTACGACAAGGTGATCCATTGTCACCAAAATTATTCATATCCGGATTACAAAATATTATGAGAGCGAGACATAGCGTGTATATATAAAAGGAAAATTTATGAGCCACCTTAGGTTTCCAGTCGACAGAGATTTGTTGTGAAAAGATCCTAAAAAAACTACTAACAATGATATTCCAACTGCACCTTGTAAGTGAAAAAACAAAAATAATTACTAAATAAACGCGGAAACTCCCATAATATATATTTAGGTAAACAGGTAATATATATTTAGGTAAACAGGTCTCATTCAGACCAAACAGACAAATGGAAGAAATGGAAAGGCGAATTGCAATAACTTGGTAGAAGTTCTAGATTCACAAATAGATACTCAAATCTTAACAACTAATGAGAATGACAACAAAATATTATGGGCACTATAATATTACCTTGCCTCATTTACGGATGCCAAACGTGGACGGGACGTTAAATCTAACCACCAGTGTTTAAATATATATATATATATATATATATATATATATATATATATATATATATATATATATATATATATATATACCACCAGTTTATATATATATATATATATATATATATATATATATATATATATATATATATATATATATATATATATATATATATATATATATATATATATATATATATATATATGCAAACATTTTAAATTAAAGCAATAGTAACTAGTAACTCAGCTTGATGCTAAAAGCTCAATCACAGCAGTTTTCAGCTTAACTTCCAAACCTGGTTGTAAAGCAAAGGTAATGGAAGCTCTCTACTATTAAATGTAAATGAATATGTACGTACCTAAATATAAATATATAGCTGTAAAACCAGGATAAATGGCTTGTTTAAATATATAATTTAAAAATCCATAACAACGCCCATAAAAAGTAAGACAATATATCAACTTATTTGCCAAACAGACGCACGATGGCAACTAAATCAATTCGGCCGTATCTCATACAACGTAGAGGTAATAAGGTATTCGCTGTCAATTTTTAATTAAATAATGGCTTTTAGCTCGGTTTGTTTATGTTTGTTAGCTTACAAGCGACCCGTTCGCGACTTCGCCCGCTTGACCGCAGTTCTTGGGTGTACTCTAATATAATATCAATGTATTGTCGTGAAATCAATTTGTTTATATATATATATATATATATATATATATATATATATATATATATATATATATATATATATATATATATATATATATATATATATATATATATATATATATATATATATATATCGGGCTGAAGGATACTCGGTAATGTGGATGTGTGGATATGCGGTAAATGTGGTTTTTATATATATATCCAAATCCTTTAGGAGTTATGAATAAAAGGTAGCCTATTTGCTCCATAACCGGTGAAAGTCCCATAAGCATCGCTTCAGCTGTTCAGGAGCCCGGACAAACAGACGGACAGGCAGAGCAATTTTTTTCACAAGAACTTTCTTTTAAAAATAAATGACTCAACGAAAAATTATATTGGAAATTGATCCATCCGTTCACTCTTGATACGAAGGCAATGTGAAATCAAGATTACTTCTACCACTTTTAACAAGTATTGTATAAACGAACGAGTAATAAAAAAAAAATAAAGGAAAGTCAATATATTATTAAATAACGCATTAGCAATACTTTAAATAAATTAAAAAATATAACACACACACTACCATACATTTGACAATATACAATTTGTATAAAGTGACATACACGTTGCTATGGCAACGCGTTTAAGCTTCAACAACTTCAATATGTAGAAATATTTATAAGCACTTTTTTTGTTTATAATTTACCTTTCCCATATACTTACTGGATTTAACATTTAGGTAGGTAGGTAGTGGGTATTTAGTTTTAAGAAACTGCAGTCCCTTAGTTTTCCCCTAATTTTTGAATGATTGACGGACTGACATACGTCAACTGTATTATATTTATTTATATTATATAATAATTTATTTATATTTATATTTATATTATTATTTAATTGTTTTTATTTTTTGTTTAAGACATTACTTTATGTATATTTAGTTGAATTTTAATTTTATTTAAATATATAAAAACAAAGTAAATAAAATTAATTGTTTCCCTAATGTAAGAATGGAACCTACAACTATCCCGTTTACAAGAACAACAGGGACAATATTATAGAGAAAAAATTCATATATTTTAAAAAGAGCTTTTAAGTTAGAATTCAAGAAAGCCGTTCTGTACTTAAGCTTTTTAAAACATGTTACCAATAAAAAGCTTCCCGTTACATCCAGACAGGTACAACCGAAATCTTATTTATATTCTTTTTGCATATCAAGCTTAAAGTTTTGGCGTTTAATTATTCTTTTATTTGAACGCCTGAATTTGGAATTTGCGATTGTTAACTTCGTGAATTATTGTCGCAGTAAGTTAATTTAGTGGTTTGGTGTAAATTTAAATAATTGTATTAAAGATATTGAAGCCTTCTAGCGGCACACTGTCTGACTGACTGACTTATACACGACGGGTGTGGGTTCGATTCTCACTCGGAGGATGGAAATAAATTCACTGGTAACAAGAGAAAGTGCAGCGTTGAGTTCCACCACTCTAAATGTCAGTGTGTTATTTTTAAAAAAGGTAATACGCGTCGACATGGAAATTATTGTTAAGATTTACAAAAGGTAGCCCGATGAGTATCGTGTCATTTGAACACTCTGCCACTGCTATACACAATATCTTGAAAAGTGAGTAGAAAGCGGAGAACGGGTGTCTTAATACTATGTTCGCTCTGTCTACCCTGCTATATGCGGGATACTCCATGAAACTATTAATTTATTTTTATTAATTTATTTAGTATATTAAGAGAGCTTTTGATATAACGGATGAAGTAGGTTCAATTCCTACTAAAAAAAATATTAAATCATATATAGTTATGAAACCCATCGTAAAAACTCCAAATCAGCGAAAAATTAATATAATCTTGACG
Source organism: Dione juno (assembly GCA_037127375.1). Classification (NCBI taxonomy): domain Eukaryota; kingdom Metazoa; phylum Arthropoda; class Insecta; order Lepidoptera; family Nymphalidae; genus Dione; species Dione juno. Next base: position 979,558 of record JAXRJS010000080.1, on the reverse strand, counting down.
CAACACTAGCTAGTAATATGTGAACATACAAAATACTTCAATATGTAAAGTGAAGTAAAACAGAAACTTGACAATATGTCCTCTTTGCTATGGGTATGTACAGCGAGAATTAAAAAAAAACATAATAAGGCGGCCCTCTTTGTTTATATTAATAAATATATTTTTTACAGCTACTTGTTCTAAGAATATAATTTTTCGCACAAATATCAATACAATAGTAGAATATTAATTAAATTATTGACCGGCCTCCTTTGATAATTGTAAAGAATTTTTTTATGAATGACTTGTTAAAGTGACACCGGAAGTAGCTGTCATTGGTATATACGATAGAAATTGTGTGTAATTGATACCACGTTGTACTCATATATGAGCATAATTTGATATATGGTATTTTCAGTTTTATACTTGATATATACAGGATATGTTTTAATTAAACATAAAAAATAGTAGATTTCGTATATTTTTGTTTAATTATTACTAATTTTAGTAATAGCTTAGTGGTTGTGGTGCAATGACAGCGTTTATGAACGAGATAGTCATAGATTCAAGCTCTATTCGAGAGACAAATCGCGAACATAACGTTACGTATATAAAAATCTTCCTCTACTTAGCATTATCCCGGCCTATTGCCAGGGTCTGCTTTCCTACTTAATCGACTCCACTTTGCACAGTCATGAGCATCCTCAGTGGTTAGTCCATTGGCTCTCATGTCCTGCATCATGACGTCCAGCCATCGCTTCCTTGGGCGTCCGGGGGTCTTACTCCAGGGACAGACATATCAAGGCATATAAAATAATATATATGCATAATGCCCCATACAAGTTTCAACTATTACATTGAACCTATTACAACAGTTAGTCAGTCTCAATACAACTGTCTTTACGAATACAACAAAAAAATATTTTTTCTCACAATTTCTTGCACTGTTATCAATCAGTTGGTCATACCATAACAAACTATCACAGCTGGACACTTGTTACTTTCGTAACTATAAAATTCAATTATCGTATTCTTGGGTACAGAAAATTTATTGAATTTTATACAATTTTTTAGACAGAGAGAATACTGTGTATTAAGATACTCCGTTCTCCACATTTAAAAATTTGAACGCAGCAGGATTGGAACCCGCGCTTCATGGAAACCGCCCAAGCGCCTTGATCACTAAGCCATACGTTATTCATCAAGTTCAAATCCCGCTGCCTTCAAATTTTTATATTATTTTTTTTTATTATAAATTATATGTTACTATATGCCCAATCAGGAATCTCACCACGATAGTACTTTTTGTTAATAATAAAATCTTGGTAGAACAAATTTGGAGTTATTGTCAAGGGAAAGCATTGTCGAGTAATGAATGCTTTAATCATAGATTATATAGTATTTCAGGTAAAATGAAAATATTTAAATTATTTATAATTTATTATTTGTTAATTATTTATAGTTATAATTTTCCCACTCTGGTAAGATATAACAGTGCGAATTCCACCACTCCTAACGTAATGTCTCATATCTGTCTGAATGTGGAGAACGGAGTCTCTTGACACTAAGCTCTCTCTATGTACACTCTATGTATAAAGCTTAAAGCTAAAGTAAATGATAAAAATATAATAGAACTTTACATTATTCAAGTATTCGCTACATTTGATATGCGCAAGCGCAACGGACGCGGTGACGGATAGTGAGTATCCGGTCTAAAAAAAAAGGCATTATGCAGACAGGATATTCCCACTGGAGCCTACTTATTATGATCAGATTAACTTTTTATTGAGAAATATTTTTTATATTATTTCTCTAGATTGTGAATAATAATATCTAAGATTACTTAGCTTTGGAATATATATTTTTTAGCTTTACGCTTACATTAAGCTGAGATAAGCTAAGACGCTAGTGTCAAGAGTTGTTAATCTCGATCTCCGATTTCGAACCCTCAACCATCAACGCGACGGTTAAGGGACAGTCAGATGTTATTTATATCAATCATTCATCAAAAAAAATCATTAATTTTTACCTACCTCCTAAAAAAAGCAAATATTTCTGGCAAATTTCTCCGCTTTCTATTTTATATTTAAAACATTGCTTACTATTTGACGAAAAGAAAAACGAAATTTCTTATAACTGCTCTCTATGCGAAATATAGATTTTTGAAATAAAGTAAAATCCTATAGATAAATTATAATATTAAATTAAAAAGAATAGCTATTCTTTTAGATATTTCATTCATACCATGTCATGAAAAAACTTACACCTTATTCATGATTGGAACTTACAACATAAAACTTAAAAAACTTATACCGAATCATAGTCATTACATACAAACTGTATTTTCAACTGTCCCATTTATATATATATATATATATATATATATATATATATATATATATATATATATATATATATATATATATATATATATATATATATATATATATATATATATATATATATATATATATCTAAAATTTATTTAAATCGTTTCACGTAATTATATGTAAAATGTTATTATTTTAATATCTGGCGACATTACTTTTTTCTTATACCGACCATATCGTATTCATTACGACCACTATCATTTAATACCGTTACGATAAAAAAAAGTTTAAAATTACGTAAAATATATTAATGGAAGTCTGTACGAGTTCAAGATCCTTTGTCAGTAAAACCTTCCTTTAAAAGTGTAAATTTATTCAAATTTCAAAAAAGAATCGCACGTCTTACTCCTGGGAGTGGGATAGAGCTATATATTATATTAATATGAGCGAAAGAGATGAACATAGATCGTTAGTTCTACTAAGAACCCGTTTAACAATAGACCTGCGCACGCGCAAGATAAAAAGAAAAGTTATTTAATAGCAACGCCGTGGCTAAAAATCCATCTAGATTTCTTTTTTTAAGACAACATAATTATTATCTGACTTTGAAACTTTAATTTACATGTCTAAATGGTAAGAGATGTGTACATATAAATTGCCTACTTATAGATCTAGATCATGGAGATATAGCCTATTATATACCTATATATATGTCCCGGCTTCAAATTCATGAATATAAGTGAATTACTAAGGCTTTCTATAGTTTCGTTCTAAGAAATAATTTTAATCCTTGATGACTTCTCAGTTTTGAATATAACCTGGTTATTATATATATATATATATATATATATATATATATATATATATATATATATATATATATATATATATATATATATATATATATATATATATATATATATATATATATATATATATATATATATATATATATATATATATATATATAAATTTCTTTATTATCTAATTTGACTTTTTAAAATTTTCACATTCATACTTTAGAATGGTAAGGATACGTAATAACTTAAATTCAATTCTGGACCCACACTGCTATATGAAAGAAAAATAATGAAGCTAGAAAACCCAGTTTATTTATTCAATACATACAAAAGTCATAACTCTTTACAAGTAACACTGTAATCTATGGAATGTCAGTATATTTCTCACTAGCACCTGCACTTAGGAAGTGCAAAACGTACATTGTTAATAGTAGGCTTGCATATAAGATTAAGATACATTGAGCTTAGTGTAATCATTTAATTAATAGAGATGTTTTGTATGTCTAGATTTCTAAGCAAAACGAAACAAGACTAAGAGCGGCGTTAAGCTCGCCAATCGGATAGGCAATTCCTCGAAAATTGGGCGGAAATTTGAAAATGGAGTGTCTTAACAGTATTTACACTGCGTGCGGGAAAATGCGTAAAGCTAAAAAAAATATAAGAATTTCATTTTGTCTTCGCCTACTAAGCACTGTAGAAAACTAAAATAGTCCTATAGCTTCGTTATTTATTTTATATGTAAAGTATCATAAATATATATACATATATATATATATATAATTAAAATAATACATGAAGATAAAAATATATATATATATATATATATATATATATATATATATATATATATATATATATATATATATATAATTAAAATAATACATGAAGATAAAAATATGGATGACTCCATGGTACATTCTAAGTGTCCGAAATAATTCCGACCGCAGCGGGATATGTCGAAAACATTGATATTCGCGTTCAACCAAACCCTTCAGCTTATTGTTACATATAAGCTTTTTGTAATACATTGTTATTTTATGAGTCTTAAGTAAAGATTATATTAAGTTGTTATCATTATCATTAAGTAGGAGAGAAAGCTTAAATAAAGCTAAATACTTGGCTCTTTAATTTCCGCCTCATTTAGTATCATTGCAAGTAAAATTTCAGAACTCAACACCGCCTTGTCTTAGGAGTTTAAATAAATTAAATATTATCCTTCCCCTGAGTGAGAATCGAAACCGCAAGCACCACGATTGCAGACAAGCGCATAAAAATGTTAGTAATTGCATAAGCTACGTGTGTCACAAGCCTAAGCTTTTCTTTAGTACAATATGCAAACATAGCCCTTTGAAACTAAAAGTAAAACAATATTTGAAAAGAGCTATTAGAATTAATAGAAGTGACGTGGAACTAATAATTTATTTAATTTCCCTACAGAAAGAGTATAAAATATATTTAAAAAAATATCTAGAATATCTAGTGTCATTATATTCCGTTTTCCGTTTCGAGGCTCGAAAAGATGCGGAACTAAACACCGCGCTTTATCTTTGTTTTTTCTTTCACAGCCGAAGGATTAAAATAATAAATGCCCCCCGGTTGGAGCTCGAACTTGCAACTATCGTTTCACTGTCGCTATCGCTACTACTGCACCGTGATGGAAAGGTCACCTCAAGGTCACCTTCATAGGATATTTTCATATTTCGAGTAGATATGTGTTAATTACACAAATAATCTTTGGGAGCATTGTATAATAAGAAACACGTCTACGGAAAAAAAAATGTCTAAACTACTGACTAGTATAGGTAGTCTAATTATATAACTAAACTATTAAAATGTTAGAGTAAAGATAAAAGAAATAAAATGTTTTTTTTTTTAATTTTATTAAACCTCAAAATTATTCTTATACTTCATAATAGTAATAATATAGTAAATCTATAAAAACCATAGATTACATGAGCGCTCAAAATCTTATTTAGGACAGTTCACACATATTTCCGAAGTTTTCTTACAAAAAATACAGCGTTAAACTCCACCATTTAGCATATAAAGTACTTAAAAGCTTAGGTGAAAAAAAAGCCTAAAAAATATATTTTTTTATTTTTAAGCCAATCTAATAGCTTTATAGCTCTACATATTCAGTTATATAGAAGCTACTAATTAGCGCTCAAGAGTGTTAGTTTTAATGCCAAATGAGACGCTACAGTACTATCTGCAAAGCTCGTGACTTAACTTGTAAAGCTTGAACGTAAAGCTTTCTTTTACATACATACGTATAATATATACATTTGTGCATACATTGAACATACCATGAAGTTTTAAGTTCGATGCCAGACAACACAAAAAAGATAATAGATATATTTTTTAGCTTTTCTTTAAAGCTTGTAAGAAACAACAAAATAGAACCTTATAGTTTTTTAAGTTAATTAGTTTAGTTAGTTTAAAATATAATATATATTAATATGTGAACTTTTATATTTTTTAACGTTTTCCCCATAAATAGGAAAGTCGACGACAAAACTTACTGTTAAGTCGAACTCCATGACTTTTGATATTAAATTTGTACAAAGGAAATATTGTTAAATGTTAAAATTACTCTTAATAACTATAAAATTAATAAAACTATTAATATTTTATAATATCTATGTTTCAAAAAATTGTGTTAAGTAACTTAAACGCATAGCTGAAATTATGTAGCGTAGAAAACTGATAAGTATCACATTGGATTTAAAAAAATAAAAAAAAAACAATGGAGGTCGAAAGTGGAGCCGTCTTGGTGCAGTGGTACAGGTTATGGGTTCGATTTCCACCTGGGGACAACGAATTAATTTTAATTTTCCTCGCTCTGCTAATAAAACAAAGCGTACCTACTCTACATGAAATGTTTTAAAAGGTATCGAGTTCCGCCACTCACCTTACATTATGTCCTTAGGCGGAGAACGGAAAAAACCTGAACCTAGACATTTTACGTTCTGAAATTGTAAAATCCATACAAAAGTCCATAAAAATCATAATTTGAAGCCCATCCTTGCTCCACCTCAGTATATTCCTATACACAAATAAACTGACATACCTCATACTTTGTCACGCTAATGTAGCACTGAGTCACCGACGCGCCCTAACCTAACCTTCCACTAAAACATACATAAGTAATTTAATATGAACATTATTATGTAAATATATCACGTAACGTGTAATAAATAACATTTTTTACATAATTCTGGATTTTTTTATTATAGAATGCGACTGGGGACGCGGATTCGATTCTGTTTTGGGACAATTTTTTGTATACGATTGTTTCTTGTACGTATTTAGAAATATACGTTTGTATGCACTTTTGACTTACTTTAATACAGTATCGATGAATTATTAAAATATTATACAACTTTTCGGTGTAATTGTCGTATGACGATAGTAAATGACGTCAGAAGATTTGCCAAAAAATAAACGGTAATGAGAATCAGGTCCGTCGTGGCGCAGCGGCAAATTGCCTAAATATACGCGCGATGTGTGTAGATTCAATTCCAACACGGGGAAATTAACTTTTATTTCCTCTATTTAGCAATGTAGGTAGAATATCGAATGAGGGTAGAAAGCGGAGAGTAAAGTGACTTGACATACATTATTCACTGTATTTATCCTTCTAAATATATATCCTTCTCTAAGCGGGACATAGGGTGAAGCTGAAACAATTTCACTGAGCAATTGGCAATATTTTACTTTTAATAGTTGATTTAGTACTTGTTCCATATAAAGATTTGAATTCCAAACCCCATAAGATCAGTCAAAAGGTCAAACAGCGTGTTTAAGCTATTTTTTTAGTCATAATATAAACGAGCTAATATAATATATTTAGCTAATATAATTCATTTAACTGACTAACTAACTTACTATAATTTCTAATATTATAATTAAGAAAGTTAACCTTAATCGAAGTAATTATAGACATCATAGTTCCCTTTGAACTGAAACTTTGTAATGTTTAAAGTTTCAGAATTTATTTTCATTTAGAATGTTAATTAGCTTATTTCGTGTCCGGATGCGATTACGTGCAACTAAAATGGTCTATATTTAGAATTTGACATTTTGCACAAACTTGTGCCTGTGACTTGTGAATGCCTTGTTGTGTTCTTTTAATTTGCTATGATTATGACTTTAATATATATATATATATATATATATATATATATATATATATATATATATATATATATATATATATATATATATATATATATATATATATATATATATATATATGCCGATGACATAGTATATATATATATATATATATATATATATATATATATATATATATATATATATATATATATATATATATATATATATATATATATATATATATATATATATATATATATATATATATATGCCGATGACATAGTATATATATATATATATATATATATATATATATATATATATATATATATATATATATATATATATATATATATATATATATATATATATATATATATGCCGATGACATAGTACTCATTGACGAGAACCGACTGATGCTGGAGCGTAAAGTGAATAGCTGGAAGGGTGCGCTTGAGAACGGTGGTCTTAAACTGAATGTGTCAAAGACCGAGTACATGGCTTGCGGGAACCCAGACTCGAGCACCATCCACATCGGGCCTGAGCCAGCCGTTAAGTCGGAGAAGTTCAGGTACCTTGGATCCATTATGCACGAGTCCGGATGCATCGACTACGATGTCCACGCCCGGGTTAGCGCTGCTTGGGCCAAATGGCGGGAGGTCACTGGTGTGGTCTGCGATCGCAGAATACCGCCCAAACTCAAGGGGCTGATATACAAGAGCATGATCCGACCAGTTCTTCTATACGGCAGCGAATGTTGGCCAGCATTATCTCGGCACACTCAGGAGCTTCACGTAACGGAGATGAAGATGCTGAGGTGGATGTGTGGCGTTACTCGGGCTGACCGCATACGCAACACATTCATTCGAGGTAGTCTTGGGGTCCGTGACGTAGCGGATAAGCTCCAAGAGCGTCGTCTGAGATGGTATGGCCACGTTTTGCGCCGGCCTAAGAACTACGTCGGAAGAAAATGCCTTGATATGTCTGTCCCTGGAGTAAGACCCCCCGGACGCCCAAGGAAGCGATGGCTGGACGTCGTGACGCACGACATGAGAGCCAATGGACTAACCACTGAGGATGCTCAAGACCGTGCAAAGTGGAGTAGACTGAGGAGGAAAGCAGACCCTGGCAATAGGCTGGGATAATGCTAAGTGGAAGAAGATATATATATATATATATATATATATATATATATATATATATATATATATATATATATATATATATATATATATATATATATATATATATTTATATATATATATTCAGATGAGTTTTTATCTGAAATTTGGTTAACTTGGCGTCAGCATCAATTTTCACAATATTATAAAAAAATATCTAATATTTAAAACTACTTAGCGATGTTATGAAGCCCATTTAGTTCGGTCACTCAATTTGATATATATGATAATAATCCTTATTTCTTAAAATTTACATTTTCTATTCCAAATATAAAGCTAGCCATGTAAGATCTCCAGAACTTAGTAGTCGTTTCACTGTTATTATAATTCAATATAAATAATTTGATTAAAATCTATTTTAATTTGTGTACAATTACTTTACTAACATTGTCATTACGATTTTGTTTGTAATAACAATGTGTTTCATCACATTATTTCAAGTCAAAAAGTGTAAGCGATAAAATACATCAGGCCCTAGTAATTTATGAAATTCAAAAGTACGTGGCATCCAAGCATGTGGCTTTTCTATAACTCGTCAATACGATAGCGTCTGTGTAAATCGCAAACACAACCCAAGCCGCGGCATTCATTCTCCCCGAGCGGTAATCGAACCCAAAAACTGTCGCATTTACAGGGAGGTGCAGTGCCTCGGTGCCACAACTAAATGTAGATGTTATAGATTAACCGCGGCGTTGAGTTCCGGCAGCAGAAAGTAGAGAACGGTCTTGACACTAGGGTTGCTCTACTATATGTAGCGTGAAAAAAACTAAAAAACTGAACTGAACTGAAAACGGAGAACGGAGTGTCCTTACAATTAGTTAATTCCAACGATATAATATTCAATTCTTAAGAATACTTTCTTTAAAAAAAAATACTTATTCTCATTGCAAATGTGACAAATTAGCGCTTTCGTACCATTTCTTTCCAGTTCGTTTGTTTGCTATCATTTTTGCCATGACATTGTACTCCCGTATACACGCGATACCGTGACAACACAATGCCGGTGCTATCGAGGCGCATCCGGTTCATAATTATTCAAAATGCCCGTGAAACGTTCTAAGTAAATTCTCAATATAATTAAAAAGTACTAATATTGTATGTTATTTTGTTTAAATCGTATATTATTCTGGTGGCATACATTTTGTGTATAAAGCAAGCAGGTCAGAGGAAATTTGTATTAAAACTCTCCAGTATTTCCTTATCGCTCATTTCTTTATTGACTTTACTTACTTACTTACTCTTTATTAACTTTACTTACTTACTGACTCTTTATTAACTTTACTTACTTACTTACTGACTCTTTATTAACTTTACTTACTTACTTACTGACTCTTTATTAACTTTACTTACTTACTTACATACTCTTTATTAACTTTACTTACATTATTATATTATTATATAGTAATGAACGTATCTGGCTAACTATATTATAGTTATCATTAATTTTAAAGCGGAATGCTCTGTACACTGATTTAGTAGTGTCCTTTCTTCTTGGTAATTGGTCCTAGTGGACCTGTACTTAAGTACCTATTCCTTGTAATTCTTTCCCCTTTTAAATATTTAAGTAGAGTAAAGAATGTATGCTTATTGATTCCTTTGTATATTTTTGTTCTCATGAAAGTAAATGTATGTGTAAATTGTTTACATTGCCTATTACGAAAGTACCAATAGGCGATCCTAAGTATCAATAAAAATTACTAATAAATTTATCTTGAAATGCTCTATCCCTATAATTATTGTGACATAGAGTCTAAAACCTACTAAAACTCATCAGACTAAAGAAACACTATTTATTATATAAACATCTTTTTAGAATATGAACTTCAAATAATAACATATCGGTAGATAATGAGTGATTCCACGAAAACGTATAAGTTTGTAATAATTAATACACTCTTACAATAATCACACTAAAGCCGATCCGGTGCAGATGAACTGGTGAACCCATTGAATGCTAGATAGTTTGTCTGTCTGTCTGTTTGTCTTCATTTATTAACTACAAGCCATTTGATGTATCGCCACTTACATCATTACAGTATATTGTTCTATTGGCTGCGAAAAACAAAAAAAACGTGCCGTGTCGTGTTAAAGATGCCACTTCTACAAAAGTTATTTTCAACAAAATAATGACAGATAGCTTGATATGCTAAAGCTAAACCGTTAATTTTCATACTAAGATTCTCTACTCCCTCTCTAAGCCCTCAGGAGATAATAACAAAAGCTGAATAAATCACAATAAATCTTTTCTATTAAACATTCAGGTTCTTGATTCATCTTCTAAATATATATTTATATTATATTTAGAAGATTATAAATTAATGATAATTAATAATAAAAAAAAAACAATTAATCTCAACGAAATGGTCATTGTTGTTCACATTGATTTGGTTCTCGGCATATCAAGTCAAGCGTACATAGTGTCACAGCCTGCTTACTATATAACTTGTCATGTCATGATTCTCTCTGCAGGGAGATAAGCGAATACCTCTCTTTAATACCTCCTCTTAAGTACCTCTCATAAGTCTACCTACAGTCTTCTAAGCTTCCAAGCTGTTTTAAAATCGGAACCAAATATTGGAGATCCATCCAAGAAGCTAGTTACTGTGCTCATCCTTAAATATAAAAAAAAAAAATAGGATTAATCAATTAAAAATTAAAATAATATTATTTATGCTTAGAGTCGCACAAAATAATAAAATATATCATCATCAGAATTATGCACGGACTATAATTGTTCTATGGGAAATCTGTGTGGAAGAGGCCTTAACTTTTTTAGATGTTGGTAACAAGCTTGCAGCTGATTCTCCTTCTTGAATGAGTTCACTTTCCTTTCACTGGAATCTTCTCGACCACTGCTAAACGTAATAACGAATAATTTAAATAGCTCCTTGAGTTCTAATTTGCATTCTAGTATTAATCGATTGCAATTCAATTTATTTATACTATTTTTCTCAATAATAATCTTTCAACCTAATATTAGCGTCATTGTCTTCCCAAAATGTAATTGATACATATACTTACGACATAACTGCAAAAGCCGAACTTTTCTCATCTCGATCATAGATAGCGATGGAATTTATTGTTAAAAAAACGTTTGTTTCGTCTCCGCGAAGTCGATAACTCTAGAAGACAGTTATTACAAAAAATAACATATGCCGCTTCCCTTGCATCATCATCGTAATCATTTGCTGACACTCTTGACAATGTAATAGACCACAGCGGTAGCACAAGGTTGCACCATATGTGCTCCTTAAATTCTTTGAAGAACTCGATTCTGGTTATTAATCATAATTTCGTCGCATTTCTTTGTAATTCAAAATAGCGTACATTAATCTTAAAAACGTCGTCTACTTTGAAGCATTCTGTTCTATTTCATCTAGATATACATATATATATATATATACATACTTATGTATATACATATCTATATATATATATATATATATATATATATATATATATATATATATATATATATATATATATATATATATATATAGTTTGTAAATACATACTTATGTATATACATATCTACTCCCGTATAATATATATACGGGAGACGCGTAGAGATAATCAAAAAAATAATTCTACGAACTCCAAAATAAACTAAGCCACGAACGTCTAACAGAAGGCTTCATAAATAACGAATGCTTTTTAATTTTATGCTTCAAATTTTTAGGGTGAAACCAATTTGACTGACGGACGGAGATGTAAGTAATGGTAGGCTTACATAGTTACAAGTTCAATTTTCTGTTTTATTTAAATTCATTTTTATTATATCTATACTTATACTATATAATACAATATTTATTTATGCACCTTTCTGCATTTCTACTATTGATCCAACTTAAGGTCGCCATTGCACATATAATTCTGTTTGTAAAGCGTTATATATTTTTTTTTGAAATAAAGTATTATTCTCATTATATAAAAGGCAAACCTGATTGACTGACTAACTGACATATATATCTACGTACAGCCGAAACTACTGTACCTACAAACTTGAAATACGGTATAAGATTTCTTTCATGATGCAAGAGAGTACCTTGTACTTCATTTTTAGTCTTAGAAGTAGGAAAATAGGTGTATAAGTTTTGGATTACATTATAAAACGATCTATGTAGACGAAATGGATAAATTATCCCCTAAAAGGGAAAAATGGAGAGGTAAAATTTGTATAGAAAATAATCGCTTTCTGCACTTAACAGTATAAAAATTACAGGTGAGTTTATCGCAATAAAATCTGTATATTATACATAACTATATACATAACTATATTATATATAACTCTATATTATACATAACATATCCGTCGAGTTATAAAAAGTTTAATGTAGTATCGCTTTTCTGTACTTTAAGACCTAGCTCGCTCGACGCCCTAGTCGCCTACGACATCTCTCAAGCAGCTCCATAGTGCTGGCTTCTCAAGTACAGAGCACCATCCTCCCTCCCCACCCGATGCCGCTGTCAAGGCCAATCATTCTTACAGCATTATCCATAAAATTGTATAAAGCAATTATGAACATTAATTATAAATAAATATAAAATGCTAATATTCCTGATTCTTATCATGCAAGAATCACAAAGTCGAAAATTTTGCAAGATCTTTGTATTCTCATTAAAATAGTGTCAAATGAATATTAATGAATTATCACTGCGTCCGTATCACAAATAAGGGATATTTAAAAAATGAAAATGCCTTAAAATTAAAACAATATATATATATATATATATATATATATATATATATATATATATATATATATATATATATATATATATATATATATATATATATATATATATATATATATATATATATATATATATATATATATATATATATATATATATATATATATATATATATATGTACTATGTCCATGTAAACCAACCTTTAAACGCGAACTCATAATGTATGGTATGTCCTTAATGTTAAACGTTTTTTTATCATTCGTGGAAACACGTAACAAAACTTACATTTTACGATTTTAAAATCGCTAAAGACTAACATTAAGAATTTTGGTTTTTTTTTTATTTACATATTTTTTGTACCTAATAAAAAATGAGGTGAACTGGCGATTTAGTGACAAATCACTATTTTTTCCTTTTTTTATACTGTGCCCATTTTTTACATGTGCCCATAATAGGCACTGTGTCTAGTTATTAAAGAATATTAAATAATTGGTACACTGCATTGTTATTGGCGTAGTACCAGGGTGGTGTAACGAAAAAGAGAAAATCTCCTTTCTCCCGATTGGAATGAGTGAACTAATCATTGCGTTTACCATTGATCTCACTGAGCCACTACCGCTTCGATGAATATTTTAAGTTTAACTTTTTGATTTCTGTAATAATAAATTTTAAAGTTCATTCGTCGTTCATTCAGTTCGTTCAGAAGTAATTCATATTCATTCCCATCACTAGTCATTTTCCTATTTGTGGAATATATATATATATATATATATATATATATATATATATATATATATATATAGTCGGTACAGTACAGTCACACAACAGTACAGTCGGTACAGTAGTATACAATATATGTATATATATATATATATATATATATATATATATATATATATATATATATATATATATAATATAATATATATATATATATATATATATATATATATATATATAGTCAATTTCATTTGAAATTTCTATCATACAAGGTTCTTGAATCTTGAATGAATGTTGTGAATTATTTAGTAAATCGGTAATATTGATAATAGAAAATCAAAGTATAATGATTATTTTTAAGTTACTGAGTTAGTAATTTTTTTATAACTTCCCGCTTACGCATAGGGAACCGTTGGCCTTGGTTTCCGCCTCTCGACGCATTGCTTGTTGAATGGCGGAACTAAACACCGTGCTTTTGCTTTTGTTATCAGACCGAAGAAGATGAAAATAATTAATTCTTCCCGTGTGGGAATCGAACCAACAATCCGTCGCGTTTACAGACAGACAGACAGCCACGACAGTTTTTTATTCTATAAAGCTAATTATTTAAACTTGTGTAGCTTGATAGTAGATATTTAAATTTATACAGAAATTTGAATTTAGTTTAGATGAATTAATTTGAAGTCCGTGAATTTTAAATAATACATTGATTGATGATTTCAAAGAATTTGGAAGATGAATATACTTCATATTATGCGGATAGGGCTCCTCTGTAAAATGAAGTTAAACTCAACTTGTATATTTATATACATTTTACCACATATCACATAGTGGGTTGACGTTAACCTTACAAAAATAAAATAATATGAAAATTAACTCAAACTCACTCCACGGAATACAATTTTTTTTTATAATTGATTTCATAATAATATTACATCATTAGTATGTAACAAGCCTAAACCACAAACGGAGCCTTATTATCAATGTGAGCGCAATAAGGAAATAAAGCTGGTCAAATTGCGATGAGATTGCTCTTAGGATATAGTGGGAATGTGAGAAATTAGCTTTGACCATAGAAAGGAAAACCTCTAATATAAAAACAAAACTGCTAAATATTTAAATAATTGTCAAGGTAATAAGTTAAATTAATATTATTTTTCAAGATTGTATTATAGGTATTTTTTTTTGCACATACAGAGTAGACAGAGGGAACCGTAAACAGAAGGACAGTAAGGTAGTAGTGTTAAGACACTCCGTTCCTCGCGTGTCAAAATGGTAATTAAAAAGTGTATCTTTCATATTTAGCCGGGTAGGCCGAACAAACCTAGTATAAAACTCTCCGTTCTCCACGTTTTAGAAAAAAATCCAATAAAATACCGGAATTTAGGCCAAACGGGACTCAAACTATAAACCATCGCATGAAACCCATTTTTCACCAACACCCGAACGGTGCTATACCGTTACACAGTGTATATTATTATTTATTATTTATTTGTATTTGTATCCGCTACCAGTCATCGTGTGCGGTTATTGCGTGCCGTTAGGTACGCGAGTGGAATTAATTGACAATATTCCATCTGTAGTCATGATTGGAAACTTTTTAATATGAACTATCTCTGTATCTATGTATCTCTGCACATAGTATATATTATATCAATTGAATTAAATATAATCGTCAAGTGTGAGTTGAACTCGCCCAACGTGGGTTTCGTACCAATTTCACGATTGCACGTCAACTGGAAATACAAGTGGTATACGTTCATAAATTGAAATTTGCAAGTGATTTTAGGAGTTTGTGATAAAAATTACCTTAATAATTATTTACCCTAATATTAATTTACCCTAAATAAATTATTACTATTACTATTTAAATAAATTACCCTAATATTAATTTTATTTTTACCATCTATAAATTTTGATTACGCGGCAAATTACATACAAAATGCGGCAAAAGTTAAGCACAAGCGTTCATTTCTTTTGTTTTCTTTGATTAAAAAAGCTTACTTTTTTCGTGCTTTAAGTGTCTTGAGGGGTTGTTTAATATTAATTTGACCTCGACACCTCTCCATGATCTTGTGAGAATTGGACAAAAACACGTTGATCACCTCACAAACCGTGTTGAAGTCCGCCTCTCAGCATGCAGTGTTTCAGTTGAAAGTGGTGTTCAGAGTGTCTTAACACTTGCTTCCTCCTTCTATACAGCGTGAAGCTATTTTTTACTACATTATGTATTATTATTCTACTTTAATAGAATTTCAACCTACAATAATGGCGTGTAGATGTAAGTGGATGGTAAAAGAGGTAAGAGGAGACCTCGTTTAATCTTCAAAAACACAGTGTCGAAGATACTGGAAGAAGGTCACGTAAAAAGCATGAGAACGCCCCGGAGAGCATGTATGAATATGAAGAGGTTAATGACAGTGGACGAGGCGAAAGGGGTATGCAGGGACCGCAGCGTTTGGTGCTCCGTTCTCTCTGACTACCCCGCTAGGGATAGAGCGTGAATATATGTTTGTGTGTAATAATTACGGGTTCATTTACTGTTTATCTTCACGCTGTATCACGCATGTTTAATAGCAAGGTAGGCAAAAGATACCTAGTGTTAGTTCACTCCGTTCTTTGCTTTCGTCTTTCGAGACTTTGCGTGTTGAGTCCCAGAACTCACCACCGCGCTGTGTTTTGTTATCGGGGCGGTGAAAATGAAATGAAGAATTAATAATTCTACCGAGTGGGAATCAAACCCCTCATTTAATACCACAGTAAGACGCTGTGCCACTGCGCCACAACAGCCACTGTCAATATTGATCCAATACTCAATATTGACAATCTAGGCACCAATAATCATTAAAAAAAAATGTAGGCCAAAATTATCAATTTCAGTAAGCAATAAATATCTAATTAATCCCATTCAAAAGTCGAGTCACGAGAAGGTAACTTCCGTGTGAGATTTACAGATTAAGCGACCTTAACAGTTAGGGTTATATTGGCTGATATCGCGGGTGAACAACCTCGCCCTCTGTCAATTGGACACGAAAATCCTTGGAATAGACATGGTTGATGATGGGTAGAAAAAAACATAGTGCCAAGACACTCTGTTATCAACATTTGGGCAGAATTAAGGACTTAACACTGCGATTTACCTTTTCAGTACATATAAATACAGCAAATTCATTCCCCCAAAAAGGGGGAAACCTGAAATTTATTTAAATAATTGAAATTTAAACAATATAATGCGACTATGGGTTCAATCTTAACATAGAATAGACAATTAAAATTAATTATAATTAATTCGTATTACGTTAGCTCAGTATAATCCTTAGTGTCGATTAACACTTTAAAAATCATTAAAATATAAAACTTTTTGATGAAATTGGAAATTTATATTTGGTTTCCAAGCTAGACTAAGACTTTCCGTAGTCCATTTATACACAATATATACATTCATTATTGGCTATTTTTTTTTAAAAGACTTCAAAACTAAAATTTATACTTTACTCAGATATTTTCAAAACCCGGAATAATAGACACAAAGATTAAAATACCTAAAGTGGTTTCAATCGTGCAACAATTAAAACGATAAAATCAAATTATTGTTAACTTATTATTTTACAATACATATGTCATTAAGCTTTTAGCTCTATACTAATGGTTCATTTAGCTTCGGGCAATAGAATCAAAATAACCCAATTATTCTCTTAGATCATCCACTTATAATAATTCTATTAATAATCAAGTTTGATTGCAAAAAATATGGACATCATGTTTTTAATTTTGTCCAATTTTCCTTGTTAAATCACTAAGTGGCTCGTTCGTCACTTTGCTCTCATAGACAAGATAAAACAGAATAATTTAAATATAAACGTTCCACTGAGCATAGATTGAATGTTCAATATGTAACAAACTTAAATTTCATCTCTACCATCTGGATGTATAGCACTCTTAAGATATGATGGTACCGCAAATCATCATAAATATTTAAAAGATTAAATTTTTTTTATAATCAATATCGACTCAACAGTTTTTATGTCTTCACAATATATTCCACACAAGGGCTACGAATGCTCATTACAGTGTCCATATTGGTTCCGTAGTTATCTTAGCTCGAACACGACTTCTAGCCTAGTTGAGACCTAGATTCCTTTGGGAAGCATAATTTACGTTGTTGACTTACAATATTGTTTTAATATTAAGTAAAGAGGCCAACTTGGCGAAGTGGAACAGCGTCTAACTTTAAACGTGATTTCTCTAACCAGAGGTCTCGGAGGGTGAATTATTTTTATTTCGTTATGGTAAAATAAGGCGTTAACCTCCATACATCGTTCTTACTCAGGGTGTATGGTATAGGGTACTCTTAGAAAGTGGTTTATACTCGCGGCGCCATGACAAAGTATTAAATTGCATATGTGAAGTCTTTCAGTAGTAAGAGCAGAGAGAAACATATCATAACCAGCAAACGATCAATAGCAATGAAATGGTATAAATCATTGCTAGCACAATTGTGCGTTAATGATATAGGTATAAATTTACTATAAATTACTATAAATTTACTAATTAATTAGTTACAACTGCGAGATTATATCGTTTAATTTTAGACTTAGGTTTAGGGTAAGTGGAGATCAGAATGTACTTTAGATACTCTCTACTTTTCTTCAAAATTAAAATGCACATAAAAAAAGCGATATATATATATATATATATATATATATATATATATATATATATATATATATATATATATATATATATATATATATATATATATATATATATATATATATATATATATATATATATACATATATATCTTCTTCCACTTAGCATTATCCCGGCCTATTGCCAGGGTCTGCTTCCTACTTAATCTACTCCACTTTGCACGGTCTTGAGCATCCTCAGTGGTTAGTCCATTGGCTCTCATGTCGTGCGTCACGACGTCCAGCCATCGCTTCCTTGGGCGTCCGGGGGTCTTACTCCAGGGACAGACATATCAAGGCATTTTCTTCCGACGTAGTTCTTAGGCCGGCGCAAAACGTGGCCATACCATCTCAGAGCTGGTATTCAGGCTTGGAGCTTATCCGCTACGTCACGGACCCCAAGACTACCTCGAATGAATGTGTTGCGTATGCGGTCAGCCCGAGTAACGCCACACATCCACCTCAGCATCTTCATCTCCGTTACGTGAAGCTCCTGAGTGTGCCGAGATAATGCTGGCCAACATTCGCTGCCGTATAAAAGAACTGGTCGGATCATGCTCTTGTATATCAGCCCCTTGAGTTTGGGCGGTATTCTGCGATCGCAGACTACACCAGTGACCTCCCGCCATTTGGCCCAAGCAGCGCTAACCCGGGACATCGTAGTCGATGCCTCCGGACTCGTGCATAATGGATCCAAGGTACCTGAACTTCTCCGACTAACGGCTGGCTCAGGCCCGATGTGGATGGTGCTCGAGTCTGGGTTCCCGCAAGCCATGTACTCGGTCTTTGACACATTCAGTTTAAGACCACCGTTCTCAAGCGCACCCTTCCAGGCATTCACTTTACGCTCCAGCATCAGTCGGTTCTCGTCAATGAGTACTATGTCATCGGCATACATCATCAGCCATGGAGGCTGGTCCTGGATGTGAGCCGTGACAGTATCTAGCACTACATTAAACAAAAGTGGACTAAGACCTGAGCCTTGGTGAACCCCTACTGTAATTGGGAAGGGTTTGGTATCGCCAACAGCGGTCCTAACTGTAGAAACAGTGTCGTTGTACATGTCTCTGATAATAGCAACATAGGATTCAGGGATCCCTTTGGATCGCAGTGCCCACCAGATACACTGACGTGGCACACAGTCAAAGGCCTTCTGCAGGTCTAAGAATGCCACATGCAGAGCTCTCCTCTTTTCCCTGTGTGCCTCCATCAAAATTCTGAGGGCAAAAATGGCGTCCGTAGTGCCTGATACTGGCTGAAATCCATATTGACACTCAGAGACAGTACACTCTCGGCGGTACATCTTGAACACTGCCCCTTCCTTTGTAAACTGGGGTAATAAAACTGTGCCGCCCATTGATGTGGCATCGTCCCAGTGTTCAAAATGCGGTTAAAAAGATCAGTAGCATGAGCACACTACAAAGCAGCATCTTGCGCGCTTTATCCCGAGCACGTGCCATTTTGTAGATGAGCTTCTGCCCCTCCAGTTTTCAAGTTTATCATATAGAGGTAATAAACTTTCACTGCGGGCTTGGCTGACACTTATATATATATATTATATATATTATTATATATATATATTATATATTATATATATATATATATATATATATATATTATATATATATAGATATATATATAGATATATATATAGATATATATATATATATAATATATGAATATATATTATATTTCCCTTCCTTTCCCTGGTTTCTCCCAGTAATGGGTTGGAGGTCAGATGGCAATCGCTCCACAAAAAACCACTTCGCCACTCTATGGACCGATTGGTCTTAGTCGGAAGGCAGACCCTGGCAAAAGCCGGGACTAATGCCAGGAAGAAGAAGATATATATATATATATATATATATATATATATATATATATATATATATATATATATATATATATATATATATATATATATTATATATATCTCAGAGGGTGTCTAAGCCAATTATCTGTCCGATATTGGTTTCCGGCATACGGGTACGCGACCCCGGGACCTCGAGCCACCACTTTCATAACATAACCCGATCCAATCCATGTAAGTGGTGTCCCTCCCCTATATTCCAAGTCTTTCTGCCTCTTATTCCCTGTCCTTTCTTGGTTTCTCCCAGTAATGGGTTTGGAGGTCAGATGGCAATCGCTCCACAAAAAACCACTTCGCCACTCATATGGACCGATTGGTCTTAGTCGGAAGGCAGACCCTGGCAAAAGCCGGGACTAATGCCAGGAAGAAGAAGAAGAAGATATATATATATATATATATATATATATATATATATATATATATATATTATATATATATATATATATATATATATATTATATATATATATATATATATATATATATATATATATATATATATATATCCCAACTTTAAATAAACTAAAAAAGAAATAAATAAGTATCTTTAAACAATTCTCTAGTGAAACTTTGTTTGCAAATTATAGTACCAGTAGTGTCATCTAGTGCATATTTATAACATTACAAAGAGGTTTTACTATTATGTTTCAACAGCTATTACGTAGATGGCAGTAATTGAATAAAATTTACTAAGTAATTGTTTTGCATCATTTCGATATCCAATTTCCGCTTAATTTTTGAAACATTGTGTGCCTAGTGGCGGAACTCAACGCCGCGCTTCATCTTCTTACTAGAGCGTAATACAAAAAAAATCCCTTAGGTGAGAATCGAATCAACAACCGTCGTATGGACGGACGTAACGGACAGACGCTATGTCATTTTTGAGCTAATCAAATTTATTTTTAGATAGGTTATAATATACTTTATAATTTTTGTGTTCATATATTTTAAAGCCCGGTTTTCACTGCGAGAGTATATTGAGCGATAGGTTTACCGTTCCACCAACAAAGAGTTTTATACTTTTATATCTGAATCTGATTTTGATTGCAAAATGGAAATGAGAGAGAAACTGACCAAAAATAAGAATTGAGTGAATTTCTAAAAAGCTAATGAAGTTGTATTCTTAAACTGGTTGCTCAAAGATTGGAGAAAGAACATTTAAAAGGGAAAAGACTAATTTACATAAAAAAAAACGGGGTGAAGAGGCTGAGAGAGCGGGCGAGTCCATTTCAAATCAGTCAACGAGGCCTTACCGTAGTGGACTCATTAGTCATCACAATCCCTTATTACTGGTTCGAACCGTATCGCCCACCTCTCTGTGTGTGGAAACGCTAGTATGTAAATCACTACGCTCCGCTAAACAAACTAACTAACTAAACATTTCAATTCTTTCTGCTCGCTCGTACCTTTTCATCCAATTATTTGTACCAAATACCAGTATACACGTACAACGTCGTCCTTAATTAAGGTCCGTTGCCAACCTGAAAGATGAAAATATTAATATGCATATTATTTGTTCTCATACTTTTCATTAACGTTTATAAAAAAAAATATATATTAATTTTATCTAGTACTAGATTTTACGCGCCGCCTCGCTCTCTAAATATAATAACAAATACTAAAAATATCAGATTTTTTTTTAAATTGAAAATCAAGACAAAAGACTATATTATATTAACAATATGGCATGCTAGCATGTTTTAGGAAAGTATTGACAGGTATTTAGACATTTCTTCGGGATGGTGAATATACAGGTGATAAAAGTATGGGTGAGCTCATATAAGCTACGCAATCGTAATTACTAAAGGTTTAAAAAATATTTTAATTGGATTTAAGATTTATTGACAATTTAACTTATAGATTGACGGTCTATATTTACAATTTAATTTTATATTTACAACCGAAGAGATACTGCTTTTATGTCAGTAAGACGAAAGAGTGTCACGACATTATCAGCAAATGCTGCTATGATTTCTACAATAAATGTTGTGATGCATAAATAATAACAAGGCAAAATACTTATATTGTAGTTAAAAGGATTTTAGCTTAGAGCAATTTCAAAATTTTGACAGAGTGACGCGATTATTTTGATAGTTATAGTAGAAAATCTACACTATTTTAAAGCCACTAAGCCTTAAACTCAAACATGTTTTTTTAAATAACAACACTTTCTAAACATAATTTATCTTTAACGTATTCTGACATCGTTTAAATATATGGATATACTTTATAAAATATTAAACAAAATTTAAATCTTTGTTTTTCAGATTTAAAATTTAGCGTTGCAAATAATAATTTATAGATACTTTTTAATACTATTTAAATGAAGCTACCAGCAAAGATTATAAATTCAAAAACCATGTAATATTTAAATGTAACGAGACAGTGTATTATATATATATATATATATATATATATATATATATATATATATATATATATATATATATATATATATATATATATATATATATATATATATATATATATATATATATATTATATATATATATATATATATATATATATATATCCTAGACAAGGACAAACTTGTATGTCGTCGTCGATTCTCGTTCACTTATAGTATTACTATAATGTTTTAGTTAATTGTTACCTGTTCTGTGAGCAAGTTATGTGGTGATGTGTCTGTATAAATAAATTGTGTTATCGAAACATATAACTGTTGAGTAAGTTAATATTATATTCTTGTACTGATAATTTTTAATCTGTGCAAATTAGGGAAATAACTAAACATTTTTCATACAAGAAATGGATGAAGTTGATAACCTTCTATAGGTTCTTCAACGTGTAATTTTTTAATAAATGTATTGCCTAGATACTCCGATCTCAGCTCTCTCCGGATTGGAGACACTGTGTGATGAGTAGAAGAACACATAACTGAACACCTTAATAGGGCAGGGAAATAAAAATACTTTGCTCTTAAGCCCCGATTGGGAATCGAAATTATGAACGTAAATTATCAGAAATGACACCTATACCTATGCTCTGTAAATAATAACACTTACTTAGTATTTATTTTTACATAAAAAAAATAACGTTAATTACCTTCGAATTATTTGCTAAGAAATTTACTACTGGTAAATGTATCATTTTAGATCAAGATCAAGAAATATCGATATGAATCTGTTACTAACAGCTTTCCTCTACTTACTATTTGAAGCCAGTGGTGACGATGACTCTGGATGGTCATTAGTAGACGATCCTTTAATCACTGTACACCCTTGCAATGGATCTACCGATATACAAATTACATATGAACGCGGTAGAGCACCCGAAGAAGAAAATCAGTATACACTTTGGATTCATAAGAAATTCCCCAAAAACACTGTTATTAAGATGAAGTTTGATAAAGGTGCTACTGTAAATTTAGTGAGTTGTCGATGTTAATGGTTCGATATTTTCGTTTGAATGTTTTAATATAAGTAAATAATAAAATTAAAAGGAGCAGAATTTTGTTTGCATATGATGAGAACTGTTCTCAAGAAATTGCTTTTGGTTTGTTGTTCTAACACAAAAAATAGGTAAAACTATGTCAAGTAAACTCTTATATTTAACAATATCTTATACATATAAATAGCTTATTAATATTTAACCTATTTTTTAACTTCATAATCTCATAAACAGGAAAAATAATTAACCATATAATTAATTTAAACGATGTATTGCTTTAAATATAGGCAGGGTGACCAACTGTAAGGTCATTCCCGGCGAAAGCCTGACGGCCCAACATCGCCTCCTTGTCATGGACTATAATGTCACTCCAAAAAAGAAAGTAAATGAGAAACGCAAGTCTAGAATTAAGTGGTGGTTGTTGAATGGGCCGATGCAGACCGACTTCTTGGCGGAGGAGGAGAGTCAAAATCTACTGACTAACACCGAGACCGCTTAGACTGCATGGGATCGAGCTCATCCAGCAATCATTGCAGCGGGCAAGCGAGCTCTTGGTGTTACTAAGGGTCCGCGTGTCATCGACAGGGAGACATGGTGGTGGAATGACCAGGTCCAGGGGGTGATTCAGGAAAAGAAGGCTGCGTTTAAAGAGTGGCAGCATTCCAATTCTCCTGAAGACAGACTGGAGTACATAGCAGCGAAACGGGCCAGCAAAAGAGCTGTAGCCAGAGCCCGCAGAGAAAGTTTATCGCCATTGTACGATAAACTTGAAACTATGGAGGGGCAGAAGCTCATATACAAACTGACTCGTGCTCGAGATAAAGCGACGCAGGATATTACAAAATGTCTTTGCGTCAGAGATTCTCGGGGTACGTTGCTTTGTAGTCATGCCTCTGTGATGGAGAGATGGAGAAGCTACTTTAAGGAGCTGCTGAACACTCAGCAGTCTTGTAGTCTTCCTCCTGAATTATCTCTTAACCTCGGACTTGTTGCTCCAATAACCCTTGACGAAACTCGTAATTGTCTTCGACGCATGAACAACGGAAAAGCGGTAGGACCTGGCCACATCCCGATCGAGGCGTGGAAATCGTTGGGCTCTCTTGATGTGCTTATACTTACTGACCTGTTTAACCGTATATTGAATACTGGAAAGATGCCGCATCAGTGGCGGCAGAGCTTTATTATCCCTATTTACAAAGGAAGGGGCAGTGTTCAAGATTGCGGTAGTTATAGGGGCATTAAGATTATGAGCCACACCATGAAGCTCTTCGAGCGCATGATCGGCCTCAGGCTCCGCCAAGAATGTACTGTCTCTGAGTCTCAGTATGGGTTTCAACCAGGATCAGGCACTATGGACGCCATTTTTGCCCTCAGAACTTTGATGGAGGCTTACAGGGAAAAAAGGAGAGCTCTGCATGTGGCCTTTTTGGACCTGCAGAAGGCCTTTGACTGTGCCACGTCAGTGTATCTGGTGGGCATTGCGATCCAAGGGGATCCCTGAAGCCTATATTGAGGTTATCAGAGATATGTACAACGACTCAGAGGTTAGGGCCGCTGTTGGCGACACCAAGCCTTTCCCGATTACAGTAGGGATTCACTAGGGCTCAGCTCTTAGTCCGTTCTTATTCAACGTAGTGCTGGATACTGTCTCAGCCCACATCCAAGGCCAGCCTCCGTGGCTGATGACGTAGTACTCATTGATGAGAACCGACTGATGCTGGCGCGTAAAGTGAACGCCTGGAAGGGTGCGCTTGAGAACGGTGGTTTTAAACTGAATGTGTCGAAGACTGAGTACATGGCTTGCGGAAACCCGTACTCGAGCACCATTCACATCAGGCCTGAGCCAGCCGTTAAGTTAAAGAAGTTCAGGTACCTTAAATCCGTTATGCATGAGTCTGGAGACATCAATCACGATATCTATGCCCGTATAAGCGCTACCTGGACCAAATGGGCGGGAAGTCACTGGTGTGGTCTGCGATATTCTGACTGTTATACAAGAGCATTATCCGACCGGTTCTTTTAAATGGCAGTGAATACTGGCCAGTATTATCTCGGCACACTCAAGAGCTTCACGTCACGGAGATGAAGATACTGAGGAGGATGTGTGGGGTTACGTGGTCTGGCTGCATACGCAACACATTCATTCGAGGTAGTCTTGGGGTCCGTGACGTAGCGGATAAGCTCCAAGAGCGTCGCCTGAGATGGTAGGCCATGTTATGCGCCGATCTGAGAACTATGTCGGAAGGAAGTGCCTTGACATGTCTGTCCCTAGAGTTAGACCACCCGGACGCCCAAGGATGCGATGGCTGGATGTCGTGACACAAGACATGAGAGCCAATAAATTGTCCACTGAGGATGTTAAAGACCGTGCAAAGTGGAGTAGGCTTAGTCGGAAGGCAGACCCTGGCAAAAGCCGGGACTAATGCCAAGAAGAAGAGGAAGATGTATTGCTTTAAAATATTTATTTTCTTTCAGTCAAACCAAAGTGTTGCCAGAATAGATCTCGACAAGAGTGATAGCCACACATTTAGAATAAAATTTTTCAAAACCCATGATGGTATTTATTTTCATGTACAAGGATGTACAATTGGAGTTGTTTCGTACATTAAAAGTGTCAACATAAATACTAAGGAGTATTGCGGAGATCCCGTTTTGGTAAGCATTAATTATTGGGAAGTCTAATACTTCTATGAGAACTCGAGAGTTGAGGAAGTTATTGTGCGGACCAAGACCGCTTTTTAGGTGAGTGATAGTGTGCCTGTGTGTGTGTAAGTAAGGATCGATGTTACTAGTAAAAATCTATTTATTAATAATGTCAACAATCTAAGCTATACACTGCTACCTCACATGTGATGGGTCGTGTTTCATGAATAGAATATTCACTAGAAGATGACCAAAACTTATTCCCCAATTTTCCAACAAATATATATTTTATTTTATATAGGATTTTCTAGACTCTTACATCGAAGGTTACAAACAACAAGCTCAAAGTTCTTGTACAAAGGTAAAAGAACAACCAAAAAGTATAAGTATATGCGGGAAACGACAGATAATTACAAATTCATCAAGCGTGCAAGGAGAGTCTAAGCCTGGCGACTGGCCGTGGCATGTTGCTGTCTTCCAAACATCAAACAAACAGACTTACCTATGTGGTGGAACTCTCATCAGTTACTATCACGTTTTGACTGGTAATTTTTATTTTTCTAATCCTTTGTTTGTTATCTCCTACTAAAATTATGTTGTAGTTTTATATTGATGAAATAATTTTAGTAAGTGACCTTCTTATAGTTCTACCTATATCGGTACTCGCATTAAGTAATTCATATTAAATTTAACTGAATTTTAATTAACATCATGTTAATTAAAATTCCTTATGCATGAGGAAGAGTAAAGTTTTACTAAAGGTCGCTCTTCTACTTACGCTGGAATAGTCCTCATAAAGAGTATCTATGAGGGTTGGTAGATGTGATTTGTTCAAGGCATTTGATTGCGTGCAGCATTCGACATTAGCTGTAAAGCCACACCATTATGGCATGTGAGGACGTGCACGCAATCATCCGACCACATATTTTGCATACAGGGTTCAGAGGATTGCCAATCATAGCAAAAAATCACCTGAGACAGTAATCAGTATGGGTGTCCCACAGCGGTCTATTTTTGGTCCTTTCCTCTTTATAAAGGCTAATTTAGGTAATATGGATGCCGCAACAACCATCCAACCAACTCATCATTCATGTTATCAGTATCATTGTCAGCAAATAATAATTATAACTTTTTAATTAACCAAATAGGATATTTAATAAGTAGGAAAAAAATCCCGCTGAGTTTCTTGTGCCCGTTCTTCTCAGGTCAGAGTTTTTGAATTTCCAAAAATGAATCACATATTTTTTTTTGAACAAAATTATTTGAATTTAGGTAAAAAATAGTCCAAGAAAACATGTTATAATTTAAACAAAAGGTCCGGACTATATATATCTATTTTCCTTTTTTGTTGCCAGCTGCTCACTGTGTCGTTGTTCGTCAAAGCGATTCGACTCTCCTTCTCAATTTAACGGTGGCTCTTGGGAAATTTAATATCTTTCAACATGAATTATTTGGAGAAAATAAAGTGGTATAAAATAAAATATATAGTTTTTTTACAATTAGTTTGAAATGAATAAGTATTTATAAAATCAAATTTATAGAAAAGTAATCAATCACTAATTTAGTGAACGAGAGCTTTAAACTTAATCCTGTCTGACCAGATCATGGACATATGAGTAAACATACAACTTTATAGGTACAGCAA
The DNA here is from genome assembly GCA_037127375.1 of Dione juno. NCBI lineage: Eukaryota > Metazoa > Arthropoda > Insecta > Lepidoptera > Nymphalidae > Dione > Dione juno. Next base: position 951,475 of record JAXRJS010000080.1, on the reverse strand, counting down.
ACTCGTCGTTTACTTCTTACAGATAGAAAAAGTCATACTTCATGAAAATTTCAAATATTATAATTTTTTCAATGATATTGCCCTGCTCAAGATGAAGACTGAAGTAATTTTCAATTCATACATTCAACCAGCTTGCTTATGGAATAATAATGTTACCGAGAGACTAATAACAGAACCAATTATGGGGACTGTAAGTTTGTTGTTTTATAATTACTATAACACATTATATTGACTTTATAAATATGTAATATTTTCGATTAGCTGAACACTGTTGCGTGCGTTTTGGGTGATGGCTAAAAATAAGTTAATTTTCGTTACCAGAACAAATAAACTATGAAAGTAATTTGGCAACGGGACAATCACTTCTCCACTTTTGATTAATTAACACTTTCAGATTGTGGGATGGGGTGTGGATGACCATGATCGTTTATCAGTAGGTCTTAATCAAGCCCAAATACCGATGATTCCTGTCATAACTTGTCTATGGAATAATCCTTCGTTTTATTCCTATTACTTATCTAACAAAAAATTTTGTGCTGGACGATTAAACGGTAATCTTATATAATAATATTTACCATCTAGTTTTAGTACCTTTGAACAGACATTATGTGTTGCTATTTGACATACAAATTAATATAAACAAACTACTTTTACTTTTTTTTATTTATAGAAGCAATAGCCTGTAACGGTGACAGTGGTGGCGGCTTTCATGTGTTCGTACCGGATAGCGTAAATGACAACTCTACTGCCGGCTCTTGGCACGTCCGCGGTATAATTTCAGTTGGTGTACGTTCTCACAAAGGCAATTTCTGTAGTGGGGACAACTATTCAGTATTCACAGATGTTGAAAAGTATAGAGAGTGGATACTAAGCCACATGTGAAATATAAATATTTTTAATAATTAAAAGTATTTAAGAATATGTCTTAATTTTTTTTTGATATAAAATTATTGAAAAAGAAAGTGTTCATATTTTATTCCAAACTTTAAATTCTAAAATTTTACATGTTTTACATGATAATTTCTTGTTTTTGTTAAATTTGACATTTCAGTTGGTTGTTTTTTCTATGGATATTTTATTTAACGTGTCTCTCTCTATCTACGCTGCTTTATGTAAAATAGTCAAGGGCTAAAAAAGCATTAGAAGAAGCTAGTAATTTGCCATGTTTAAGTGGTATGTCAAACAAAGTAAGACTAGAATACTCTTTATTGTATACCAACTACTACATACAACTACATACAACAACATGGAACTTTCAAGATTAAGTTAAATAGCAGAAAAGGCGAACTTATCACTTCATAAGCTCTAACATATAACCTCTTATACGAGGTTAGAGCTTATATTGTATTTATATTGTTTATAGTGGTTAAATGAGCAAGATAACACTGAGTATATAAATAACATTTTTTTATTGAGCTTTCTTATCTTTTTCGCGCCATTATATTGTAACATATTTTGTAATATTAAAATGAAGGGGGATACTAAAAAGATCTGAATCGTTGTGATTTCTTACATAAAGCAGGTATACAGCCAAATACAATTCCAAAAAATCCTCCAAACGGTTGGTAATAGTCAAATATTGGTGTACTAGGCTATAGATAGGTACAATAAAACCTTCTATATTGGTGACAGACAAGGATCTGGCCATCCACGTCTGGCCAAAAAAAGTCTCAGAAATCCTATGCTATAGCAAAAGACACTATCTCGGAAGGTGAATATAGCATCAAGAAATATGTCACGTAATTTATAAGATGACTTAGTACGCAAAGGGAGGTCGCAGTAAAATGCTGTCTACAGATAAGAACATTTTCACAATTGAGCAATATTTTAACAAACAAAATGACCGTAGTTATGCTAAAAGATGTCAAGCTAAAGAAGCTTGCCAATTAGTCAAAAGAGTACAACAGAGGGATGATAGTTATGAAAGAGTTATAGAGCCATATTTTTTTTAAACAGGTATCGAAACTTCGGCACAAGTATATTATACCATAGCATATCATACTGTGACCAAGTGGTGAAACAAAGTGACATAGAAGTAAAAGTGGGTGACTCTAAGATAAATTGGTTGCTATACGCAGATGATGCAGTGCTTGTTACTCCATGAGAATACGAGTTGCAGGCACTGGTTACCATTTTGAAAGACGCGTGTGAAAATAATGGTCTAAAGCTAAATGCAAGTAAGACAAATGTTCTCGTATTTGAAAGAGACGAAAAAAGGACGAAATGCAAGATTTTTGTGAATGCAAAATAAATAGAACAAGTGAATGAAGTAGTATATCTGGGAAGTATGTTAAGTAGAGATAGAAAATATGAAATGGACGTGGAAAGGCGTATTGCAGCCGGTAACAGAATGAACGGTGCCTTAGCTGCATTGTTGAGACGAAACGTCAGTGTAGCTGCACGGTTGGCCGTACAGTGTACACAACGCGGTTCTGGTCCTGACGCTATTATATGACTGAGAAACGTGGGTGTTGCAGAAGAAGAATGAAAGAAAGATGAATGTTGTGAAGATACGATCTTTTCGGAGGATATGCATAGTTAGCTTAACTGACCGAATCCGCAACGAAGAGGTACACATATTGGTAGGTACCAGCGAGGATGTTATAGTAAGAATGAAGAAGAACGTGCTCAGGTGGTGCACCTACACCTACACCTACACCTACACCTACACCTACACCTACACCTACACCTACACCTGAATGTTGCTGCTTTTGTATATTTTATTTGTGGTGTACATTACATGAATTATGTCTACATAATTACATGAATTATGATAATTAAATTTTAAATTTCTTCATATAGTTAGGATCCCGTCAAAGCGTGTGGCCAATCAAGCTCGACGACCGGGAATTCATAGCAGCTCTCCATGAGTAATCTTCTCAAACCAGTAAATACCGGTGACATGGCATAGGTAAAGGTTACAAGAGACTTCGAGTTGGCGCGAGATGATCTTCGTGACCTTAGAAGTCTCGCATTTGCATTTAAATTCATTCAGTAGATATAAGTCATCAGCAAAATCCAAATCCTCCAAGATGTTCAAAAGCGCCCTTATTCGATTCTGCGATTGGGTGTTAATTATCAAATTATACATAATGCAATCGATCGATAGAATACGACAATAAAATTTGTTTTACCGTTCTGGAATGGTGTGTATAAATAAATAGTGTTATCCAAACATATAACTGTTGAGTAAGTTAATATTATATTCTAGTACTTTAAGTCTGAAAAAGAAAAATGCTATTTTAGTTCCGATAATTACGGAAACATTAAATGAAATGAAAAATTAAGGAAATATCTAAGCATATATTTTTCTTCGTACAAGAGATGGAGGAAGTTGATCACTTTCTTTATGTTCTTCATGGCACAGAGAATCTATTGTCAAGATTCTCCGATCTCAGCTCTCTCCGAATTGGAGACACTGTGTGATGAGTAGAAGAACTTAAAAATAATTTAAGCTTCGATTGCAAATCGAAGTCAGAAATTACAACTCAAAGCTCTCAGTAAACATTTTTTTCCATAAATAAAATACCGTTTATTACCTTCGAATTATTTATTAATAATTTCACTACAGGTAAATGTATAATTTTAGATCCAAATCAAGATCGATATGAATCTGTTACTAACAGCTTTCCTCTACTTACTCTTTGAAGCCAGTGGTGACGATGACTCTGGATGGTCATTAGTAGACGATCCTTTAATCACTGTACACCCTTGCAATGGATCTACCGATATACAAATTACATATGAACGCGGTAGAGCACCCGAAGAAGAAAATCAGTATACACTTTGGATTCATAAGAAATTCCCCAAAAACACTGTTATTAAGATGAAGTTTGATGATGTTGCTACTGTAAATTTAGTGAGTTGTCGTTTTGAAAATTTCGTTTGAATTTCTTAATATTAGTAAATAATAAAATTAAAAGGAACAGAATTTTGTTTGTATTTGATTAGAACTGTTCTGAAGAAATTGTTTTTGGTTTGTTGTTCTAACACAAAAAAATAGGTAAAACTATGTCAAGGAAGCTCTGATATTTAACGTTATCTTATACGTATAAACAGCTTATAGGAGTTTATTTAACCCTTTTCTTAGCTTCATAATCTTATAAGCAGGAAAAATAATTAACTATATAATTAATTTTGACGATGTATGGTATTTATTTTAATGTACAAGGATATACAACAGGAGTCGTTTCGTACATTAAAAGTATTATTATAAATACTAAGGAGTATTGCGGAGATCCTGTTTTGGTAAGCATTAATTATTGGTAAATCTAACACTTCTACGAGAAGAACTCAAAAGAGTTGAGGAAGATATTGTGAGAGCCAAGACCGTTATAGTAAAACAGACATATTTCATGGGGAATGGTCTCCTTGGTTATCAGATACAAAAAAAATAACTATATACAATAGAATTGTGAGACAAGACTCACAATATAATTGTAACTTTGTTCTTCTACTTTTGAAAAGAGGATTTATGGTTGGGATAATCAAGTGAACGCGACAGAATAGTATAATTTTGTACTCCTGCTATACGTTTGCCTGTACATTGCGAACGGATCCTTGCTTAAATCTGATGAATCTTATTGTCTAACTCACTCTGAATGTCTAAGTATTACGTCTAAGTTATCGAGATGTTGCGTGTGTGTGTGTGTGTGTATATGTGTGTGTGTGTGTGTGTGTGTCTGTGTGTGTAAAGTCATGATCGATTTTAGTAGTAGTAGTAAAATCTATTTATTAATGTCAGCAATCTAAGCTATACACTGCTACCACACATATGATGGATATTAGTCTACTTAGCTTAGATTTTAGCTAATTAGTTAATTATATAATATTTTAAACGCTCGTAATGGGACTAACGTATCTCGTCGTTAAATTCCTGTCGTCGAAGGTTCCTGTCTTTGCACACTCTGTATATGTTTCTGTATATTAACTTGGTGTGCAATAAAGCATTTCTATCTATCTATCCATGTGTCTATCTATCTGTCTATCTATACTGACGATATATTTAAGGTCGTTGGCGTAAAAGTAGTAGGGAGTTGAAACATTTTTATAGAAATAGTTAAGGAAAAGTGAGCGAAGTGAAAAAAACGAAAAAGAAAATGGGGAGACCGTTCAAAATTGGAATCCGAATACGAATACGTTGCTTGAGCCCATATAAATACCAATAATAATAATCAATTAATGCAGGAGGTATATTAGAGAATAGATAATTGCCAATGGAATATCGAAGTTAATTGAATTAAATACACTAAAAAAATCAAGAAAATCATTTATCTAAATTGATAATTGTCTATACCCAAGCAAATATCGTCTTATATTTACAGTTTATATATTAACCAGTGCAGTAGTCATCACAATAGCTCAGGACCGCGAGAATTGAAATAGAGGTAGAGAGGCCTAGAGAGTCCCTGCAGTGGGACGATACAGGCTCATAATAATAATAATAATCATAAGTCATAAAATAATCAGTCATAAAATCATAAAATAATAATAGTAACACATATAGTCATATATGTGTCACTTTGAAAGTCCTCCAAATTCTCTTGCGTTTCGGCGCGTGAGTATAATTGAAATCCTCCAGGGTTGTTGAAAGCCCTTATTCTATTCCGCATTATGCATTGTATAATCAAATGCGACAAAAAAAGATCAATTATTTATATTTGACCGCTCTGGAGTTTCGTAGATGTTAAGTACAGAGTGATATAACCTGTTATGCGTACTAGACATGAAGCTAAAAAAAACATAAAGTAAACTGTTTAAATAATATTTTGATATATTATTTCAATTCGAAAAAGTTGATGGCATCTAGTAATATAGGAAACCGGTTTCTTAAGAAATATAAAAAAGTCATATTTATCCTTAAAATTTATTGTGCTATAAAGTATATATACATGTAGAATAATACTTTAGGAACCGATAATTAAAACTTTAGAAACACATCGGGTAAGTGCGATTCGAGCTCGCGAACTGACTGACTGACTGGTTCCATTTCATTATTGTATCTCAAAAACTTAAGTTACTAAAGGTTACACCTACAAACTACCAATTATCGAATTGTTTCTCTTATATGTAGTGTAATTTCTATCTTCTTGCTAAAATTTTATAATTCTTGCATTAAGAAGTGCCCTATAGGTTTTGATTACGCGGCGAATATGAAATAATGCAGCAAAAACTAAGCATAAACGCTCGTTTCAAATTTATTTATAATATAGTTAGAAAGAACACAGTTCTTAACACTTAGAAATTAGATTTCTTTCTGTGTTCCAAAGTGAGTGCAGATTAGAAAATTTGATGTTAATTTCACCTTGTTACCTCCACGCGTATAAATCTTGAAAAAAATTGTCTTGACAGGCGAAAAGACGGACAGACAGACACACAACAAAGAGAACATATAAAAGTTTGTTTGGTTTTTCTTTTTGACGTGAAGATCCTTAAAAAGTCATCATCCTTGAAGTCATTTATCGGTGCAGCTTGAATGTGCTCTTAGTAGAGGTATATTAATACAAGGAACACTTGTGTTTCATCGCTTCTAACATTTTTTAGTTATTTGTAACTTTACGTTAATATTATATACATAGTATTTTTAGTTTATTCTTCCACTGCTTTCATAGAAAATATTTTTTTATATTGAAGTATGTGCATTTGGAATCGTTCCGTAATATGTTCAAAGTAATATTGTCAAGGATCTTTTATGGTAAGTTATATTTCTATATTTATATTATAAGTTATATTTCATACCATACTATCGATTATTTTTGAAGTATTCGATACTGTCTGCCGTAAGAACAATAAAATTTAGAGAATAGAGAATGCATTAAAAAAAAATGAAGAAGACGAATTTGAACGTGTATTTTATTAAAGTTATATAGTTTATATAGTTATTGTTATTTATTAAGCGGTTCTAAAAACCACGGCACGTGGTAAGTACCTATTCATTATAATTATCATTTGCACTAGTGTCATAATTTAGTCAAAAAATAAACATCGACATCGATTTTAATGCACTCGAAGACGTAAATCTGCAGCTCCATGACATAACATGACATGTGCTTAGTGTGATATAGTTGTGTTGCACCGTCTAAGCTTTTAACATCATTATGAAAAAAATTACTGGCTGTACAAGAGTAGAAATATTAATAGAGGCAAAAGCTCTTTTAAGGGTATCATTAACAGAACATTGTTAATATATATATATATATATATATATATATATATATATATATATATATATATATATATATATATATATATATATATATATATATATATATATATATATATATATATATATATATATATATTTAATTCCATCAGAACTAAGCTAAATATTGATAATAATCTGTAAGTTAAGAACAAAAGGACTCTCAGGTATCTTTTCTGTTAAGTAAAAATTGAATACATCGTTAAAGCTTTCACAACTTACGTTTTGGAACACATGCAATTATCTGTCGTGGATACTCAATTTTGGAACTCTATTCAAAATTTGGAAATATATATTATAGCTAATCATGGCCTTATATATTACATAAGCGGTGAAATTGTTTCTTGGAATAACATTTACTAACACTAACAAAAGCTTACAAAAATTTAATATCAAGTAAACTTTTTAGGTAACTTCCAGTTATTTAAACATTTTAAATAAAAACAATCTAATAGAAATTATAATTTAATTTTTATTGATTAACAAATAAAAGAAATGAAGCTGCTTTTAATAGCTTTCATTTATTTAGTCGTCAAAATCAGTGGCGACGACGACACTGGGTGGTCATTAAAAGGTAATCCATTGGTCGCTGCACATCCATGTAACGGTTCAACAGACATACAGCTTGTGTATGAACCGGGAAGATCTCCCAAAGAAGAAAATAAATTTGATTTATGGATTCATAAGAAATTTCCCAAATACACAGTAATTAATTTGAAATTTGATAAAGGTGCTACTGTTATATTGGTAAGTCTTTGATTTCAGTTTAACCTAATTTATTATTAGGATCCAGATATTCTTGACAGGTATTGAATATATTCACTGTCGAAAAGATACGTTACTTTGAAAAAGAAGATAAATGATAATCGTTAGTTGTATAATAGTCCTTAATAATAATATATTTTTTTTATTTTAAAAGCCTGAATACAAGTAAGGCAAAAGTTCTGGTATTTGAAAGAGACGAAGAAAGGTCGAAATGCCAGATTTTTGTAAATGGAAACTTAATAGAACATGGTAATGAAGTAGTATAACTGGGAAGTATGTTAAGTAGAGATTCATCAGATACGAAATGGATGTGGAAAAGCGTATTGCTGCTGGTAACAGAATAAACGGTGCCTTAGCTGCATTGTTGAAACGGTGAAACGTCAGTGTCGATTCACGGTTGGCTAGACAGTGTACACAATGCAGTTCTGGTGCCGACGCTGTTATATGGCAGTGAAACGTGGGTAGTGCAGAAGAAAAATGAAATAAATGTAAGATAAATGCTGTGGAGATACGAACGCTTCGGAGTCTAACCACTGAATCCGCAACGAAGAGTTACACAGAATGTTAGGTACAAGCGAGGATGTCACAGTGAGAACGAAGAAGAACGTGCTCAGGGGGTTTGGGCCCGTCTAGATAATGAAAGATGAAAGAATTGTAAAAAAGATATATGAAGCAAAATTGAGTGGTAAGAGAGCTAAGGGGAGACCTCGGTTGATCTTCGAATACACAGGGTCGAAGATACTGAAGAAGGGTCACGTAAAGAGCATGAGGATGACCCGGAGAGCATGTATGACGAGGTTAATGACAGTGGATGAGGTGAAAGAGGTACGCAGCGTTTGGCGCTCCGTTCTCTCTGACTACCCCGATAGCGATAAAGCGTGAAGATATATATTTTATTTATTAATTATTGATTTAGTGAGTAAACATTACAATTATTATTGTTTGAAAGCTAAGGACGTAAGATGATATTTTTATTATAATTGCCACTTTTTCGTGCAAAACCTTACTTGATTTAATTATGAATATTGAGATTTTATTTAGTTGACATGGAAGAGGCATGAGAAAGCGATTTAAATTCACAACTGTTTGCACATACTGTGTCCACATACACTAAAAAAATACCTAAAATATTTTTTCAGTCTAATAAAACTTTTGCGAGATTAGATGTTGATAAAAGTGAAAACCACGCATTCAGAATTAGGTTTTTCGAAGCACACGATGGAATTGGTTTTCATGTACAAGGGTGTACACTTGGAATCGTTCCATACATTGAAAGTGTCAATATAAACAGAAAGGAATATTGTCAAGAGCCTCAAAATGTAAGCTATTTTGAAATTACTATATCTCAAGCACCCGATGTTGTCTGCGCGTACTTAGTACTTAATTTTAGGATAAAGTCAAAAATATAGGTAGCATAACCGTTTGTTACCATAGTAAAAATTCTAAAAACATTAAAAAAAATTTAAGTTGACAAATTTGAAATAAACAACAGCGCTTAGCGGTCCATTAAATCATCTAAAAAGGCCATCGTGGCGCAGTGGCTCAGCGTCTGACTTTAAACGCGACGTAAAAATGGCTTATTTTCATTTACCTCGCTGTAGTAACAAGACAAACCGTGGCGTTAAGATCCACCACTCAACACGCCATATCTCAAAAAGACGAAAAGCGAGGAAGGGTGTATCTTAACACTAAGCCTAGACTAGGAGTATCTTAACTCTGCTTATCATTCAAATTTAGGGTTTTTTGGACTCTTATATCGAAGGATACAAATACGAAGCTCAAAGTTCATGCACAAATCCAGAAAAGAACGACGAATACAACAACAGAGAAATTCAACAACAGCAAAGTGGTGAATGCGGAAGACGCCAGACACTTTCAAAAGCCTTACAAGCAAATGGAGAGTCTAAGCGTGGTGACTGGCCGTGGCATGTAGCTGTATTTAAGAGAAATGAATCCCATGAGCCGCGTTATATATGCGGTGGAACACTGATTTCAAATCACCATGTATTGACTGGTATTGTTTGTATATTTATTATTTACTTTATAAAATATAATATGTTATATAACCCCCGGTGTTACAGATGAAACAATTATTTTATATAACTAGCGACCATCTCGCGGCTTCGCCCGTTAAGTTAGCTAAATCGTATTTGTTTTGAAATACAGTTATTAGATTTTGTCGGATTTACATATTTTTGAATCACTCTTGTCATTTATTAATTAATACTATATGTTTCTTGCAATGTATATATTAAAACGTACACGTATTTGTTATTAACATATCGTTTGTGAGCAGTTTTTCTTATTTGTTGCGTAAAAAACACAATGTCCACTTTCCACAATTGAAATTTGTTATCCAAATCATACCAATATTATTTATTTTTTATTTATTGGAGTGCCATAATTAAAAGAATTAAATTTAATTAATTTAAATTTTTAAATACACCGCCCTTCTTTAGCGTTTTTTATTCTAGTCCTGACAAATGTCTTACAACTGTCTTCTATTTAAAATAATATTAATATTACACTACAAAAACGTTAATTGTGAGTAATTTCAAGCATCATTGAGCGACAGGACGACAACTACTCTATATATTGATTTAGGTTTTTTTTGATAATTTTTATAATGTTAATTCACACTAAGGATAGAAAAAAATACTTAATTAAAACATAAGGTAGAATAGAAACAAATTTTAACGCAGCGGGATTTTAACCCGCGCCTCATGGAAACCGCCCAAGCGCTCCATATTTTATTACATACATATATTTTCTTCAAGTATTGATTTAGGTTTTAAAGTATAGACTTTACATTAGATAAATTAGTTTATACGTTTTTAATTAAATTTTCATACTGCAATTCGAGATCTAGTCGGGTAACAGGTGGGCAGCATACTACATTTATCGAACTAAAGCTTTCTCAATTGGAACAGTTAATTTATTCTGTAAAATTTGTTATACAGTTGCCCACTGTGTATCTGTAAACGGTGTTGCGAGGATTCCTGAAGAAATCATTGTGGCTCTTGGGAAATATAATTTGAAACAAATGTTAGAAATTGGAGCTGAAGAAAGAGAAGTATGTTTGGTTATTATTTTATTACCAGCTTTTATATATGATTTTAAATCGATATAACTACGAGTACCATAGGTAGCTCTAATCATAAGTGCTATAGGCCTTTCCAATGTCGTGGCTTAGAACTTTCTTCGAAGTCAAAGTCAAATAATTTTATTCAAAATAGGAAGCTCCACTCTTGAACCAGTTCACAAAAATGAATACTTCAGACCTGAAAGAAAGCCAGCGTCAAAACGCGGCGGGACTCTTTATTTTACCTTTTTTTTTTTCAATTTTGTAATATATAGTCTTACAATCATTTATGTATGTAGTAACAATGATATCTTTAAATTAGTCTAGAGCAAGGCGTGTTATAATTTATTAAACCACGAATTAAGTAAAAGACCAAACGCACAAACGTCTTTTAACAATTCCTGTAAATTCTGACATGATTCATACAGACATTTTTGGACGTTTTCTGGGATCCAAATGTAAAAGTGTACACACTGTCCTGGGGATGAATAGCGGATTTGATGCAATCATTTGACAGTCGCGGTAAATCTATTTCTAGTGTTAGCATTATGTGCATCACTGTTTATGGTAAAATATTGCTATACAAGTATGTTATAGTACAACAATACTTGTCACACAGAATAATACCTTTTGTAATGAGGTCTGTTAGAGTTTCATATAAAATAATCCAGACCTTTATTTTGATATGTTAACGAATAGTACGTAACACTCACCAGTTTTCCCCAATATCTTAGTTTCGGCCTATTTATGAAATCAATTGTACTATATGTTATATAAAAATCCAAAGATAATATAAACCTTAATTCCTAATAGATTTAGAAATTGTTCGATAGATTACAATCCTTATATTATAATTTATTATCTTAATTCTCTTCTTAACATATTGTACTAGGTTCTTTTTACTATTATATATATATATATATATATATATATATATATATATATATATATATATATATATATATATATATATATATATATATATATATATATATATATATATATATATATATATATATATATATATATATATATATATATATATATATATATATATATATATATATATATATATATATATATATATATATATATATATATATATATATATATATATATTGTATTTTAAATAAATTTGTATACGTGTATGTAAAATGTGCATAATTATATTGAATCCAGGTTGAAAAAATTATTCTTCACGAGAATGACATAAACACAAAATTAAATAATGACATTGCTCTGTTGAAATTGAAAATGAAAGTAACGTTCACGGAGTTCATTCAGCCAGCTTGCTTGTGGTATGAGAATGTGCACACGAACCTGCCATCAGAGTCGATAATTGGGACCGTAAGTCGTTATTCTATTATTTTTACGTCATTTGGCATTAGAGGAATAGTAAATATGGACGATAACATTTGACTTAGTTCTATGGTGGTTACGGCCAAATAAATACGCACAATAACACACACGCAGGAGAAAATAATGCTAGAAAGGGTTGTATGGAATCTACATTGTTGTGTGTGTGGATAGTGCCTTACGTAATATGGTGTCAAGGTTGGAAAAGTGTTTAAGACCTCTGCCAGAGTGGGCATGCCCTAATTTCAGTACCAAGCTCCTCAAATCTTGGTATTTAAAATTTTAGGGCAGAATGTAAGTTTATCAAATATTCACTAGTCGTTTTTACTGTAACCTTTCACTTTACTGGTGTTTTCTACTTTGCTTAGAAGATATCCCTTTAAGAGATAAAGCCCTCTTCGTGCATGCTAATGCTCATAAAAGATATAATCTGTGTGCAAAATGAAAATCAAAATATTGTTTTTTCAAATTGGCTCTTACAAGCACATTCGAATCGTCAATTAACATAAGTGTCAGTATTGTCAGTCCTACTAGAAGCTATGGTGGTAGCTTCTCGGAGCGCAGTTCTGCTGAGAAGAGCTGACGAGAAATTCAACAATTGCTCTTTTTTATAGTAATTTCACAATATATTTACAACTGTGGTTAGCCTCTCGAATGACCATCAACAGTACTTAACTCCACACACTAACATCCATATAACAATAAACAATATTCTTATTTCAGATAGTTGGATGGGGTTCTAATGAAGATAGAATATTATCAAATAAGCTCAATCAGTTACAAATACCGATGATATCGGATGAAATATGTATACAAAATAAACCTGACGCTTACTCAAAAATCCTTAATGGTTTTAGATTTTGTGCTGGAGATCTAAATGGTAAGGAGTAATTGCTTCATCTAACAAGATTAAGGAAACCTCAATCTATTAGTATGATCAAGTATAACATGGCACCAATTTCATATTATTTAATTTATTATTCGTTTAAAGAGTTTTTTTTTTCTCACGTTAATGATTGTCAATCATTTGTTTCAAAATATAAATAACTGAGAAAATACATTAATTCCAGACAGATACATATATATTACTTATAAAATGGCAAAAGTGTATCAAATATATAATATATTAGTCTATATTGAATGTTACGAATTAAAATATTTTATTGGTTAAAAAAATCGAATTCTATTATGTGGTCTTTTCCAGTTATTTCTTTTAAATAACAAATATTATGGTAAATATATGAAACTTGTTTTTGTTATTTACAGTTGCAGTACCATGTCTTGGTGATAGTGGTGGTGGCTTCCATGTCTTTATACCAGACAAAGTTGGCGACAATTCCACTTCGGGCACTTGGCATGTCCGTGGTATTATATCATTTTCCTTGGTAAGCAAAGATAGCAATACTTGCAGCAGTGATCACTATACAGTGTTCACCGATGTTGAAAAATATATAAAATGGATATCAAGCCACATGTGAAATATCTCATAGAAGACACATATAATAAATCATTTCCAAATAATTATAAATAATCAAATGATGCATCATTTTACAAAAGTTTATATTAGTTTATTCTAATAAAGTTTATTATTTTTAAAATATATATGTATATTATCCTTAATCAGTATCAATAATTGTACTTATTGTTTTTAGTTTGAACTAATAAAAAAATACTTTCGATTATTTTATTTTTATTGAGTTTTTGTTTTTATTTCAACATCACCTTTGTCTACTAGAGCGGAGATACGAAAGTAATTTGAAATATATATGTATAATATGTACTTGCTGTCAGACACAATCTCACTGCGTAACACCGAATGTCTTAAGCATTTTTTGTGCGAAATACTTAATATTAAAAAAAACTCAATTTTTTTATAATTAGAAATCAACAAAGTATGTATTATTAAAAAAAATCTATCATAATATGCTAAAAGTATAATTAGAACTTTCATAATCAGCTCTAAATGTGTACGTACCTATTACTTTGTTGACATTTTTGCTAAACATGCTTTACAAAATATGAAAAATAACAAATATATATATCTCCTACTTCTGCCTGGAATTAATCCCGGCTTCGTTTGCTAGGGTCTGCCTTTCGAAGCTAAGCTCCACAGCTCGGCTCCACATTGCTCGATTTTTAACATCCTTAGTGGACAATCTTTTGGCTCTCATGTCCTGCATCACGACATCCTTGAATGAATGTGTTGCGTATGCGGCCAGGCCACGTAACGCCACACATCCTCCTCAGTATCTTCATCTCCGTAACGTGAAGCTCTTGAGTGTGCCTAGATAATACCGGCCAACATTCACTGCCATATAAAAGAACCGGTCTGATAATGCTCTTGTATATCAGTCAGAATATCGCAGACCACACCAGTGACTTCCCGCCCATTTGGCCCAGGTAGCGCTTATACGGGCATAAATGTCTTGGTTAATGTCTCCAGACTCATGCATAACGGATTTAAGGTACCTGAACTTCTCCAACTTAACGGCTGGCTCCGGCCCGATGTGGATGGTGCTTGAGTATGGGTTTCCGCAAGCCATGTACTCAGTCTTCGACTCATTCAGTTTAAGACCACCGTTCTCAAGCGCACCCTTCCAGGCGTTCACTTTACGCTCCAGCATCAGTCGGTTCTCATCAATGAGTACTATGTCATCGGCATACATCATCAGCTACGGAGGCTGGCCTTGGATGTGGGCTGAGACAGTATCCAGCACTACGTTGAAGAAGAACGGACTAAGAGCTGAGCCTTGGTGAATCCCTACTGTAATCGGGACAGGCTTGGTGTTGCCAACAGCGGTTCTTACTCCTGAAGCGGAGTCATTGTACATATCCCCTTGGATCTCAATGCCCACCAGATAAACTGACGTAGCACACAGTCAAAGGCCTTCTGCAGGTTCAAAAATGCCACATGCAGAGCTCTTCTTTTCTCCTGTAAGCCTCCATCAAAGTTGTAAGGGAGAAAAGTCTGAAGCCGATCATGCGCTCGAACGCCCCTATAACTACCATAATCTTGAACACTGTCCCTTCGTTTGTAAATAGAGATAATAAAGCTGTGCCGCCACTGACGTGGCATCATTGCAGTATTCAAGATACGGTTAAACAGGTCAGTAAGCATAAGCACATCAAGAGAGCCCAACGATTTCCATGGGATCGGAATGTCGTCAGGTCATGTCACTCTTCCATTCTTCATGCGTCGAAGACAATTATGAGTTTCGTCGAGGGTTATTGAAGCAACAAGTCCGAGGTGAGGAGGTATTTCAGGGAGAAGACTACAAGAGTGCTGAGTGATCAGCAGCTCCTTAAAGTAACATCTTCATCTTCTTCTTATCCTTTTTAAGCCCTTGACTGTTTAACATAAAGCAGCGTAGATAGAACCCGCTAGTTAAAATATCAATACCTACATTTATCGTCTTGTTTACTTTAGCTACTTTCATAATATTATATTTTATGGCATTATTCCAAGCCCATTACCGGGAGAAACCAAGAAAGGATAAGGAATTAGAGGAATAATGACTTGTAAAATGGGGGAGCATCACCACTCCCGGTATTGGATGGGGTTATGAACGTGGTGGCTCGAGGATCCGGGGTCGTGTACCCGTATGCCGAATATTGATTGAGTCGGTTAATATATCGATAATAGAAGCTAAAATCCACTCAGCACAATTTTTGTCTGTCTGTTTGTCTTTCTGTTTATTTGTCCTCCAATGAGGTTAAAACGACTGGACAGAAATGAATTATTTTTTGTATAATAATAGCTTATAGTCCTGGCCCTCATAAATTTTAGTTTATATCCCGGTATTCCATGTGGGCCTCAGAAAATAAATGAAAAAGTAATAAATTTGTATTATTTAAATTAGCGAAGAGAAGTGAGTTAGATTTGGCATGCTAATAGTTCACAGTCTTACACAATATATAAATATATATAGAATAGTTTTTATCCCTATGCACATCGCAAACTTCGAACGAAAAATAAAAACAGAGACGGTTTTTCAAATTCAAACATATAAAGTACGGTGGCAGCGTAGGATCCAAAAAAAACCAAATCTTTAAAATATTTTATTAAAAGATTACAATTTAAATTATTAACTAAAATGGTGACTGCTTGCTCGATGTGAGAAAACAAGAGTGAATAATTATTTTAATATTAAAACTAACATGAACAAAAACATTGAATGAAAAATGACACCACGTTTTACATTACTTGCTGTTACAATTCTTAGATTTGATGGAATGCAGTAAACAAGTTACGCGAATTCTGGCTAAGCGAAGCGACAAATATAAATTTAGTCGTATCTACTTACTTTGTATGCAATTAACTGCAAATATAAGTTGGCAATGGTTTAGTTATGCATTTAACATATAAATGAAAAACATATAAATCAAGGTCAATGAAATACAACTAGTAAGAGTCGACAAACTTAAGTTTGCGGTCGTATGAATTTTGTATCAAATGAACAACAGTATAAGTTTTTTGTAACATAAAACCATTAGATAAAGTATAATAGTATAAATATAAGTATAAATATACTTAAATTTAAATATTTTGGCCTTTTTCCTTTAGTTCTACTGTGAGCTCTAACTTATTGCCAGATTTCATAACCTTAGGATGATGGGAAGTACCCTGTAAGTTATGATTACGCGACAATTTTCAGACAAAATGCAAAAAAATTAAGCATAAGCGTTCACGTCATTGATTAGGATATTTGATATTAATTTCAGCTTGACTCTTCCACTTCCTTGATTTGGAGAAAATGGTCTTGACAGACAGGCACACAGACAGACAGACAGCCTGACATACAGAGAGCCGGACAAGTGCCCGTGTGTGACATTTTTTTCTTTTAAGGTATGAAATCCAAAAAATAATTAAATTAATTCATTAATTATGGCGTTCCAATAAATAAAAAATAAATAGTGTATGATTTTGAAGTTCAAAATCAATTGTGGAAAATGGAAAAGCTAGAACATAATCTGCTTACAGACTATATGTTAATTACAATATGTTTACGTTATAATATATGCATGCAATAAACATATAGGTAAATTAATCACGATTTTTAATAACAGACAAGAGTGATTAAAAAAAAGATGACGTGAAAATCGAAGATTTGCATTATTTGTTATAACTAATGCGATCTAGCTAACATAAGCGGGCGAAGTGTACCACGTGTCGCTAGTATATAATAAAGATATGGATGCTGCGATATTATTTAGTAGGTATATGTTACTCTACAATCTGCCCTAGTAGACGTTGATGAGCAAAAACAAGTTCAAAAAGAATTTATATTGTACATCCTCAAGCTACATTTCAATATAACTTTAACTCTTAACTTAAGTTAACTTTAACTTTAGTACGCTCGTCGTGTAAGACATGGAAACACATCAGTATAGTCTACTAGTCTACTGTTAGCAATCTCGTTTGTATATCGCTTAACTATATCTCCTTTACTACGTCTTCAGTTCACGACTTCCTGTACTAGACTCTTCTAGCACAGGAAGTAGTGAACTGAAGACGTAGTAAAGGAGGTATAGTTAAGCAACTCTCTAGTCGTACCCAGATTGGATATTACAAAGTCTTAATTACTCCCAAGCATCCAATTATTTAGATTAATAAGTGACTTACAAGAGAAAACCTAGTGTTAACACAATTGGTTCTCCGCTTTCTATACAAATTCTACCTGTATTTAGTGACGGAATTTCAAGCCACTTTTTTTATACTAGAGTATGGAAATGAAAATTATTAATTTCTCGAAGTAGAAATCGAATTCACAATCATCCCATAAGCTGAGCCGAGCTATGATGCCATCTAAAATGCTTTAGCAAATGTCACTGATATTTGAAGAATCTTTGTATATAAAGTACTTTACATTCTATGTTTTTAAATGCTGCAGCATTTAAATTATAAATGCTATCATAAATGCTATTCAAGATGAACTTTTAATATTAAATTTAATTCACGCAAAATCTAGTAACTATGGTTGCTACTACTTGCTACAAAATTATTGACATTGAAAATAAAAATGCTTTTATAGCTAATTAAAATGACGATGTTGATAGAATAATCAATATTCCTATATTTAGTCATCGAGATCGAGATAACAGTCGCGGGTGTCTGAGGGGCCGTGCATGTCGTGGCCATGTATGATGGGCACAACAAACAAGTTTTACGAATGGATATCGTTGACGCGTCCTACAATGGTATGATCGGTGCCTGTACGTACACTACGCAGTACGCGTACTCGTATCCTCGGAGTACGATGACCCATACATATTCATTTTCATATTATTATTTTTGATATTATTATAATGATGTATATTGCTAGAGATGGCCTCTATTGCTCTATTGTCTTATTATTACATTCAAAGTAGTTGTTTGGAAAAAAACAAGTCAAATTGTACTGTTAAAGAGGAATTATTGTGTTCATAGCCGTAGTATTGCCTAAGTTAAGATGTAAATATTTCGATGGCATACTTGCTAATTGTCCTTTGTAAAAATAAAGGATATATATATATATATATATATATATATATATATATATATATATATATATATATATAATATATATATATATATATATATATATATATATATATATATATATATATATATATATATATATATATATATATATGTAAAACTATTCTTCTACATTTATATATACTATAAGTAAATAAATAACATAAGGATAGATAGCCGTTACTGATTAATAATAGTTTCATAACAACCGGTTCTATGCTGCTATTTTTCCGTGTTGTTGCCTTTATTTGTGTTTCGTAAATGAAATAATATATAAATTATATCCTGATATTTGACATATATGATAGGGTCCTATATTTTATTTTGTATATATAGGGAACCGAAAATTAAAGATATGAAAAATCATTGGGCAAGTGCTAGTCGAACTCAATCGAGTGTAGAACCAATTTTAAGATTGTAGAAATTGTCGAACTTAATAATTTGTGGGCGTACGCTTTCATTGTATATGAAATAGAGTAAGCTACTCTAAAATTATTATGATGTTTTTTTACAAAAAAATGGCCTGGATTGACTGACTGATATACAGACAGACGGACAACAAAGTGATACATTTTTTTCTCGTTGAGGTATGGAACATTAAAAAAATTATCCTTGTTAAAATCATTTAAATCATATCGGTGACGCCTATGTTTGCTCTTTGTAGAGGTATACTATACAAGGAAAATTTATGTTTCAACGTTTTTAACAATCTTACGCTATTTATAGCTTTATGTTAATAATATTATGTACAAAGTTTTCTTAGTTTATTCTTCCAATGGCTGTATTGAAAGGAGGTTGTTTTTGTCACAACACACGAAGGAATTGGTTTTCATGAACAAGGATGTGTTCCATGCAATTAAGTTGATAGTGTCAAGAAGTTCTGATGGTAAGTGATATTTTATTATATGATTGACGTCAAAATAAATGTAAAATTTTATTTTTAAAATTTACGTATCAAGTAATTTGGACGTGTATTTTAACAATAAAGTTAAACACATATCACTTGTAGTCGTTTTTGTTCGACATCACTGGCATCATCTCAAAGGCTTGTATTGCAACAAACTCTGTGATTCACTTATTTATCATCGAGAAAAATTGCCTTTCTTTTAATTTATTTGAAGACGTAATAACTACATCAAAATATAAAATTGTTTTATAATGTTAACACATTATCGTCTGCAGTAAGGTATACGAGTATACAAACATACGACAGTAATAATTTAAATTTAAATTCGTCAAAAATTTAAATGTGTTACAAAATATGCATTGACTGCAAAGGCATTGTAGCACAGCGACTGGCTAGCTGAACGCGATTGCACCCATCCATCAGCATTTTCATATTCAAGTCCACGTTAATCTACGGATTTCATCGTTTCTGATTCTGTTGCGTAGTTAAATACCAAGCATAACTCTCTCTGTTGCTTGTTGAGTGATTTTGAACCTATTGAAAGGCTAAAGGTGGTGAAGGCACATGTCTCAGCACCATAGGCCATCACTGAAAACACATACTGCTCAAAAACATCACTTAGTTACAGAATACCGCCTCCAGCATCGACCAGTGTACATGTGACCTTATATTTAACTTGTGTAAGTCTCCTCGGTCTTCTGTAAAATTTGTCACGACGTATGCTTGTGGTTCATGGTATTGTAGCCTATTCGGAAACCTTCTTATGTGGGAGGCTGGAAGTCGTCTTTCTTTTATAAGACCAAGGGTATGTTAAAAGAGCTCTTGATGTTTACTACTAGAGCGGTAGAACTAAACAACCACTGAAGAAATTGGACCTCTCCTCATGGACGGTTTGTATCACCCTAGTATTAATGTCGTCCACACGCTCACATAATTCTATGTCCACGAAGCGATATAACTACTAGCTGAAATTTTTAGTCCTAGATTTGGACTGGTGTTGGCCGAAGAGTTATAAATTACGAGCTAAATCTCAATATTTAATGTGTGTTACCATCCGGTGATCGCTACCGGTTGTAATCCTATTAATCACAGAGACATAGTTAAATATGTCTCTTCCTAAAAATTCTCCACTAAACAAAATGCCTTTCTAACAAGTTATCGGACAAGTGGCCTTGATAGTTCCGTTACCCAAACTGAAAAGTCCCCATCTTCTGTACGTTGCTGTGTTTCGTAGCCAGTATTGCGTTAAAATCTCCCATCACCACCTTGAAAAAAGTTTCTGAAGCATGTATGGCTCTACTCGTACGTCCTCGTACACAGCTTTAACCTCTTCGTCTGAATGTGTTGAGGTTGGCGCATACATTGTTTGCTGTCCATCGCCTGGAATTTATCCTTGATCGTTTCTTACGATATCTACGGAAAAGAATGTCTCACAATCTAATCTCTTACTATCTATGATACTAAAAAAAAACTCTAGTTTATTTGATGTATAGGAGCTTGAATCAATCATGTTAAATTGATTTATTTAATATATTTTTTTCACAATTTACAACATAATAATACATAATATAATAATCAAATGACAATAAAAATATTAAATACTATTTTAAAACCATTTTAGTAAAGTTTAATGTCCAAAATCGAGAAAAAAAATCGTGTGATGATGGGTTTCCTTCTGTGTCTAATTCATTGAGTGAAATGTAAATGAATGATGCGAACCATTCACATATCGGTAAACTAACATATGCTTTGTTTAAAACACATTAAAATATCCATTGACACACAAATTGCAAACACTTTGGTCGATAAACCAATTGATTTGAATTAGAATTAAGCTTAAATAATTAGGCTGATTAAATCTATGAACATAATACTTAAAATGTGATATAAATATCTTTTCAGGTTATCAAATATTAAAGTAAAAACAATCTTTGAGAAATTGGAAACTAAACTAATAGTTTTGGATTAACAAAGAACAAAAATGAAACTGTTATTAACAGCGTTCGTTTGTTTAGTCGTTGAAATCAGTGGCGACAATGACTCTGGGTGGTCACTAAAAGGTTATCCATTGGTCGCTGCACATCCTTGTAACGGTTCAACAGACATTCAAGTTATGTATGAACCAGGAACATCTCCTGAAGAAGAAAATAAATATGATCTATGGATTAATAAGAAATTTCCCAAACACACAGTTATTAATTTGAAATTTGATAAAGATGCTACCTGTAATATTGGTAAGACTTTGATTTCTATTTTACCCGATTTAAATATATATTTTAATATTTTTCGACATATATTATTCGACATATTATTGACATATATTAGGATCCAGATATTTTGTCAGTATTGTGGTCTTTAGTTCTTATCAAAAGATAATGTAACTAAAAACTTATATTTATAAAAGGAGCTCATGGTTTAAAAGTTAATTATTTTATTGATGCCAATTTATTTTGATGATAAATAAAAGAATTAGTATATTTCGATTAATTTAATAAATGCAAAATATTTACCACTTCTGGTTAGTAATAGCACTTATTTATAAAACTTTCAGTACGATTGGCGCTCTATAAGAAAATATATAGGGGAAGATAGGAAAAAGTTTATTATATCTACATTAATTTATTAATTTAAATGAGAAATGAGGATTTCTGAGTAAGACATAAAGGAGTACGACTCCTTCATGGCTCACGATAAAGCGAGTTAAATGCACAATTATTTGTCCAAAGTGTACTTAAAAAAATATCCTAATAATTTTTTCAGTCCAATAAAACCTTTGCGAGAATAAATCTTGACAAAAGTGAAGACCACGCATTCAGAATACGGTTTTTCAAATCACACGAAGGTATTGGGTTTCATGTACAAGGGTGCACAGTAGGAACCGTGCCATACATTCAAAAAGTTAATATAAACACAAAGGAATATTGTCAAGAACCACAAATGGTAAGCAATTTTAAACTTATTACATCTTCAAAATACTAAATAAATTTTAGATTTGGTCAAAAATGACGGCAGCATAATATTTTCTTTTCCAAATAGTAAAGATATTTAAATTTCTTAAAAAAATTAAGGTAATTAATTCGAAATCAGAATTTTATCAGTATATTAACAAAACATAATGGTGTGAAATAATTCACTGATCTTATCCTATAGGCAAACAATATTGAAGATTTACATAATCATAATGTTTTTAATAGGGTTTTTTGGACTCTTATATCGAAGGATACAAATATCAAGCCCATTCATGTACAAATAAGCAAAAAAACGACGAATACTACAACAGAAAAATTCAACAACAGAAAATAAGTGAATGCGGAAAACGTCAGACACGTGTAAATGCCTTACAAGCAAATGGAGAGTCTAAGCGTGGTGACTGGCCGTGGCATATAGCTGTATTTAAGAGAAATGAACCCCATGATCCGCGTTACATATGCGGTGGAACGCTGATTTCAAATCACCATGTATTGACTGGTAATATTAGTTTCTTTACCTATTATTTAATTTACAAAAATGCAAAAATCATTTGGTTGGCACACATGCTTGTATGCCAAAATAAATGCTGTTGTGATACGGGACATATTTACTATTAATTCAACCAATTTGATTTATAGTTTAGGTTAGCTAATGTTATTCTTCATAAGGTATTCCAGATCCTTGAATTTTTAGAGTGAATTGAATTTGTTGAATTTCTTGAAGTAGAGAGTCATTTTAATATTGCTTAGAGTTTAGCTGATTTATTATGGTTCTACCTACATCAAGCGATTGAGATGCGCTTAAAGTTAAAAGTTATGTATCAGTAGAAAATTCCTATCATGTCAATTTAACTCTTCATTATTTCTTGTAGTTCACCTTGACTACTATAGTTCTACAGCAGGTGTTCCACCAGAATTAAAGATCCTGCCCCGATTTTTAGAACAGCTATATATTAAAGAAAAGTCATTCAAATCCATCCAGAAGCTTCAAAGATGTGTATACAAATAGACAAACAGACAAACAGATAAAAATATAAAAATCCTAGATTCACCTTCAATTACAATTTTTACATCTTCCTACATTAATTTTTCTTAAGATTATTCAATGTAAAAGCTAAATTTTTGTATTGCTTTATTAGTTTAGATGTTTTGTTGTACAGTTGCCCACTGTGTATATTCAAGAGCAACTGGAGTTATACTTCCAGAAAATTTTATCGTGGCTCTTGGCAAATATGAATTGCGACGAGAGGCAGAATTTGGAGCTCAAGAGAGAGAAGTATTATTTTGTTATCATTTTATTATCAGAATTTGTCTTCTTCTTTTTTCTGTAATTATTTAGATAAAATAATAGGTTGACAGACATAGACAGAGATTTGATTTTTTTATTACGGTTTTCCCTAATATCTTAAGCTGGCCGATGTTAGTCTTGCAAATTTATTATACTTTCTTAACGAAATTACAAACGACAGAAATTTAGAAAATCATAGATTCATTCTATTACTATTTTTTCATTACTTTCTTCTAAATATAATATATGTTCATAATTGTTATACTATTTTTTGACTGTAAAGACACATTTATTTACATGTATCTATAAAAAACATAATTATTTTGAATCCAGGTTGAAAAAATTACTATTCATGAAAATTTCTTAATTGAAACCTTAGACAATGACATTGCTCTGTTAAAATTGAAAATGGAAGTAACGTTTACGGAGTTCATTCAACCGGCTTGCTTGTGGTATGAGAATGTACATAAGAACCTGCCATCAGAATCAATAATTGGGACTGTAAGTAGTAGGCAGCGCTGCGATAATAGCTTATATAATTTTCAAAAAGTGTATCACCGTATTTTCTTAAAGAAAAATGTTAATGTTAATCAATAATTTGGTTTCCTGAAAAATATTTCTTTTAGTATATGTAGCAAAGTAGTTACACCTATGTGTAACCAAAGAGGACTATTCCTCTTTGTACATATTATTGCTTATTAAGGAATCCGTTGATTACATTTTTTAGTTAGCAAAATAGACTTCTTATATTATTTTTATTCCAGATAGTTGGATGGGGTTATGATGAAGATGATAAATTGCCAAGTAAGCTCAATCAGCTACAAATATCGATGATATCGGATAAAATATGTATACAAAATAAACCTGATTTCTATTCAGCACGCCTAAATGGCTTAAAATTTTGTGCTGGAGATCTAAATGGTAAGGACTACTTTTTTCTCCCATTGTTTAATAATTAACGTATTGCATACTTGCTTTATCTAACAAGATTAAGGAAACCTCAATCTATTAGTGTGAGTAATATAGAGTCACATACACTTCATATAGAAACCATATTTTAGCATAATTTACTGGCCATGTGAAAGGATTTTTCTCTCTACGGCATTTTGAAAAAATATGCATAGTGGTTTTGTACATGCAATTAAAGTGAGCCCATGAAAATATGAAAAAAAATT
The DNA here is from genome assembly GCA_037127375.1 of Dione juno. Taxonomy (NCBI): domain Eukaryota; kingdom Metazoa; phylum Arthropoda; class Insecta; order Lepidoptera; family Nymphalidae; genus Dione; species Dione juno. Next base: position 926,215 of record JAXRJS010000080.1, on the reverse strand, counting down.
CAAAGTTCGTGTAATATTGATGAAATACAAATTTTACCTTGAATATTGTGAATACTATCCGAATCACTTCTCGATCGATTTTTTAAGTGTGATAAAAGATGAACCAACAAATTATTGTCCTATCCGACAGATGTCGGTGAGGGTCAGGCTCTGGCATCACCCATTACATCTATATAGAACCTGGTTAATCGTTGATGAATATAAATGTCTACTATTATCAAAAATGAAGTTAAAAAATGAAATCATGAATCTTCTTCTCTACTGAATCTTCTTCCATAACAACGTTCAACCATATGACGCACGTATGACCGTGTCAAAACTATAAGAATTAAAAATTGAAAACTCCGCCACCCATCTTACTAGGTAGACCGTACACTCATTGAGTATTACTCACTGAGTACTTTATGACCTTATAAAGTATCAAGTATTGTTTCAAAGTCAAATTTAATGTGCATTTTTTGATCTATTTCAAATTTGACCACTTAATATACATTTGTGTAGTCGGAATGTGGTGGGCCGACAAAACTATATAAAATAATAAATTCCTTTCTTGTTCCCTCTTCAGCAGTCGAAGGTCGGCCAGTCAGGCGTTAGATTCCTAAGATTTACTCTGTCCAATGCTAGGCGAATAATTGTTCCACGGATTTAATGCCGGTCCATTCCCTGATGTTACTTAACCACGAGTATTTCTTTCGTCCAGTGCGCTTTTTGCCGTCCACTTCATCCATGATTATAAGCTATATAGCTATAATGACTTATATGATAAATATGTGAAACTCGTTCTTGTTATTTACAGTTGCAGTAGCATGTAATGGTGATAGTGGTGGCGGCTTCCATGTCTTTATACCAGACAAAGTGGGCGACAATTCCACTTCGGGCACTTGGCATGTCCGTGGTATTATATCATTTGCCGTGCCAAGCGATAATAATTTTGTTTGTAGCAGTGATCACTATACAGTGTTCACCGATGTTGAAAAATATACAAAATGGATATCAAGCCACATGTGAAATATCTCATAGAAGACAAATATAATAAATCATTTCCAAATAAATATAAATAATCAAATGATGCATCATTTTACAAAAGTTTATATTAGTTTATTCTAATAAAGTTTATTATTTTTAAAATATATATGTATCTTCTTCCACTTTGCATTATCCCGGCCTATTGCCAGGGTCTGCTTTCCTACTTAGTCTACTCCACTTTGCACGGTCTTGAGCATCCTCAGTGGTTAGTCCATTGGCTCTCATGTCGTGCGTCACGACGTCCAGCCATCGCTTCCTTGGACGTCCGGGGTGTCTTACTCCAGGGACAGACATATCAAGGCATTTTCTTCCGACGTAGTTCTTAGGGCGGCGCAAAACGTGGCCATACCATCTCAGACGACGCTCTTGGAGCTTATCCGCTACGTCACGGACCCCAAGACTACCTCGAATGAATGTGTTGCGTATGCGGTCAGCCCGAGTAACGCCACACATCCACCTCAGTATCTTCATCTCCGTTACGTGAAGCTCCTGGGTGTGCCGAGATAATGCTGGCCAACATTCGCTGCCGTATAGAAGAACTGGTCGGATCATGCTCTTGTATATCAGCCCCTTGAGTTTGGGCGGTATTCTGCGATCACAGACCACACCAGTGACCTCCCGCCATTTGGCCCAAGCAGCGCTAACCCGGGCGTGGACATCGTAGTCGATGCCTCCGGACTCGTGCATAATGGATCCAAGGTACCTGAACTTCTCCGACTTAACGGCTGGCTCAGGCCCGATGTGGATGGTGCTCGAGTCTGGGTTCCCGCAAGCCATGTACTCGGTCTTTGACACATTCAGTTTAAGACCACCGTTCTCAAGCGCACCCTTCCAGGCATTCACTTTACGCTCCAGCATCAGTCGGTTCTCGTCAATGAGTACTATGTCATCGGCATACATCATCAGCCATGGAGGCTGGTCCTGGATGTGAGCCGTGACAGTATCTAGCACTACATTAAACAAAAGTGGACTAAGAGCTGAGCCTTGGTGAGCCCCTACTGTAATTGGGAAGGGTTTGGTATCGCCAACAGCGGTCCTAACTGTAGAAACAGAGTCGTTGTACATGTCTCTGATAATAGCAACATAGGATTCAGGGATCCCTTTGGATCGCAGTGCCCACCAGATACATTGCCCACCAGATATATATGTATATTATCTTTAATCAGTATCAATAATTGTACTTATTGTTTTTAGTTTGAACTAATAAAAAATTATTTCCGATTATTTTGTTTTTATTGAGTTCTTGTTTGTATTTCAACATCACCTTTGTCTACTAGAGCGGAGATACGAAAGTAATTTAAAAAAAAATATGTATAATATGTACTTAGAGTCAGACACAATCTCACTGCGTAACACCGAATGTATGCGAACAAATGTTCATACATATTTAATACTAAAAATCTCATTTGATGTTTAAAACTACTTAATTTTTTTATAATTAAAATTAACAAATAAAATATATACTATTAAATATTTTCTATCACAATTTGCTATAAGTATAATTGGGATTATTATAATGGAATATAATCATATTACAATTTGGTACATTATCATATTATATAATCTAAATTATGAAGATACTGAAGATGTATATTGTTATAACTTAAGATAATATTAATTTTCGAGGAGTTTTAGTGCTCATGATGGATATGGATATGGGAAGGATCTGGTGACCTGAAGTACAGGGAATCCTAGTTCAGGTGTCAGTCGCCATTCGCTAGATTACCATACTTGTGAAAATTGTACTAATAATTGGTGCCTATTAAATTTAAATAAATTAACATAAATATATAGCTTCTAAAAAAACCTAACTGGTTTGTGCCGATGTTACAATTAATTTTATACATAGCATGTGATCATTTACTTCAAATTCCTACAATTCAAATAAAAAAATACACAGTATTATAGAAAAAGTAATATTATAGCTTGGTTTTAATATTGTTTCTTGACATATTATTAGATACATTTAAGATTAATTTATTGATTGATTAGTCTTGGAATAAGATAAGCTGCAGTGCGTTCTCAATCTGCAATGTTGTTAGCTCGTACCGTAGTTACGATATAGTATATATATAGTTAGTATAGATTATAGTTCGTGTATACATATATAGAATGTTCAAAGGGAATTTAAAATTCATCATAGAAAAATAATTTTTATTAATAAATTATATAATTTTGAAAAAATTTTAAAGTTCTACTTCATTATGCCCATATTTCCGCAGTATCTTACTGCAAGCTATAATTTTTGTCATTTTCACCTGTAGTTTAAATATATTACTTAGATAAATCTTATACGTTCGCCCATAAGACTCAAGTCCATATTGAAGATACGAGTCAGCTAGTGAGTAATATAACAGGACCTTCACTTTGGATAGGAGACGATTCTTAACAATTTTGATTATAGCTAAAAACTGTCCAAGTACGATGCATATATGGTCTATTTGATATCTCCAGCTGAACTTATAGTTGATTATAAGTGTACCTGTTAACTGTTATTTACATGTATGGACAGCGGCATGATCCAGTTTTAGCTCCAGCTATATGCAAGCATTTATGATTTTGATAATGACAAAGTATAGTAGTGTAGTATTGTAAAAGCATTTGTGTAACCCACACAATAAGGTGATTTAGTGTGTGTGTAATAATAGTATAGGACATAATATAACGACATACCAAGTCATAGTCAGTACAAAAGTTTTACATTGTCTTCATATGACAAGGTGAGTACATCATCAATAATTTTATCCTTGCACGTTTTATTGTTCTATGTTCACTGTATAATAAAGGCATGGCCCTAGACAATTATAGAATTTATGTACAAGTGTAGTATTAAACTTTTTAGTGTCAACAGCATAGTTACCAAATTTTATAGTTGAATGTTTTTTTTTTTTTTTCAAAATATTTAAAAATATTTTATAAAAATTTGTCGTACAGGACTTGATAAAATTGATATAATTCGTAAGTGTAAAATAATAGTAATGGCTGGTCAGGACAGATTTTGAGAACTAAACTTAGAACAACTTCAAGAGATGTTGATTTCGAAGCACCACCCCATGAAGATATACAATAAGAAATATGAGATTGGCAGAAAGCTAAATATATTTGTTTTAAAATAATTGGTTCAATAAAGTTTCTAATTCCTAAATAAATATCAGCAGTTAAAATAAGCGAAGTATCATCTGCATATGACATTATTTGTCCATGCAGTAAAGCTAAGAAAGACAGATGGTACTGTGAATATATATTAAAAACAATTTCGGACTTAGAATACTACCTTGATGTACTCCACACTCAATAGGAAGGCTATCATAGCATAATCCTTAGTAATTTTAATATTAGTAATTTATCCCTCCGAGTAGAAATCGAACTCACAATCATCACATAAGCTGTCACACACTATTCCAATGAGCCACGATGCCACCTAAATGCTTTAGCAAATGTAACTGTTATTTGAAGAACTTACTACTTTACACTCTCATGTTTTTAAATGCTGCATATTATAAATGCTACTAAAGGTGAACAATGTAAAATATTTACATAGCCTTATTATAAAAAAAATTAAATCAATAAAATTTTTGTAACTATGGTTGCTATAGAATTATAAAATGTAAAAATAAAAATGCTTATAATTTATTAATTTTGTTGCTAATATATAAAAAATTCTGTTAATTTTTTTGTATGTAATTTGTTTTCTTGTTTATTTCGGTTCAAAATCCGGAATCCATTCATTACCCGATTCTCGAAGCTATTTTAATGCTCATTACACACCTCCTATTATTTGTATATGATACTCTAAAAATTGCAGCCTTTTATTTTTAACATCCTTTCACATGCTAAGTAAATAAGGGCACTTATTTACTTACTTATTTCCGCAATGACTTTTAAATGTTTCTTTTTTGTACTGTTATTCTACTTTAATAGTTCTTTTCTTTATGTTGGTAATGTAATGTTCATGGTTCTGTATGAGTTTTTCTAGTCTTTGATACTTCTATATCACCTCTAAGTTTTTAACTGTCACGATGCCATTTGCTTCTTCTATAAACTTAATTGGACGAAGTATTAATATAGAACTTCTGGAATTACTTAACGGAAAATCCCTAATTAGCAGAGCTAAGAACCATAGGGTGATCAGTATTGAAATTGAGCCTGGCTATAACCGCAGTCTCAGTGAAATTTATCGGGGAGTTGCTTATAATATAATCGATTTCTTTTTCGTAAGTACCACCAGGAAATATCCAGGTGCATTTATTTTCGTTAGGTTTCAGATAAATGGAGTTAAGTACCGTTAAATTATGTTTCATGAGAAGCTCTACTTTTTTTTGACAGATGCGATTTCTCTCACCATATCCAAATATTTTCGAAGAACATGTTCTGCTGTGCTCATTTTAGCTTCCACTTGTGCATAATAAATTAAAATCTCCCATTTAAACGATATAATAGTTATATATTTTTTATTATTAGCGACATAGCTCTATAAAATTATTATGTCATAATTTACGCAGTAATAGCTACGATATAGCTTCATGGATGTCGCTTACGCGCTACGAGGATTGCATCCTGATATATAATCTTCAAAAAGTGAAACACCGTATCTAATTTAAGAAAAATGTTAATGTAAGCCATCATTTGGTTTCCTAAAAAAAATATCTTTTAGTATATATAGTAAAGTAGTAAATTAGTTAAATAAAGTACTTATAGCTACCTCTTTGTACATATTATTGCTTATTAAGGAATCTGTTGATTACATTTTTAGTTTGCTAAATAGACTTCTCATATTATTTGTATTACAGATAGTTGGATGGGTTTTGATGAAGATGATAAAATGCCTACTAAGCTCAATCAGTTACAAATATCGATGATATCGGATAAAATATGTATACAAAATAAACCTGAATTTTATTTAAAATACCTAAATGATTTTAAATTTTGTGCTGGAGATCTAAAAGGTAAAGTGCGCTTTTGTTGTTATTCCGTTGTTTACTTTTAAAGACATTAAATACATTAAATTTTTGGCATGTCCGTGGTATTATATCATTTGCCGTTCCAAGCGATAATAATTTTGTTTGTAGCAGTGATCATTAACAGTGTTCACCGATGTCGAAAAACATACAAAATGGATATCAAGCCACATGTGAAAAGTAATGACTCTATTAATAAGACAAATATAAGAATATGTGCTTTCCAAATAAATCAATTGGAATAATTCAAAAACTTTACAAAACCTTAATATATAAATAATGAATACACCGATCAAATGCTAATAAAATGTTTTAATTAAAAAAAACAAAATAGATTTTTACTCTCCGATCTGACTCACCGCCTCCAAAAAGAACTGGTATTAAATAGTAAATATGTATATGTATAATTTTTTTATTTACTTCCAAATAATTAAAATATTATTTTCTCAATGCCTTCTCCAACTATTGAGTGTATTGAGATGTTTTACATACATTTTTTTATTTATTTATTGCACACACACAAAACAGATAAACTTATCTCATATATTCACTTCAATTACCAAAAACCAGGTAAGTGGTGTAGGTTGCACTAAAATAATTTGATTTAATGATAATTCATATTTTAATTTTATAAATTTATTTACATTCGTGGTCCGTAGGTGATTATTAGACGTTAGACGTTAGTGATTATTAATAAATACGACAAATAAAAAAAGCACCAAATGTGAACCTTGTGGCACACCATTTTTTGGTACCCCATGAGATTAACAGATCTGATCTATAGGTTACATGGTGTAAGTTCATAATTCTTAATAAAGTATGGAAATGTGTATTTGGGCCTATTTTTTATTGGGATCTTAATATATTTTTTTTAAATCAAATATTTTCAGTCAGAGAGACTAGAGACCAGATCTAATCTGTCACATGATCTGAAGTTATATATAGATAACATACCCATAGTTTGTATGCAGCCCAGTACAAATTGTATAACAAAGCGTTGCGTATTTTATACTGACATTTTTTGAATTCTATGATTAAAATCAAGGAAATATATAGGTAGGTATGGAAAGTGAAGATATAATATTAAAAATTACATTACACAATGATTCTTATGGTTTTTGCGTGACCTTCTTCGAGTACCATCGTCACTGTGATCTCGAAAATCAATTAAGGTCTGGTATCACCACCTGTCTCACCATTCATACGTTCATTCGTTTTTATTATATTTTTATCACTTATTTTCCAAAAAATCTAAAATATCTTGTTTGATTTTAAATTCTTGCCATAATCACAAGTACATATTTAAATACTTATTGATTGAGAAACTTTGCAAAAAATGATATGAGTATACTTGATATTCTCGCATTTTGTAATTTTTCTATTCCGCCTCTTAAATTTAAATTCAAATAATTTTATTAAAAAAAATACACGTTTCATTTTTTGAACGTCAAAGACATTCAGTTCACTTAACTTAATGCTTCAGACCTGAGTAGAACCGGCGCAAGAAACTTAGCGGGCCTTTTTTATATGGTCATTAGAATTTTACAATTATTCATTTTTGACAATGATACGTTTGAAATAGACTGGAGCGACCATTTCATAACACTCTCTAATTCTTAACACACCTTATCTTAATTTCACAGAGAGAACGGAGACCAGAGGGTCTTAACGCTCAAAAAAGTTGAAGACTGTATATTTCATTTATAACACTATTGGTAATAATCTTTACAATTGATATCAATTATAACACTATTGGTAATAATCTTTACAATTGTTATCTATATGCGAATTACTGTGACCTTCACACCGTCCCTGTCTATTATGGCTGGATTATAAAGGAGACCGGTTATGATGAAATTATGAGATTTTTTCCTTAAACTTTGTTTTGAATCTGTGCTGTTGCTAATGTTAGTATATTAAAAAGTTAAAATAATAATTAAAGAATATTCTTATATTGAAGAAAATAAGCCATCATTTAAAATATGTTTGTTTGTCTAGTGTGGTCATTAAGAGTGAGAACCCTGATCACAATGGCTCATATTACATAATTAATAAATATAAAATAAATGTTATGTTAATAAATATTATTTGCTAATAAATATATTATTATTTATTTATTCGCTCTAGTGAGAACAACAAAAAAAGACAAACAACTTGTAACCTCGTTATATACAATTTATATGGTGATAAAGTTTGTCGTGAGATTTATTTGTGTAAATAATAATTTTGTAAAGTTTAATTATGTAAAATTTGTTAAGTTTAAATTTAAAAAAATCAATTCAATTATATTGATTTATACTTAAACCTCGCGACAAACTTTTACTTTTTATGAATGTTTAAAAAAGTAGATGGTTAAAATTTTAAAAAAAAGTTATTTCTTCTTTTTAGAGCGTGTAAATAAAAGATTTCTCTCAAAATAGTATTTTTTGTTTTAAACTACTTAATATATGGAACGTATTAGTAGCGTAAGCATATTTTTTTCCCAGTGATTATGAGACGATAGCTGCATATAAAACATCTTTTATGGTCTTACGACAAATAAATAATTTAAAAGAGCGGGAAAAAATTACTAAACGTTTAAAAACTGGCGGTACTGTTGTAAAAACAAATGAAAATTGTACTAACTACATAAAAATAAATTTGGAATAAAATAAAACAAATCAGTTTTACATTGTTTATTAATTTTCCATGTGGCTTTCTATCCATTGGGTATATTTAGAAACATCTGTGTAAACTCCATAGTAGTTAGGATCACATATTGGCGAATCCGTTCTAGATACGGTTAAAGAGACGAGCCCGCGGACGTACCAAGAGCCAGTTACCGTCGTGTTGTCCTTTCTACTGTCTGGAACGAAGACTTGGAAAGCGCTGCCGCTGTCCCCATTGCACGCGGATACTCCTGAAAATTTTTTTTTAATAACCAAGGTGATTTAGTATTAAAATTTAATAATGCATTTTTTCAAGCACTCAAAGTTCAATTATAGTTGAAATGATCATAATGTGCAATAATGCATTGGATTATTATTATTACTATTATAATAATCATTATGAAAGTGATAATTGAAATTCCAAAATTTCAAATTCATTGCGCAAGCTTGTTGAGTCATCGAGCCCAATATTTGTTTCAAGCCACCACAATTGTATGTTATACGTAATATATTAATATAGTCTATGAATGAATGTGGTATGAATGGCATAAAAATTTATGTGGTATAAAACACGTAAAATATTTCTTTTCTCGTTCCCTTTGGAATTTCTAGAAATAATATAGTCCTCAAGGATGCTTTCTATGCTTAGTATTTCTGATATGAAGTTTTATATATTATATAGATAGATTACAGTTAAGTTATACATCAAAAAAAAATACCACTCTCTCTATATCCAGCACAAAATCTATGCTCATCAAGAACTCTTGCATAAAATAGAGGTTTACTCTTGATGCATAAATTATCTGATACTATTGGCAACTGTGCTTTCTTCAGCTGAGGTGACAATTGGTCTGTGCTGTCGAAGCCCCACCCAACTACCTGAAACAATACATTCCATTATATTATATCTTTAAATGAAAAAGCTTTACATTATTTCCCGCATATAACAGGATAAGCAGAGGAAATTTTTGAAATATTACGTCATTGAGTGGTGGAACTCAACGCCGTGCTTTGTCTTGTTACCAGATGGAGAAAATGAAATCATTTCATTTACACGATTGGGAATCGAACACAGAACTATCGTTTTTACAGTCAGATCCTGTTCTGTTCCGCCATGACAGCCTGACAGCCGGAAATTTTAAATTACTATAAAAATGAAATTAATAGGTGAAACCTATTACGCTCTCCAGTTATATTTATTTCAAATAAAATTATTACATTGATATTGAAAAGAGCATGAGAGCAAGAGCAGAGCAAGAGCGACTCTCACATTCACAATTTAAACTTCTTTTTTAATTAATACTGTACTATATTCTAAAATTCAGTTCAAAGTAATCGATATAACAATGCTTAGGTTTATTCAAATTCAAAATATTTATAAGCAAAGACTTTTATATATAATTTAAATCGTCGTATGATCATATCAGCATCCGCACGGAAGGGAGTTAGCAGAACTGCCTTCTGTGCTGTTTCCGTACAGTATTAATAAAAAAAAAATTAAACTGTGAATGTGAATGTGTACTATGTGAATAAATTATGAAGGACGCCTTTAATATTGTAAAAAACGCCTTTCGAAGACGTATTATTTTGACACCTTAACCAAATTTTTACATAATTTTAGAACTTGATGACGCAAACCGAAAATTTAATAAATACTTACAGTCCCTATAATTTCCTTTGATGGTAGCTTATTATCCAGATCAGAATACCACAAGCAAGCTGGTTGAACATAATCAGTGAATTTTACTTGACTTTTTAATTTCAGCAGAGCTATGTCGTGATCTAACTGCTTGTAGCTGAAATGTTCATGCAGAATCACCTTGTACACCTGGAGGAGATATATGTCAATTAATATACCAGATTTTGAAACAATGTACATTTTTATGTCATTCTTATTTATAAGTATTTTTAATGAAATAAAAAATTCATAATTTAGTAATCCTTTGAAATAGTTAAGAATATCAAATAATTATCTCAAGCCAAATGATCATATACATAAATGATTGATAAGAATCAATTATCTTTGTATAGGGAAAATTTGTAACAAAATCCCTTCAGAGATGCTAACAGCATAAATAAGTTGTAACAAGCGTGTAAGAACTACTCTATGGCTTGATGGGAATGTATGACTTAGGAGTTAGAGCGCTCGTATGGTTTCCAAAAGGTGCGAGTTCTATTTTTACGTTCAAATATGTTATTTACAAATACAAGTCCATACTATTCTTTCCTGTGTTCCAACATCGCCTCCAATTAAGTTAAACTTTCCTAGAATTACACTTAGCGCTTCTGGAACAATTGGAACGCCTCGTACAGAGGCGCAGTGAGCCGCTGAAAGAAAGAAAATAGACTAATAATTTTCTATATTCAATATCTTTTACGAAATTTGCAATAAAATTTTCTGCATGTAAATATAAAAATTCTGGAATATATAAATTACCTGTTAAGACATAGTAATCAGAAATTAGAGTTCCACCGCATATATATTTTATTTCCGAATGATTTATTCTATACAACGCTATATGCCACGGCCAGTCGCCAGCTTTAGTAGATGCTCCATTGACAATAAGCTCCGTATGTAATACTTTCGGTCTTCCACAGTTGCCTTGTGGTTCTTTACTTAAACTTACTGCTCGGTCCATGTATCCTTTTATATATTGATCCAAATAACCCTGGAATATACAAAATTATACCGTACATTGAAGCCGTCAAAGAAGGAATCTTCGTTGGGACGTTTGTATAGCATATTATAAAATTAATTATTTATAGGCAGAGGGAACCGTAGGTTGTAGGTTTTTGTCTTGTTGCCAGAGCGAAGAAAATGAAAATAATTTATTCTTCTCGAGTGGGAATCGAACCCACAAGCTGTAGCGTTTACAGGCAGACGCTGTCACTTATGAGCCACGACGATCATCATTAACGCCATCTTTTGAAATAGCATTTAGCTGTAAATACAATGGCTTTAGGTTCAATTCTCAGATAGGAAATCACTAAAATTTTTTTTGCCACTTTGGTAAAAAGACAAACTACAACGTCATTAAATTGGACAGCGTGAATTTGAAAAATAAATTGTAGATATGTGAAAAACGTAGTTATCACAATTTTATTATGAAGTATGTGTATTCTGTTGTAATAGGTTTTCTTTACATAACACACAATAATATGAACTTACTACGTTTGGGTTGCTACAATACTCTCTAGTGTTAATAACCAAACTCTTGAAATATGGAACTACACCACGCGTATGTCCTTGAACTCTAAAACTAAAGGAGTCAACCGATTCGAAGAACTTAATTCTGAATCCGTTCTCTTCGTTCTCATCTACTTCAATTCTTGCAACAGATTTGTCATTCTGAAAAAAATTAATTAAAATTAATTTTCAGGCGCAACTCGCATCCTCACTAGGATGGCTCAAGAGTCCAAATTACTTGCTTACGCCAAAAATCTTAAAAGAAGAAGTCACTAACCCTTAGGTTAACATTTGACTATAACATTTTAAAATTAATGCAAAAATATTTAATATATTAAACGTAAAGCATCCATAAAAATTCTAATCTTTCTTGGATAATGAAGTTAATAAAATTCAATTTATATTTCTGTCGCGCGAATTTATAATTTTTTATATATATTATTCTTTATGTACCAAATCTTTGTAAAATTCGTTACAAATAGATGATTACAATTTTTTTTAATTAATTATATTAAAAGTGTACTGTGGAACCATGAGCTTGACTAAAGCCCAAATCTTAGAATTTTAATACATTAGGAAAAGTCAATAACCGGACACTTTTCCATAGAAAATTATGTTAATTAAATATCTAATTATAGCAAGAAACTTACTAAAATCTGTTCTAGCACAGAATGTTGATGAATATTCTATGAATATTATTAGCGATGGTCAATCCAAAAACCAGATTTATCACTTTAAAATTTAGCAACTTGGTTAGCATTTCGCTTTGTATTTCAAATTGTGATTTGAACTGCTGTGTAAAGGTCAAATATCGAGGTGAACGATGACCAAGCAACTATTACATATACATATATTATGCTTATTATAGTAATAGTCGTGTAAAATTAGCTAAACGTGGCAGAGAGAAATAGAGAGAGGGAGAGAAATTAGGGAATTAATATATATTGGTATTGGTTGACAGTAGTTACTTATCGTTTGACCTTGAATGATTGTTGGCTCACTTACAATCCATGTACACTTTTGACATCTTATTTATAGTTGTGTTCCACATATTCTTACCAATGTGTAGCTCTATTTGTAAAATTTACTACAGTTAAAAGGATTAAACGCGTACATTAGATTTCACTTCTGCAAACTCAAAACGTGGAGTTTCCAAAAAAATCAACTAATATACGCGATTAATCCGCTACATTATTTCATTTAAAATATATAAGAATCACTAAAATCAAAGATCTCTTATCTAAATAGATACCTAGCTTAATAGAATTATAATTTTACTACATTATTTAAAAGTTAATAATAAGTAATTATAATATAAAAATTTTATAACTCACCAAAATTACACTAGTATCTGCATCAAACTTCAGTATGATAAGAGAATACGTAGGTAAACTCTTTTGAACGGAAACATCATAAACGTTCTCTTCAGTCGGAGATTTACCAGGCTCGTAAATGACGACTATGTCATTGGACCCATTGCATGGATGGAACCTTGCCAACGGATTGCCTAACAAAGCCCATCCAGAATCATATTCTGGGGTGACATATACGAATAATGTCGCCAAAAAGCAAAGAAACAATTTCATTTTGGTGATACCACGGTGTTTTATTTTCTGTAACAATGTACAAATCGCTGTAAAAAAAAAAAATATATTTTTGTTTTAATGTCCAAGACGCTAAGATATGCGGTTTCCAATCCCAGTACATTATATATATATATATATATATATATATATATATATATATATATATATATATATATATATATATATATATATATATATATATATATATATATATATATATATATATATATATATATATATATATATATATATATATATATATATATATATATATATATATATATATATATATATATATATATATATATATATATATATATATATATATATATATATATATATATATATATATATATATATATATTATATATATATATATATATATATATATAGTATATATATGTTCTTGTAAAAAGATTTTATAATTATTTTTATTTTTTAATTATCTAGAAGAAAATTTTAAAAATAATACATTTTATTTTAGTATTTGAGAATTATTTCATATGTATTTTCTACTAAAACTTTGGAAAAATTGCTTTCTCATGGGTGGAGCTCAATCTAACGTGACAAACCCAGTCCCTGATCTGATCGGATCTAGAATATATTATTTTAATTTACAGGTGTCATACATTCGTTTTAATTAAGTTACGATAATGTTTAATTTAATGTTTCGAATTATCTCAGTGAAACTGAACTCGAAGTAAAATTTATCTAATTTCATACAATCCACTTAATTTATTGGCGAAAGCTAATTTGTCCGGGAGATTTGAAACGTGCTACTATGCGTTTTGCACAAATTTTATGTTTTTTTTTTTTTAATATTTTTCTTCTATTTGTGATATAATATATAAAGCCTGTAGCTTTCTCGATGAATCGACGAATGATATAATATATTTTTAATTCCAACACTGGTTCTAACTTCCTAGGAACTACCGAGTTCACTTCAGTTAAAACTATTCAGCTTTGCAGCATTAGTGCATATTATATGAAAAAAGTTTTGTGTTCTGAGCAAGTGTTAGTCACGGCTGTTTTAGGAATAATAAATTGTACCTCGTCTTTTAACTCAAAGTCACGTAATGCTCGTTAAATCGAATAAAAAATTACACAATGTCACAATTTGTTTGTGTGTTTGATAGTATAGTCCACTTGGCAGTTTAAATCAATATATGGACTGTCAAGGGTAGAAATAAAAAAATAAGCCAAATTAAAAAAAAATCAAAATTTTGAAGAGTTTGTTAGAAAAGACATTTAAAAATTATCTAACAAAAGGTACAGACCGTGTGTCTGTAATGAGTTTTGGTCCCTCGCCCTGCGAGCGATCTGCAATTGAATAAGTTCATTCATATAATAAAATCAATTTTTAAATAAATTTGTTCAATATTTGCAGAAAAAAAATTTAACAAACATCAAAATAATTAAAATATATAAATATACATTTAATAAAACACACACCTAAATAAAACATACATTTTTTTATATTTTCTTTAAGTATTTTTTCTATCCCTAGAGTAGATTAACACTTTAAAAATATATATATATATATATATATATATATATATATATATATATATATATATATATATATATATATATATATATATAAATATAATATATATATATATATATATATATATATATATATATATATATATATATATATATATATATATATATATATATATATATATATATATATATATATATATATATATATATATATATATATATATATATATATATATATATATATATATATATATATATATATATATATATATTAAAAAAAAAAAATTCTAAATTGTACAAAGAACCTATTAAAATTATATGACCTTTAAAATTATTATTTACTTATTTGTGCTATTTGTTCTTTTTATATTTATAAAATAACAACACTATACACTCTTGGCCAGCACCCTTTTTAAATAGCAATAAGTTTATTTTCTTAACATCTATATTAATGATATTACTATTTTTTTTTTATTGTCACTTAGAACTAGGCTATAACTGAGTGGTTCATAAATATACTTTATACTATTTCATTATAATATATACTTACTTAATTATACACAGAACTTAAAAGTTAGTAAGTAAAATAAAAAGAAACTAAGCTTATTTTAAAATGTACTTACCAATTTATACGTAACACATATCACTTATTAACATCGTACACTTACAAAGCCTTCGAGTGTCAGATGCAGAATGGGCTTTTAACACCTTATATTATGTTGCATAGAAACTATAAATTTACATTAATAGGTATATATGAAAACATGTTACTGTCTTGAGTATGGAAATCTAATTTTTTAGGTAAACAGGGCTTGACTGTAAACGCGATAGTTGTGGCCGGATATCGCCAATATTTTATTTTATTTGATTATTAAATTATTTTTAATTATCCGCTTTGTAATACACATACATACAAACATACATTTCACGTTTTACTCATAGCCGGGTAGGTAGAGAGAACGAAGCGCCAAACGTTACGATTCCTATATACCTCTTTCCCCTCGTCCACTGTCAGTAGCCTCTTCATACATAACCTCCGGCGGATCATCATGCTTTATACTTGACCTTCCTCCAATATCTTCCATAAAGTGTTCTCAAAGGTCAGCCAAGGTCTCCTGCTACCTCCATATATCTTTTTTATAGCTTTTTCGTCACTCATATCCAAACCACCTGAGCACGTTCTGCTTTATTCTCACTGTGACATCCACGCTACTTACTGTCATTGTGAATTCGGTGATTTGAACTAACTTCGCACATCCATTTCGTATCTTTCTGATTAATATGCTTTCTTGGTATACCATTATATTCACTTATTTTAAATTATTCAATACTCTGTCGAACTCTACTATGAACTACTCGAATTCGGGCAAAATGCGGAGAATGGAGTATCTTGACACTAGGTTCTCTACGCCTACTATGCCATATGCAGAATACGGCATCTAGTATAATTCAAATATTTTCAAATATAAGCTTCCCTGACTGAGAATCAAACCTTTAACATAGGTGCAACATAAAAAACATCCATGTGTTTTTTTTAAATTTACTTTTTTTAGTAAAGTAATATTTCATAATTTTTTTTAAGGTTTTATGTAATCGATAATAATTATTTATTAAATAATTCGCATTAATTTCAATATTATTTTGATGATTTTATATTGTTTATAACTACACTTAATTTTTACATATTAGATATAGTAAAAATATAAGACAGATCTTTTACGAAATCGTCATTTTAATAGAGTAGCCACAACTTAACGATTTTAAACTTAAATTAGAACCGGCTAGTGATTAATAATAATATCAAAGACTGCTCTCAACTTGATTTTATATCTAACATTATATTACGCTATTCTGATAAGTCTCTAGTGTCTCGGCTTCGCCTAGTAATTTTTTTGTTAATTTTATTGACGCAGTGCACAATTATGGTTGTTTCCACCAAATATTTTTGGTATATATTTGAGTGGGAAATGTATATACAATATGTACATATAGCAGGTTTGTTTCGTTTTATTAATATAGCACGAATAGCGTATGGCGATATTTTTTTTAAGCCTCTACTTTGAATTTCTAAATGCTATTATATATCTGTTATAGTACTTTTTTTTGAATTAGAATTCGATTGGACTATCATAATAGATTGGAGTGATATATATATATATATATATATATATATATATATATATATATATATATATATATATATATATATATATATATATATATATATATATATATATATATATATATATATAATATATATATATATATATATATATATACTATATATATATATATATATATATATATATATATATATATATCATCAAATCAGCCTATTACTGTCCACTGCTGGACATAGGCCTCCCCTAGGGTGCGCCAGAGATCCCGATCCTCCGCCTTCCGCATCCAGTCAGAGCCGGCTACCTTTTTTAGGTCGTCGGTCCATCGAGCTGGACGGCGCCCTACACTCCGTTTGCAAATTCGCGGTCTCCACTCTAGAACTCGTCTGCTCCAACGGCCATCGGTTCTTCGACAGATGTGTCCAGCCCACTGCCACTTCAGCGTACTTATCCTGCGAGCGATGTCGGTAACTCTGGTTCTTTTCCGAATAACCTCGTTTCGGATTTTATCCTTTAAAGAGACTCCGAGCATAGCTCGCTCCATAGCACGTAGGGCCACTTTAAATTTGTGGACTAGACCGATTGTTAGTGTCCACGTTTCGGCACCGTAAGTCATGACAGGTAGGACGCACTGATTGAAAACTTTCGTCTTCAGACATTGTGGTATAGGTGACGTGAAGATCTGACGCAGCTTGCCAAACGCTGGCCAACCAAACTGTATTCTTCGATCAGCTTCTCTCTCGCAATTGTTTTTACCAAGCTGAATAGTCTGCCCTAGGTAGATATATTCACTAACAGCTTCGAGAGAGGAGCCGTCTACGTACATCGGGCCCGGCACGACGTAATTGTTTTGCACTTCTCGATTTGAACGCACGCCGTTTTGCACTTCTGGATTTGAACAGTCATTGTAGCAGCGGTATATAGACATCTTAGCACCTCAATGTATCTCCAATCGATATGGCATCGCTGCAGTGCGTCCAGAACTGCCTAGGTTTCAATTGAGTCGAAGGCTTTCTCGTAGCTTTCTCAGTGTAATGTCGCATTAGAGGGGCTCGCTGGTCAACAATAGGGTCGCAGGGTTTCCCTGATTTCGACGAATATAATTGCTCGTAAAAGTTCTCAACTTCCTCGAGTATCTCAAGCCTAGAGGTAACGATTCTACCATCCGCTTTTTGAGTTTCGTCAGATGAGGCTTTCCTAACTTGCGAGCGAAAACTTTCGATCCCCGATTCTGCATGATCGCATCCTGAATGGCGCGTGTATTTGAGCGACGGAAATCGCGTCGCGTCAGCTTTTTAATGGTTAGGTTAATGCCTTCATCTCCGTTGAAGACGATGGTGCTAGTTCTCTTCTCTTTCTCATTAACTCAAGAGTCTCAGCTGATAGTTTCGGCGCATTATCTCGTCGCTTCGCAGGAAAATATTTAGGCGAAACATCATGCAGCGATTCAACCAAGTCATCGGCTCTCTGGTCGATATTAACGGTGGTTTCCAGTGCGTCAAATCGATTTTGAAGTTCAATCTGGTACATTTCAGAGTTACTAGTAACTTGAAACGTCGTAGGTCGAAGAGTAGACCTTATCATTCGCGTCCTCTCAGCTTTCAGGTTGATATTTAAGGTACCTCGTATAAGTCGGTGATCACTCCCGGTATTGAACCTATTGATCACTGAGATATCGCTAAATATGTACCGTTTATTTGATAAGACAAAGTCTATCTCGTTTCTCGTTACATTGTCGGGGCTACGCCAGGTCCATCTCCTTTGGGGCTTCTTTTGAAAGAATGAGTTCATTAAAAAGAGTCCCTGGGATTCGAGGAAGTTCGCTAGCATTTGCCCCCTTTGGTTTCTATCGCCCAAGCCGAAAGGTCCAATGTAAGATTCGCCACTTCTTTGTACTCCCACTTTAGCATTGAAGTCTCCCATAACTCTGTTATAGTGAGCCCTCTGGGTATTATTGAGGGCTTTGGTGATATATTCGTACGTAGCTTCCGCCTCGTCGTCAGAGTGTGTCGAGGTCGACGCGTATACCTGTACAATTTTCAAGGCGTATCTGTTCGATAGCTTGAGGACAAGGTAAGCCACCCTGTTCGAAACACTACTGATCTCCACAACATTGCTTATGAGAGACTTGTGGACCGAAAATCCGCCTCCTACCTGGGAGATTTGATCTCCTTCACGGAAGTAGAGTAAGTTGCCTGACTCCAAGGTTATCGTGTCTTCCCCCTTTCTTCGGACTTCGGATAAACCAAGAATATGCCATTTGATGTGACTTAACTCTACTTCTAGTTGGGCGAGATGTTCGTCCAGTCTCATCGAACGTCCATTATACGTTGCCAAATAAAAACGTCGTTTATGGTAGCCTGCCGTAACCCGGAGATTCTTAGCACCCCCCGACCCACCGACACCACGACCGCTACCTTGGTCAGGTCTAGCGGGTCTGCCGAGAACTGGGGCCCTATATTTACTGTGCACACTCATAGGTTGTAGATGCCCAATAATCGCCACGCTGGGCAGGCGTGTTGGCGAGCGCAGTTGATGTTAATTTTATATAAAAGAGGGGATGCTGCTGCCAATCCATCTTAATGTTTATTTAATAAAAAATAACAATCAGGCAATAATTGACATTTATGTAATAATTTTTATACAAAATATCATTAGTTACTTAATTTAACCACGACATACACTAAAGCTAAGCTAAGCTAAACTAGCAACAGAAAGAAATCACCAATGTTACTCAAATATGTACTTACATAAATAATTATTCAGCAATTATCACAATTATTACACGTAGTTAATTAACACAAATCACAACGACCACGGCCGTACTGTTCGAAATCTAACAGAATAATTAACGCTTCACTACTGGGCCATATGCTTTTATAAGTTGTCATTCTCGTCAGTAGAGGGTAGATGGAGATTCCTAACTCGGCCGTTCCTGACTCTTCGTTGTCCCTAACGGTATTTCTCTTATTAACGCCACTTCAGGTTTTTTTTTAAACTGTCCCAGTTCTACAGAACCCTCAACTTCAGCAGTTGCCGATGAGTCAGTTTCAGGTTCTAGATCGTCTGAAAGTTTAAACCAAGTATTACAATTTTGCAATCCTATACACACTATGTATTTATTAATTATTAGTATGTTTGTTAGTGATCAAGTAGGACTTATAACTAAACAGAAACAATATCAGAGAGCTCTTATTTTAAAATCCCAATATGTTATCGACACTACAAGTTCAACGGTAGTTCTCGCGCTGGCAAATCGATCTGTGAACATAAATAAATAAATATTTTTTTAATAAAAATTTTCGGATAGAGGCGTCTAACAGTAAGCATATCCGGTAAAAACCAGTCTTCGGATAGAGGCGTTGGCATATCCGGTATACACATTACAAATAGAGCACTCAGGTAAAATGAATAACAACCATAGTAACTTAGTCTCATTCATCACATGAGTGCCTCCAATGAACTAATACTTATAGGAGGACAAAGCTGTACAAATGTAAATTTTAAAAGGGACATTACTATTATATTGTTTCGTCTGTAAATCAATCAGAATGGTCTTTTCTAAATAACAATGGTCAAAGAAGCTAACATATAACGAAATCAACTGCAACAATAATTTGTTCCTCTCACCTTCAAAAAAGGCGGCACACGACTCGGGACACTTTTCACCTCGCCAGGGTACCATGTACTCGGCGGCTGCTTGCGTGGTCTTCCCATATGAACCACTTAGAAGCTTCAACTGATAGCGCCCACTGGGCAAAACCCTGATCACACGATAGGGTCCCCTCATGCCTGGATCTAGTTTCCCTGTGCTCTGTGAATATTTGATCACAAACACCAAATCATTCACATCAAAAGCACGCGGTGGACACCGCTGCTGATTTACATAAGAGTTCCGATTGACTTGATTCTTGACTTGACTTCTTGATTCAGCAGCCCTGGACCGACACAATTCTCTCCACTCTTCACGGTTCTGTCCCATATCAACAGCAACATCGTGAACTAAACTACGGATAAAAGGAGTTGTTGCATCCGTTCCCACCAACAACTTAAGTGCAGACATTCTCGTATTTTTCTGCCTGGTGATATTGAGGACAAGTTGTATCCTCCACAGTTGCTCAGACCAATCAGCTTTCTTCTGATTTCGCTCTACTTGACCGTTAGCGTTATGCATTCCGGGAGTGATATAGTGCACCTCACAACCGAACTCTGAGAGAAGCGTGGCAAATTGGTTGGACTCAAACACGGCCTCGGTCAGTAACTAACAGTTTAGGTACACCAAAAATTGAAATAGCATTCGTGAAAATTCGTTTAAGCTCTAATACATCTTGTCTTTTTATAGGATACAGCAAACAGAACTTGGTAAAAGAATCTATAATGATTAAAATAAATTTGAAACCATTAGATTCAGGCAATGGACCAAGTACGTCAATATGCACTGTATCAAAAGGGGCATTGGGCTTTTTCCAAGAAGTAATGGCTTGGTGAGGAGCTCTGGGAACCCTTTTCATTGATATACAAACTAAACAATGTTTAATGTATTTGGATACAATCTGACGAAGCCCCGGGAACCAGAAGTATTTTAAAATTAAATCTAAAGTTTTCTCAAAACAAATGTGTTCATGACGAGCATGAACACATTTGTTTTGAGAAAACTTTAGAACTTTACTTTTGGAATATAACAAAGAAGTCTGGACTCCTCACCAACAGAGTGATATCGATAGTAAAGAATTTCTTTTTGAAAAACATATCGTCGAGAATCTAGTTCTCCGTCTCTAAGTTTTTGTATAAGAGTTTGCGTTTCATTTTCGGCACACTGGGCAATTTCGGCCCAATTGCGTGGCCTTGTAATATGATTGACCTAAAGGGGATTTCGACTGAGATAGTCTGCATGTGCCATCATATTGCCTTTACGATATTCGATAGAAAAATCAAAGTCTTGCATATAGACCCACCAGCGGGCTACGTGTGGCAGTAGGTCTTTCTTCTTTTCAGTAGCCTTGAGAGCATTGCAATCAGTTATTATCTTAAAATGTATACCAATCAGGTACTGCCGAAAATGTTCCAATGCTCTCACGACCGCTAACGTTTCTAAATGGTACGAATGATACCTGCTTTTAGCCCCCTGAGTAGTTCTACTGTAATAGGCCACAACATGTTTTGTACCGTCAGTCGCTCTCTGCATTAAAACTGCACCGTATCCTATGCTACTGGCATCCGTATGTACTTCTGTCAGTAAAGTCTGGTCAAATATTGATAACACAGGGGAAGTTGTTAAGATTACAATTATCTCCCGTCGAACTTTTTCTTGGTCTGGCCCCCAGTTGAATATTACATCTTTCTTAAGTAAATGGGATATACAAGAAGTCTTGACAGCATAATCACGAATGTAAAATACATCTAATATAGCGAGCCAGACCAAGAAATTGTCTGACTTGTCTAGCATTACGAGGGATCGGGAATTCTACAAGTGCCTTTATCTTATATGGGCTTGGTTTTACTTTACCTCGAGAGATTATACGTCCCAGATATTCAACCTTAGTAGAGAGGAATGAGCATTTCTTAATATTTTTGGAAAAGCCTGCTGCCGTTAAAGTTTTTAATACGGCATCCAAAAGTTGGACCCCTTCATCTATAGTATTGCTCATAATAAGGACGTCATCTACATAAACCAGAACGTAACCTGAGTCAATGTGCTGACGTAGCGTATTATTTATAATTCTTTGGTAAACCACACAAGAATTAGCCGGTCGATATGGTCATCTATCCGTGGAAGAGGATATCGGATCCTAACTGTACATCTATTTAACGCGCGATAGTCCACACACATCCTATCACTTCCGTCCTTCTTCTTTACAAGTATAATCTTGCTAGCGTATTGTGAATTCGACTCACGGACAATTCCTTTACTTTTTAAATCGTTTATAATATCCCTAACTTTAAGTTTTTCCGAGTACGACAGCTTGTAAGGACGGTAAACGACAGGCGTGTTGTCTTTCAATTAAATGAACATTTTTCCCGTAGTTACTGTGCAAGAAGCGGTACCAGAGATAAAATAATTACCAAAACTGTTAATAATCTTCATCAATAAGGTTAATTCATCGCCGCGTAATGGTGTATTGATTGGTACTGAACCAGAAGTTGACAAAGAGTGTATCGCTTTATTAAATGTGTGAGATAGATATTGCCTATTTTTTGGCCTAACATAAGTTATACCATCGCGGTTTAAAACATCGGTACCTATAATAACGGGGGAGCTAATAAGTGTCCTTGGCACTATGATTAAATCCGCTTCCAAAGTAATCTCATTAAATTCTAAAGTAAGAGTTACAAAAGAGTTAGTCTCTATTATGTGGTCGCTTATAACCTTCAAAGTACAACACATTTGTTTTCTTTCACAAACAAAATATTTTAACACATCAGCCGATATAAGAGATACATTCAAAGCGCCGCTATCAATGAGCACATCGATAGGGATGCCCTGAATAATTGCCACGGTTAACTCGGTATTTCGGGGGTAACGAATCAATGAGGGTATTTGACACAAGTTTACGTTTCTAGTGTTTCGAAAACTAGATTTTTCTTTAGCAAAACAATTAGCCTCGTCGTGCTCCGACTTTATTTGTTTGCTCTTATGTCCTATCTGACCACAATTGTAATATTTATGTTTGGAGGGATAATTTAAATTAAGCGATTTATTTGATGTTAATGCTCTACTAGGGTCAATCTTCCTATGTACAGGCTTGACATATACAGATAAAAATGACACAACATTATCACAATCTAAATTAGCAATAGCGGCTGCTTTAACTTGAGGTTCTGTAATGCCTCTTATTACAATTAATGCTCGCAACTCATCACTAAGACCTTTAACTATCTTAAGACGCAACAAGGTTTTCCTAGCATATTCGACATAAGTATTAAAATTATCAGAATTAACCTGCATCGCATCATATAAAATATTAGCATAATCTAGCTTACGTGGACACAAAGATTTAAATTCACGGCAAAAATTAGACCATGTTCGTTCATTCGTCACCCATTCATTCAGCCATGTTCGTGCATCACCTCTCAAACAACCAGATATACGCGATAAACACTCAGAATCGTGCCAGTTATTTATAGCCCTAGCCCGTTCAACTTCCTCGCACCAAACCTTTATGTCATTCAATGCCGGGTCAAAGTTCGAAACAAAATAATTTTGATTTTTCATTGTACTTAACGATTTAATTGTTTCAGCTAAAATAAGCATCGTATCAGTAACCGGGGTAGACTCACAATGAGACAAGGATGAATCTTTTGCATTTACTGGAATATTGGATGCAACACTTTCAGGAGGTTGTTCATTTAAGCTACTTTCCGACTGTCATACATTTGATGTATTATTCACATTTGTTCTAAGAGCTGTGGAATTATTTTGTAATACTGGTGCCGTTTCAGGTAACACTATACGATTCGTATCCGATTGTATAGCCCGAGGATGATTGCTTTCAAGAGAACTCAAGCGCAATAATATCTGCCCTAACACGTCCTGTATTGAATTATCCTACTTATCAATCCTATCACTATGGGAAATATCTACACACGAATAACGTCTTTCGTGAGAACGAGACCTATGTCTATATATATATATATATATATATATATATATATATATATATATATATATATATATATATATATATATATATATATATATATATATATATATATATTATATATATATATATATATATATATATATATATATTATATATATATATATATATATATATATATATATATATATATATATATATATATATATATATATATATATATATATATATATATATATATATATATTCAGACACCCTCTGAATATATATATATATATATTCAGAGGGTGTCTGGCCAAATATCTGTCCGATATTGGTACTGGGCATACGGGTACGCGACCCCGGATCCTCGAGCCACCACTGTCATACTCCTTCCCAATCCATGAAAGTGGTGTCCTGTGCCCCCCCCCCCCTTTTCTACTAATCTTTTCCCCTCTCATCCTGGCTTTTCCCTCAAAATGGGTTTTGGAGGTCAGATGGCAATCGCTCCATTAAAAAGCCGCCACCTGCCACACATATGAAAAGGAAAAAGATGTTGCTGGGTACTGCTAGGGCGTCGCCGCTAAACGACGCGCAGGCACATCGCCCTACACCTGTGTTAAATGGGCAAGGGCTACCGTGTCAAGTACGGACACGGCTAAAGAAGAAAGTACCCAGAAGGAAACTCCGCTTTGCAACGTGGAATATTGGCTCTCTAACCGGACGATGCAGGGAACTAACAGATGTACTCATGAGGCGTCGGGTCCAGTGTGCTTTCCTTCAGGAAACCCGCTGGAAGGGCAATAAGTCCCGTATCATCGGACAGGGTTACCAGCTCATATACACTGGGTCTCCTTCCGGTAAAACTGGTGTAGCAGTAGTTTTATCTGAAGAGCTACGGAATGGTCTCCTCGAAGTTGACCGACGCAGCGACCGCCTGATGCGGGTGAAGGTACTGGTTGAGGGGGCTATCGCCAACTTAATCAGTGCTTACGCTCCCCAGGCTGGTTGTAGCGGGGCCGAAAAGGAGTCATTCTGGGAGCAATATGAAGACGTTCTACTCGCTATACCATCTACCGAGGTGATCATAGTTGGGGGAGACCTTAACGGTCACGTGGGTAAGGCTGCGGATACGTATGAACGTGTCCACGGTGGTTTTGGTCACGGTCGCCGCAATATAGAGGGCGAAAATATCCTAAGAACCTGTATTGCATCTGATCTGGCCATCGTGAATACGTTCTTCCAAAAGAGTCCGCAGCATCTTATTACGTATGCGAGTGGACTCCATTCAACCCAAATAGATTACCTATTGACCAGGCGGTGTCATGTTGGCAAGGTAACTAACTGTAAAGTCATTCCTGGTGAAAGCCTCACTGCCCAACATCGTCTTCTTGTCATGGATTATGTCGTTACCCCGATAAAGAAATTAGCCGAGACGCGTAAGTCTAAGATCAAGTGGTGGTTGCTGAATGGACCGATGCAGACCGACTTTCTGGCAGAGGTGAACAGTCAAAATTTAACAACTAACACCGAAACTGCTCAGGATGCTTGGGATCGAGCTCAGTCAGCAATTATTACGGCTGGTAACATGTTCTTGGCGTTTCTAAGGGAGGACGTATTATGGACAGGGAGACATGGTGTGGAATGACAAGGTACAGGAGGTGATTCATGATAAGAAGACTGCATTTAAGGAGTGGCAGCGTTCCAACTCTCCTGAAGACAGACTGGAGTACATAGCAGCGAAACGTGCCAGCAAAAGAGCTGTAGCCAGAGCCCGCAGTGAAAGTTTATTACCTCTATATGATAAACTTGAAACTGTGGAGGGGCAGAAGCTCATCTACAAATTGGCACGTGCTCGGGATAAAGCGACGCAAGATATCACAAAATGTCTTTGCGTCAGAGATTCCCAGGGCAAGCTGCTTTGTAGTCATGCTTCTGTGAAGGAGAGGTGGAGAAGTTACTTCTTGGAGCTGCTGAATACTCAGCACCCGGGTAGTATTCCGTCTGAACCACCTCCTAACCTGGGACTTATTGCTCCAATAACCCTTGATGAAACTCGGAATTGTCTTCGACGCATGAAGAACGGCAAGGCGGTGGGACCTGACGATATTCCGATCGAAGCGTGGAAATCGTTAGGGCTCTCGTGTGTGCTCATGCTTACTGATCTTTTTAACCGCATTTTGAACACTGGGACGATGCCACATCAATGGCGGCACAGTTTTATTACCCCTATTTACAAAGGAAGGGGCAGTGTTCAAGATTGCGGTAGTTATAGGGGCATTAAGATTATGAGTCACACCATGAAGCTCTTCGAGCGCGTGATTGCCCTCAGGCTCCGCCGAGAGT
This sequence comes from Dione juno, assembly GCA_037127375.1. Taxonomy (NCBI): domain Eukaryota; kingdom Metazoa; phylum Arthropoda; class Insecta; order Lepidoptera; family Nymphalidae; genus Dione; species Dione juno. Next base: position 899,261 of record JAXRJS010000080.1, on the reverse strand, counting down.
GTACTGTCTCTGAGTGTCAATATGGATTTCAGCCAGGATCAGGCACTACGGACGCCATTTTTGCCCTCAGAATTTTGATGGAGGCACACAGGGAAAAGAGGAGAGCTCTGCATGTGGCATTCTTAGACCTGCAGAAGGCCTTTGACTGTGTGCCACGTCAGTGTATCTGGTGGGCACTGCGATCCAAAGGGATCCCTGAATCCTATGTTGCTATTATCAGAGACATGTACAACGACTCTGTTTCTACAGTTAGGACCGCTGTTGGCGATACCAAACCCTTCCCAATTACAGTAGGGGTTCACCAAGGCTCAGCTCTTAGTCCACTTTTGTTTAATGTAGTGCTAGATACTGTCACGGCTCACATCCAGGACCAGCCTCCATGGCTGATGATGTATGCCGATGACATAGTACTCATTGAAGATAACCGACTGATGCTGGAGCGTAAAGTGAATACCTGGAAGGGTGCGCTTGAGAACGGTGGTCTTAAACTGAATGTGTCAAAGACCGAGTACATGGCTTGCGGGAACCCAGACTCGAGCACCATCCACATCGGGCCTGAGCCAGCCGTTAAGTCGGAGAAGTTCAGGTACCTTGGATCCATTATGCACGAGTCCGGAGGCATCGACCACGATGTCCGCGCCCGGGTTAGCGCTGCTTGGGCCAAATGGCGGGAGGTCACTGGTGTGGTCTGCGATCGCAGAATACCGCCCAAACTCAAGGGGCTGATATACAAGAGCATGATCCGACCAGTTCTTCTATACGGCAGCGAATGTTGGCCAGCATTATCTCGGCACACTCAGGAGCTTCACGTAACGGAGATGAAGATGCTGAGGTGGATGTGTGGCGTTACTCGGGCTGACCGAATACGCAACACATTCATTCGAGGTAGTCTTGGGGGTCCGTGACGTAGCGGATAAGCTCCAAGAGCGTCGTCTGAGATGGTATGGCCACGTTTTGCGCCGGCCTAAGAACTACGTCGGAAGAAAATGCCTTGATATGTCTGTCCCTGGAGTAAGACCCCCCGGACGCCCAAGGAAGCGATGGCTGGACGTCGTGACGCACGACATGAGAGCCAATGGACTAACCACTGAGGATGCTCAAGACCGGGCAAAGTGGAGTAGACTAAGTAGGGAAAGCAGACCCTGGCAATAGGCCGGGATAATGCTAAGTGGAAGAAGATATATATATATATATATATATATATATATATATATATATATATATATATATATATATATATATATATATATATATATATATATACAATTTTCTGTACGTTATTGTTACCTCGATGCATCTTTGGCAAGTTCTTATCTTATGAATAACCTTTAGACAATATCCAGGTTTGACTGGGATACATCAGGCAAGGTATCTGGCAGATATCCATTGCTTTTGTTTTGCGATTTTTTGGTATGTTTCCCATGAAGATTTCCTTCATGCTCCAGTACTTTTTACATGTATTATCCTCGGTCTATTTCTCTCTCTGTGGTAATTTTACTCTGGCTGTGCTGTTCCTGTAAATGTTTTTTTTAGGATTTTTTATCGCGTGCTCCAAGTTCTGCCAAGGCACTCCATGTATATTCAGCTAATATAGAGTTAAAGGCCTTTGAGTAGTCAACGAAGCTTATGTAGAGCGTTTTCCCATATTCATTTTGTTTCTCTATTATATTCTTTAGTGTGTGTATGTGACCTACAGTTGAATAACCCGGTATGAAACCTGACTGTTCTGTTGGTTGGTTTTCATCAATTTGCTATATTATGCGTCACAGAAGTGTAAAGGAGAATAGTTTGTACATCGTTGACATTAAGCTTATTGGCCAGTAGTTGGATATTTCTTTAGCATCTCTTTTTTTGTACAGTACTTCAGCTGTTATAGTATTTCAGCTGTTATCCACTATTTATGTAGTTTGAGCTATTTTCATATCACTCATACATACTGTAATGAATCATAGAATTTCCAGCACTGCTATTCTCTCGCTCAAGGAATCTTCCACTTTTAGATATTCTTATTTCCTTACTATAAATCATTCAATTCCCTGTCCTTTTGCCTCGCTAAAATTATAGAATACATACTTTTCTCTATCTTCTATACAATATCCCAGTCTACGGATGATTGATGAAGATCTACGTGTATTTTTGTCATACCAATAATATCCCATTTGATATTTGATATTGCATATTCTAACTGAACCTTTCTTATCTCTGACACCAAGGACTTTACATTATAAATGACAATGTAGTTTTTTGGTTACAAGAGTTAATTTGTCTAATTCTATTCTTATAGTCATTAGAGGTTAGTGGTGCATCATCCCCTCGGTGACTAGTCGGCTTGGGGATTGATTTATTTGTTTATTTATTTTATTTGGTTGTTTTTTTCTGTTTGGTTTTAGTTGAAGAGTCGTGTATTAGTTAATGAGTTCTTTGGTTTTCGCGATATTTATACATATTAATTAAAACAGTTTAAACAGATTAATCGCCCATAGACGCGGGTAGACTACCCGTCCGAACCACGCACTAATGCAAAGTGTTCGAAATGTCGGGTTAAACTGTTTTATTCAATATGTGTATTAGTTTTTTTTAAAGCTCCGTCATTGGCTCAGTTCTTCCCCGCTCTGCATATTTGAGTGTATTTGGTTTCAGGGCTTGTTTGAATTGCGCTCATGTTATATACCCTTTGCTGGTTTGTTGGAAAAATCAGCTTTCTTTTGTGATTGTATGTTCAAAGAGGCAGATTCCTCTCTTTTCCTTTTGTCCCGTTTTTTTTCCTGTTGTGATGGTGTCTTGATAATTATTTTATCATATTTCAGGAAAACTGAATTCCTCTTTTTCTCTCTTTCTATTTAAAAAAGTGTTCATAAAAATGTGTATATAAAAATATACATGAAATGTGTTTCTAAAAAGTAAATATAAAAAAGTGTATATTAATAAATTGTATATAAAAATTCAATATAAAATGTATTTATAACGCCTGCATTTTATATGCATAAAATCTTTAAAAATTTAGCCAGCCCTAAACCTGGAAAAATTATAAAGGAAATAAAAAGTATACACAAAAAATTGTATATGAAAAGTGTATATAAAATTTTATATTAGAAATGTGTATTTAAAAAGTGTTTTTAAAATGTGTATATAAAAATGTATATATAAAACTGAATAAAAAAAAAGGGAATTCTATATATAAAATCATGTGAACTCTTAAATACGCCTGCATTCTATTTTAATTATTTTTTTTACATTCTAGCCAGGTCTAAGCCTGGAAAAAGTATGAAGGAAATTAAGGGTGGATATAAAAAAATGTATTTACCAAAATTTTATTTGCTTGTTTTCTTGTAAATTTTCCAAATTACCAAAACTCCACACTCTCAAAGCCATTTCATAACGAGTTTATTAAAATTGCATTTGTTTTTACATCATATTATTAATATGTCACAATACATAGGCTGACTATAAGATAAATAGACTTACCATTCATTGTTACTGTCATACATTTCTTTATGCGCAATTTGAAAATTAATTTTAAAACAATTGTGTTAGGATCAAACACGTATCTATGTATATAGATTTGTGTTTCAAAAAATTTTCTTTTAAAGGTTCTAAATATTAACCGATCAAACGCTCATACGGTATTTGTAATTTTAGGTAGAACCAAACGTTAGCGCGATATAACTTCCTGCTGCTCCATCTATATTTCCATTTGGTAACTAATAGTCACTTATATGCCTTGAAGCCAGGAAAATTAATAGTTTTTTTTAAGTTTTAGCTTATTTAAGAGTATGTAAATCAGGTAATTTATGTGTGCGTATGATGGAAAATATCCTTTCGCAAATTTCTTTGTTCAATTAATTTTTTACAAAAAGAAAAAGAAATTGGGGCAAAAATTATGCATTAACGCTCATATTTTTTAATTACGTAGACTTAAAAGTTTGATTTTTCCACCTGGTTCTCCTAGAGATTATTGTCCTGGTAAAAATATATTTGATATAAATGTTCTTGATAAAAATGGTTTTGACAGACGGATGGACGCTTAGATTAGACATTTCCTTATGAAATATGGAACCCTAAAAACTAACAGAAGTTAGGAGATATTTAGATAAAAAGGAAAAAAACAAAAACACATTTCAAATCATATAATTTAATATCCAATCTCTATATTTAGCTACATCCGTGTACACAGTGTAAGCCTGAGGATCACAAATGTCAGCATCTTTGCGGGCGAGTGTTACAGACACAATACCCTTGACATACCAAGCGCCTGGTACTTCTTCGAGTGAAAAACTATAGTCTTTTTCGGCATCCCGTACAAATACCATGAAACCACCGCCACTGTCTCCATTACACGCTGCGGTACCTGAAATATTGATATATGTAATAGTTTGAACTTCATCAACTTAGCTTAGTTACATTGTGACATCTGACTGCACGTCAACTCTCAAACACTAAACTCTTTAGTAGATTATTGTATTTTTATTTTTTTATAAGAGATGATGTGAACATCATATCTAAAAAAAAAAAAATGTTTAAAATAAATATTTCATGTGTTTATTTTACAAGGGCCAGTGCTCAATTTGCTCCTGTGCTACGGCTAGGTGTTCCAGATGCTGAAGCGTTATATTGGAAACATTTTGATGATTTTTAAAGTGTTAATTCACACTAAGGTTTTAACAATTGATATTTGTTATATTTTATAGGTCCGAAACGCTCATTCTTGCTTATGGCATAACATACTAGAAACAGCGGTGATTGCCATAGCCAGAGTGATTCAACCGTATAAGGAAAGTGGCTCTAGAAGTCACTCTTAACGAGTGTGATGTACTTCAATTTGATGCTCTTTGCAGGGCTACGCATGCTCATTGTTGGCGATGTTTGCGTCGCCTTAACGAACGAGAAGCTTGAAGTACATCGGTTTGTGCTCACAGCCTCCAAAATTTCCGTGACCATTTTTTTGATCTAGTCTCGAAATTAAACCGCGTCTACTACCGGCCGAAAATCTTAAGCCGACGTAAAAATAATTAAATCTTATATACGTGGCTATGATCTAACTTTTTTTTTATTTTAACGATTTTGCATTTTGACCCTTCTATGAACTAATTTCCCTTAGTAAAGAAAGTATATATTTGAACCAATATTTCTATATATTAATCTTACCATTGCTATATCCAGCACAGAATTTTTTCCCATTTAACATATTTGTATAGAAAAGGGGCTCGTATCTAATACATGTGACGTCTGTAGCTATGGGCATAGTGGCTTCTCGGAGGTGTTTTGATAGACTTTCTAATTTATCTATACCCCAACCTGTTACCTGAAAACTGGTGTTTGTTATATATATATATATATATATATATATATATATATATATATATATATATATATATATATATATATATATATATATATATATATATATATATATATATATATATATATATATATATATATATGTATATATATATATATATATATATATATATATATATATATATATATATATATATATATATATATATATATATATATATATATATATATATATATATATATATATAATCAGTACAACTTTGATATAGATTTGTATTTTTCAATTTAATCTGTTCTTGAAAAATATATTATATTTGTTCGGAATTGTCGGAAGTAAGATTCGATTTTTTATAGCTTCACGCCGTAACCCGCACATAGCAGGGTAGGCAGCGGGTACCTAGTTATAAGGCACCCCGCTTTCCGCATTTCGAGACATTGCGTGTTGGGCGAGCGAAGAAAATTAAAATAATGTATACTCCCCTAGTGAGAATTGAACCGACAACCATCGCTTTAACAGTCAAACAGCGGTGCCACGATGGCCTGTTAATTCGATATGTGAATAATTTATTACATAAATAAAACTATTACGTTCACGGTTGCGGAACCAATTCCCTATGCGCAAATTTTGAGTTCAAGCAGTCATAAGCTAGCACATCCAGCTTAGTAGATTAAGTTAAATTCATAAAATTCCTTACCGTACCACTAATTTCATAGGTATGTAGCTGATCGTATATTTCATTGAGCCAAATGCAAGCTGGTTGGACATAATTGTTAAAAATTGCTTCAGAACTTAGTTTCAGTAAAGCTATGTCGTTATCTAATGTTTTATGATGGAAATCCTCGTGCACAATTACTTTGTATACCTGAAAGTGAATGAAAACTGTTGGTCATTTATTTTACAAAGGAAAACAATTTGTGGCAATCTCCAAAGAGGCATCTTATTTTAAGTGTAATAGTTATGAGTTTTATTCCCAAATTGTGGGGCGTAAGTCGTATCTTCATTTCCCTGCTCTGGTAAAACAAAGCAAAACGCAATTCTTACTAAGCAATGTTTCTAACTTAGACAGAAATTGAAACAATAATGTCTTGAATATAAGTTTAACCGGCTGTATGGGTGAATCGAATGTTAAAAAGGAAGTTATTTTCACGAGAGAATACACCATACTAATTTCACGAGTTTTACACTTAAAGGTTATAAAAATACTGAAATTTAATACTGATACGCAAATTAATAACACCAATTTAGATATTATAAAATGATAATTCATCTTGTAAAAGTAAATTTTGATTACCTCTCTATCTTGGTTAGTTATTTCTTGCCCAATAAGAGCATATTTTCCTAAAGTCACTCCAAGAATTTCGGGATTAACTGGAACACCCCGAATTGTTACACAGTGTGCAGCTGCAAGAAGATAACAAATAGATTACCATTGTAAGAGACTCAGGTTAATAAGAAAAACCAATAACTTCTAAAACGAATAAAATTTTGAGCCATAGTATGACTTACTTAATTAGTTAATTTTTATTAAATGACAAATTAAGTAGGTACTTGTTAAATTACTTGTTTGTATTTATAATATATTGAGTGTACCTCTTATTTGTAAAATATTTTATCTAATATAGTACCTTTATATGTAAAAGACCCATTATTTTCATATTTAAACCAAAAAGGCTCACCAGGCTGAAAAGCATTTACTAAAACGTCAGATCCCTGTTTCTAGAGCATCAACCTAACCTCACCCTATCGAAATATATAAACAAAATTTAAAAGATATCCGATCAGTCTTTGTGAAGGAGTAGGGCGATAAACACGTCACAATGACGAGGGATTTGAAATTATAGCTATAAAAAGAATAGATTAGAATGTACCTAATTCTAACTGTGATATGTATTCTTATGTATTTATGAATTTACCTGTCAAAACCAAAAATGTCGATAAAAGTGTTCCTCCACATATATATTGTAAATTCCCGCCTTTGAGTTTGTATATTGCTGTATGCCATGGCCATTTACCAGCTTTCGTCCCAGAACCGCTTACTATTAGTGGTGTATGGTGTAGGTTTATTTTTCGTCGGCCACAAAATTTATTTGGTGCCAAGCTCCAAAGACTAGTGATCTCAGTTAAGTGAGCAGTTCTATCGAAATAAGTCTGGAATTTGAAAATAATGATACATTTAAAATATACGTAATGAGAAATATATTTTTCTTTAATTAATATTATCATGCCTATAAACTTATATTGTGTTTTTATAATCTGCAATTGTTGTATAGAATATGACAATAATTACATAGCTGCCAAATTTATACATATTATTTGTTCTTATGATCATGTATACTCAAGACTTAGATTTAGTTAAGTAAGTTACATCAAATGAGGTGATATATTGTACGCAGATTAGGTTGGGCTAGTTATAAATCATGTCACGTTGCTGTCCTATGGATACGGAACCGCTTTTTCATAAATATAAGCAGTGAAATCTGCAATATCTCCCAAAATAAGATAGGTGTAAGACAAGGTTGCATATGTTCCCCTGCATTTTTAAACATATATGGATAATATATTATTCGGAAGACTATTGAAAACACAGTTACAAATAAAAGCTTGCTCGTTTACCATATGCCAACAAACCATTTTAGCATGCTTGGTTGGAAATACGGAAGACCAAAGATCATCCGCTCCAGATGCTGATAACAGCCAAATACTACTAATGTACGTTGATATACATTTTACTGGTTTATCAATAATAGATTGCGTAATAAATACATGTCACATAACGATTTTTATTTCATATATTATCGATAGTTTTAATTATGTTATTGCAATGCTTATTTTTAATAATATTATTTACAGCTTATAATTTTTATAATCATGTTAATAAAATTGTAAAATCAGTTTTTGTGCACAATATATATTGTGTGCATGATATTGTTGCATCCAGAAGACAAGAGTGCCCCAAAGCTCGAGTCAAGATTTTAACCTCATAAACAGTTTATGACAGGAGCATAATCGAATAAAACAAACAAACATACGATTCATGACAAAGATAATAAAAATTATATGACAAGTGAATGATCCAACCCAGATACCTTCCTGTTATCTAAATCGGGTAGTACTGTTAGAACTATGTGGGTGTACGACACTACACTTGAGCCACTGTCCCAGGTGCTGCGCTGAGCCCCCCATCCTTCAATGTGATGGGCCCGGAACTCGCATCGTAAACCCAAGTAAGTAATTCCTTCTCATTAGTGCTAATCCAATAATTAATACTTACTAGATCCGGATCTTTGCAATTTTCTTGCCCATCTATTTTTAAACTAGTTATATAAGGTGGTTGGTGCGGGTACCCTTTTCCGGATATTGTAAATTGAAAATCATCCGTATCGTTCAAAATTAGGAAATTAAAAACGTTATTGATAGAATCTCTGTCTGATATAAATTTGGCCTGTTCCGTGCTCTAAAAGGTAAAATAGATGTATAATCAAAAGAATTGAAAAGAACATGCAGTTAAAAGTTATTTTGACAATCAAGTGTAGAGTTTTGCTAGATTTATGTATTAACAACAAACGTGGTTCATCTTGTTCAAGCCGAACAAAAAAAAAATACAATGGTAAACTCTTGTATCAAGAACCATCGCAAATACGTACCGGTTTATATACAAAAGATCCACTTGATTTTTTTTATTTTTCTTAAATTTTGGATTTAGTACTATGGGAATAATTAGATTCTATATAAAAGTTATGTACTTTACGGATGAAGTCTGATGAATATATTGCATATCAATCACACTAAGAATTCAAAAAATGCTGTTGTAGCCATTTTGTAGTATATATAGTTCTGATTGCTAGTTATTGGTTAAATTATAGGTATTTGCGCGCACTTTTGAATTGTCGTTAAAAAATGTCCCTACAAAAACGACAAGAAACTCATCAGTTGCTTTTTAAATACAATGTCATATTTTTATGGCATTCCAATAATTTTTTTTGATGCCATGCTGGAATATCATATATTTGTAATAAGTACTAATGATTTGTGCTATATATATATATATATATATATATATATATATATATATATATATATATATATATATATATATATATATATATATATATATATATATATATATAATTTAAAAAAAAAAAGTATCGGAAACCAAGTTTCCTAAACAGACTTACAAAAACCAGATTTCCGTCGGCATCCAGTTTTACCCTAATTCCAGTTCCAGTTGATAAAAGTTTCCGTATAGCCACTGTATACCCACCACTTATACCAGGGTAGAAATGTGAGGTGATTTTATCATTGCCTTTACAACAGTTTTGAGCGTATTCAGGTCTACTGTGAATCTGAGTACTTTTTACTTCTATTGCTGTACTTAGTAATATTATTACATATAAAAAGTTTATAGTCTTCATTTTCTTACTTCATATAATATGTAATATACATTTAATGCAAATAAATGTTTATATATGAAAGTCGTTAATTGTTATCTGAAATAAATGGATAACCTATGATTTATCTTTATATAGAAAAAAAGTTAAGATATTTCTAAGTATTTGATAGTCGTAATACATTAAACTCGTGCTTGAGTTACATAAAAGGATTTATTTGAACGAATAATATTGAAAATGCTATTGTATTTATAAAATAAAAAGTAACAGGATATGAACCCGAACTGCTTGAAAACCGCCCAAATACTCCGACCACTAAGGTATAGGACCTTTTATAGGGAGAACATGACTCAATGAAAAAGTGAATACATTTATTATTAGAGACAGAGTCTTAATGCGGTGGTTGTGGATCCAATTCCCGCTAAAGGAGTGGGTTCATTTCAATTTTCATTTCCCACTATGAAAAAAGAAAACCATTGACTTCCGCCAATCACAATTCTGCCATTAAGTTCAGGTGGAAAGCGGAGAATGGAGTGTCTTGACACTACGTTCTATCAATCTTCCCTGCTGTAAGTGGAATAAAGTGGGGAGAGCCTTATTAAATTGAATTAAATATGAGGCCATTGTGGTATAGTTATACATACGATAGTTGTGAGCTTGGTCATTCAACATTCAAGATTAAATGTATCGAACGTTGGGTAGCAAGTGGGTAATAACGGGTTCGACGACGTGACGTTAAGTTCCTCTTACCCTGGGAATAAAGCAACCTAAAAGCGTTAAAAAATCCCATATATGGGAAAAAAAATAAGTAAAAAAAATCAAGTTCGAATTGCGTTGCTAAAATACGAGTAAGTACTGCATCACAATATTGTAAATTAAAATATTCATTATAATGAACAAAAAAAATATAGTAAATTACCATACAAGTTGATGTGCTATGAATGTTTCAAATCTCATCCATTGATCAAACAGGTTATTTGTCTTGTCCTTTCCTTATTCAATTGGCTTCATCTTAAAATTATCTTTGCAGTATATTATATTATACTCACTTCACTTACAATTATATTATACTATATATATTATAGTCACTTATCACAGTATATTATATCATACTCACTTCACTTACAATTAAATATAATTACATATTTTATTACAATAAAAATGCCACAATATTAAAAAAAAATCAAAACAAGTTATTTAATATACAATGTTTCTAAATACGTCTAAATATCGCAAACATTGAGATCTCACTAGCCTTCATAAAGAATGTGAATAATATAGAAAATAATAATTTTCAAATAACATTTAGTGCATAATGCCATCTAGTGTAATAAAATGGAACTTTAATAACTATGTCAAAGTTGGTAAATTAAATTCTTTTTTTAAATTTACACTGTGTTCCGCGGAAAGGAAAGACATTCAATTGCTTAATTTTTATCCAATTTTCGCGATATTATGTTTTGTGTGTGTGTGTGTGTACCTCAAAGTGTTACTAAAACGAAGACATTAAAAATAATTCATACCCTGAATGGGAATTGAACCTATAACCGTCTTTTTTTTAAGAATCATACATATAACTTTAAAGACTTTAAAATATTAAAAAACTGCAATTGTGTCCGTAAAGCCTTGCAACAAAAAAAAATATTGTGTCAAATTTTATTTGTGACTTGTGGGTGTGTGCAATATATACGCTATAATGTGTACAAAATAATAAGATCTATAGTAAAAATGTTTAAAATTAAGAACTTTTCTATAAAGCTCCATCTATATGAATAAAGCTTAACTATTTGAGATATTGCTTTAAAAGCTTGCTTCAACAAATTTCGAATATTAGACGTAAGATGTCACAACTTTACGCAGATTACTAATACTTAGTAAGACTAGTATCGCTATCGCTCGCTATAAAAATAAAAAAAAAAACTTGTATAACACTTTTTTATGAAGTAAATAGTTAAATCATACCGCTACTCAACATGTAGTGTCTTAAAAAATAAGCAGGAAATAGAGAATGGAGTGACGTAACACTAGGTTCCCTCTGCGCACTCACTCTGCTATTTGTAGTTTATTGCATACAAAATTGTACTTATATATGTACAAACATAATAAACTTAAGCACATACTAAATAAATTTAAAATAAAGAAAATTAAAAGACAATTATAAAAAAAAAAATCTTGGGAGTATATTTTCAGCTTTTTTTTTTTAGTATACTTAGTAGTTATGTTAACTTTGGCTTTACGTGAATAAAACAATATTACACAATTAGGTTACGAAAAAATTTGTTTCCATTATATTATATAAAATGTTAAAGTTCTCCTGGATATCTCTGGGAGAAGATTTCTCCTTCAGATCATGACATGGTGATAATGGTTATCTTGAAGATACACTCTTTCCATAAAAAAAAATATTGAAGTCGGTTAAAATTAACATATGTATGAAAAATTGTGATTAGAGGGATATATATATATATATATATATATATATATATATATATATATATATATATATATATATATATATATATATATATATATATATATATATATATATATATATATATATCTTCTTCTTCCTGGCATTAGTCCCGGCTTTTTGCCAGGGTCTGCCTTCCGACTAAGACCAATCGGTCCATATGAGTGGCGAAGTGGTTTTTTGTGGAGCGATTGCCATCTGACCTCCAAACCCATTACTGGGAGAAACCAGGAAAGGAAAGGGAATAAGAGGCAGAAAGACTTGGAATATAGGGGAATATATATATATATATATATATATATATATATATATATATATATATATATATATATTATATATATATATATATATATATATATATATATATATATATATATATATATATATATATATATATATATATATATATATATATATAAATTTAAGTTTGTTTCTATAACTTATTAGCAAGCATGATAAGTTATAGAAGACCTATTTGCCGTTGATCTAAATGAAATTGATACGGAACCCTCTGTATGCGAGTAAAACTCGTACTTGACCGGTTTTTTTCAGACACCATAAAAGCACCATAAAATTTTGAAAAAAAAAGTAATAAAAATTAAAATACAAAAATTTAGGAAGTAAATGTAAGTACACTATAATATATACTATAAAACACATAAAAAAAGGGCACAAAAGCTTTGATTACTAAATATTTCGTTAGAACATCTAAAAGTATCGTAAGCTTTGCCTAACTTATTATACTCGTAGCTATATTATATTCTAGCCTAAAAAAATATTGTAATAAAAAAAATATTGTATTTTATATAGAAAAAAATTTAACTATAATTAACGCCACTACCGTTATCTATAGCAAATTTATTTTTAACTTCGTCATTACAGTGACACTACACGTTCAATGTTCAGGTATTAGGTCTGAGGCATCAGTTTTAGTGAACTGTTTGTAAATTTATTTGACGTCCAATAAATTAAGCTTACGCCTTATTATTTTGAATAGAATTATTCGACTTTAACTTTACTTTCTTTTTCAGCTTCACAAATTTTCCACAGAGTATGCTATGCAAAGGGAATCTAGAGTTAAGACACTCCGTTTCCATCTTTCCGCTTTAATATTCCAGATATTATAATTTTATGTTGAACAGCGGAACACAACGCCGCACCTTGTCGTACCAGAGCGGCGACATAAAAATAACAAATTAAACACCATCAATTCCCCAAGTTGAAATTGAACCCACAACCGTGTACAATGAGACTAGCACAGTGCTGTAACAAATCCTGTGAAAGAAAATAATATTATTTTGAAACTAAAATGAACAATTCGTATAACGAGTGGACTGAAGTCTCTGTCATCGCAAAGGCTAACGAACACTTCAATGTTCTTGAATACTAAACAATTGAAGTGGGATTTTCCGTCATTTTTATAGAATATAACAAATAAATCTTGATTCTGTTTGATTTTTCTTGATTGTGGTAGTAACGGGTTCAAATCAATTCGTATTTCTATGTATGTAATATTTCACATTTCAAGCTGTTTTAGCTTTTGCTAAATATATATATATATATATATATTTGGCAAACACTGTATAGAATCCCCCTTAATTTGTATAATATAACTTTGATGTCAATTCATTTAAATAGTATGCAATTATACATTTTACACAGTATGTAATCATATTTGTATTTGTAAATTTTCGATAATTTAATATTTATTTTTTATTTATATATTTAAAATTCTACGGGTGACTGACAGACAACACATATTCGAAAATACGCAGCGTAGAAACCTGCAATTTGTCATGCAATATCCTTGGAGGGTGATTGGAGGTTTTCCCAAAAATATAACAGGGCAGGAAAAAAAAGGAGCCAAATAAATTTCCATCTCATAGTCCAACCGAATAAAATAACAGGCTACAGTTCAAATATACAAATGCTACCTATAAAAATTTATTTCATTTAGACAATATAGCGTCTGGTTGTACTGTTGTAATGAATTTTGATGATTGTCATGTAGAGTAATTTGCAAAGATAAGATTTAGCGTTTAACACCAAAATCAGGCTCTACAATAAACATAAATAAATCTACCATTAAACACATTACCCTCCTTTACAAACGAGTCGGTTCAAAAATAGTTTACTTGAATTTACCTTCAAAGGAGCATAAAATCTGGTTCTAGGTGAATTCTGTCCCTATACAATCCTCTATATCTCCCTAGAGCCTATTGGTATACATTTTTTTAAATATAGATTTTTGTAATATGTTTTTAATCTGTTATTTAAATTTAGTAACAGTGTTCGATCCAATTTAGAATAATTCTCGATTAAGCTCGATTAAGTAAACAGAATTGCGGTAGTTTCGATATGTTATACTATATGACATTGTACATGGTCGTATTTATATATATATATATATATATATATATATATATATATATATATATATATATATATATATATATATATATATATATATATATATATATATATATATATATATATATATATATATATATATATATTTTCCTAAAATAAGTCTAAGTACTCCTTATTCATCACCTACTTGTCAGTTAAAGTCCCGTCAAAATTGGTCCAGCCATTTCATATATTAGCCAGAACAAACAGACAAATAGACAAAAATTTTAAAAATATTACTTTTTGTATAGGTATGTATAATACCGTATATATAATATATTCATATGCATGTAGTAAAAAGCGGTTATTTTTATATCACAAACAGACACGCCAATTTATTTATTAGTATAGATATAGATTAATCGGAATCCAACATCGCGTATTGTCTTACTAAAGTGGAAAAAAACGAAAATTAATTTAATATAATATTTCTCTAAGTGAGAATCGAACCTACAATCATTGCGTGTACAGACTTGCCTAAGTCTGCCTTTATTTCGAACAAAAAGCACAATATACTAATTTTCCATGGATATTTCTAGAAAGTGGTATTTAATTTATGCTTTTTCCCATATATATATAGATGGAAACTACAACCTAGTGACAAGACACTCCGTTTCTCGTTCCCCACCAAATTTTGTGTTAAGTGGCGGAACTCAACGCCGTACTAACATACATTATAGCATTAAGTGATCTTTATCTACGTACCGAACATATATTATTATGATGAAAAATCGATTCACTAGCTTAGCCCATTCAACCGTAACTTGTACTTCTACTGTTAAATTCTTGTCACGTCCTCAACAAGTTCAAAGTATAAAAAAAATCTAACAAAAAATCCTTTTACGTAAAATTATGTTTCAAAAGACTGTTCTGTTTAACTTCTATGATGTCTCAGACGGTAGTTTTTTGTGTGCTTAATTTCTTTAGTATAATTCGGAGCATTGGAGCGCAGTAGACCAGCGACTGAAACGAGTCGATTATGAGTTCGATTACCACTCAAGGAACAAGCACGGCATGTAGCTTCACCACACTTAAATTCAGTTGAAAAATAAGCTTTGGCAGGTACCAAATATGCTTTGGCAGGTACTAGGGGAGTTCTCTCTATTTACGCTGCTATATACAGTATATAGCGTAAAGCTGCAGAAAGTATCATGAAGATACGTAGAACCTTGAACTCGTTCTATACTATCTCCAAATTATTGACAACATCAGATCAGAAAAAGACAGAAGAAAGCAGAAGATAAAAAAAGATTTAATATTAGCAATATATTTATATAGTAAGCTGAATTGCGTTCTGAACTTAATTTTGAAAAATCATGGATCAGTCCATTTTTTAATAAATATATATATATATATATATATATATATATATATATATATATATATATATATATATATATATATATATATATATATATATATATATATATATATATATATATATACATATATATATATATATATATATATATATATATAAATATATATATATATATATATATATATATATATATAATATATATATATATATATATATATATATATATATATATATATATATATATATATATATATATATAAATGAAAGTGACTGTTGATATGCAACATTTCATCTGGACGCGCAGAAGACGCATCCTTCTCCCGTCAATTCCGATTCCGTAAGAATTCTAGGATAAAAGTATATGAAGTATTAGATAAGTTGCTCTTGTTGGTGGAACTCAACGCCACGCTTTGCCTTGTTACCAGAGCTAAGAAAATGAAAATCATTCATTCTCCCCGAGTGGGAATCGAACCCACAGACCGTCGCGTTTACAGGCAGATGCTGTGCCTCTGCGCCACGACGGACCTCTACATATTTGTATTTCATGTTAATAACATATTATTTACTCGGCACGCACTTTGAACCGAAACGACTGTCCTTTTCTATCAATGATTGGCTTAAATAACAATTGGTTCCGCAGTTTCGCTTATTTCAAATTATACACTGATCCACGATGTCTACAGTTTTAGTAGTAATAGAGTATATATTTTAAAAAGCCCAAACAAAACAAACACACGAAAAAAAAAGGGAACGTGTCTATGTCGTTTTTTATTCTTTCCATTCTAAAATAAGGCTGGCAGGTGGCCGGCTTGAAATGGGTATCGGGATTTCAAATTGACCTCAGTATCGATACTATGCATAGATATATAGCTACATATATAGTATATTGTACAACGAAGCGTATTTGAAAAGTGTATGTAAGTTTACGCGGTAGTTTTGGGTTCAATTCTTACTTGAAGTAAATTTTTAATTAAAATAATATTAGGTTTGGGCCCTCATGGCGCTGTGGCACAGTCTGTATAGTTAATGCGACGGTTATGAGGTCGATTCTTACTAGATTTGTATTAGTTTTTCAATTATTAATTTCTGTTTTTTTACACGAAAGGTAAAATAATATTTTTATAGGGCCTTGTTAGGGCCTTTGTTTTTTATTAATATTAGATTTATAGATTATAGTAGTGTAAAGGAGTTGATTATAGGCTCAAGACTCAAAACAGAGAATTTTAAAATTAGAAATATATTTTTTTATAACACGTTTTTATTTAGATGGAGACTGGAGAACAAAATAATATCTCACTGAGTTTTGTTTGTTCAACTCACTTGGTAACTGGTCATGGTAGATTTGCAATAACAAAATAAATTTTCTATGACAAATATATACCTTATATTAATGTACTATGTAAACTTTTAAATAACGTTAGAATTTGGTTAATTTCAATAAAAAATAGACTTTGTGCTTAAAAAACGTAAATTTGAAAATTTTACGTTATCGACGGTACTTATGCGAAAGTACTCGTACAAGTAATAAATATACGTAAACATACATGGTGTATTCAAATTTCTATTAATTTAACATGTAACTTTATCCAGAATATAGCAGGGTAAGCAGTGACTACATAGTGTTGAGACACTTAGTTCCCTGCTTTCGGCCAAAATTTGTTACTATATATGCAAAATTCGCATTCCACTGAACATGCAATGTTTTTAAAAACCTAAAATTAGTGAGAAATAGAGTACAAGGTTTAAGGCACAATGCGAACGTTGTGGGTTCGATATTCACTCGGGATAATCACTCTAGTAGTTCGAAATTCGAAATTTGGAGTGTTTTAACTTATTTATTTATTTCGTCTATCCTGCATGCGGGATATAGTGTGAAGCTAAAAAAATGGAATATTGTAACACTAGGTGGCATCAAAAATACTTGCTGCTCTGCTATATATGGAAAATTTGAGATAAATAATAAAAAAAAAGTGTATTTATATAAAAAAAATAATCCTAACAATGCACTCGATGTAAGCCGGCTTAAAGTCTACCTCAAGCTATTTGCAAAATCCCCGTTATTACTGAGATTTTTGAGCATACACGCAAAATATAGGTTACCAGTACAAGTATCGATTATAATATATGTATATATATGTATATAATACTTAGAAATACTTTATTAATATAGTGAATAAAATAATTATAGAATAAAATAATTAAAATAATTACAAACTTATTAAAATTAGAAAGCAACTAAATAAACATTAACGACTGTAAAATTTGCATTAAGTTCATATTTGGTATACAAGTACGTTGAGCATATTTCTGAATTTCGCGATAAGATTAGGAGCCACCTGGAGTAAGGACGAGGAGATCCCTATCCACCTTGAGAAGGTACTCATATACGTCATCTTCTCTGTCTGCGCTATTCAATCATTCTACACCTTATTTGAAGAAACAATTCAAGTTCCTCCATGACCTTCCTTCTCACTCTTCTCCCTTTCCCTCTTCTTCCTTTGTTATTAAATCTGATAGAATAGAATTATTTACCAATTGAGACCAGACGTGCCAATTTTTTTTTAATATCACTATAACTTATAGCTTTTTCTTTTTAACAAAAAGAAGATTCATTATAAATGTGTATACATAGATCCAATTATTTCTGTATACTAGTATGTGCATCATGTGCATATATGCATCACCTAACAACTTTTTATACAACTCCAACATCCGAAGGTTTCCTGAAATAAATCACTTCAAACGATAAAGCCGCTTTATTGTACATTTTGATTTTAGCTTATATGCTACCCGTATATGTATAAATGATGTGTTCAGTAAAATATACATATAAATATATATAAATTGTAAAATTTGAATGTACCGGGACTCGAAAGTGCTTGATATTTCCCAAGCATTTTAGCCTTATGCATTTTAACAATTTAACATTAGCATTTTAACAATATGTTTTATCTAGCTACGCCTTAGTTTTAATATATTAACTTATTTTTGGTTCTAGCAACGCCGTAGTTAGACTTATTCTACTACTCGCTACACAAATATATGATTTTATGCGTTTTCTCAATGTTCTTCTTCTTCCATCCCTGATCCCATTTACTCGGGTTTGGGCCTCATCACTTTTCTGCGCCAAGAAGCACAGTCTTGGGTTGTCGGGTCAGGCAATTCGTTATTTTTTGGTTCTCTTGCAATGTTAGACCATCAGGTTAAAGGCCTTGACCTTAGCTTCTTTTACGTTCTGGTAAACTTAGAGCCAAATGGACATGATTTTCGTTGCGACCTTTAATATACATATCCATATAATCTTTGGCCATTTTAAATGATTTAGCTTGTAATCAGAGTGAGTACAGTCTAGTCTAATCTAATCATCTTCATCTCGTTTTGTCAACGTTAATTTTATTTTCTTTAAAAATGTTAATATAAACAAGAAATTGCTATGTTTTTCATACAAGCTTCTCCCACATGAAGCAGATTAGCTAGTAGTTCAATAGTGATAAGACACTATATTTTCCACTCTAAACCCATTCTATATTAAATGGCGAATTCAAACGTTTTTTTTTTACATTTATGAGTATATTTTTTAACATAATTTAGCTAAAGTGAATGTTATTTATGTAATTCCTATTATAAAATATTTAAAGTGTTTTATTTAATTCATTGCGTTCAATCTTCACTGCGAGAACACAGTTATTTATCATTTTCTTTCCGGTAAAATAAAGAGCAGCGTTAAGTTCCGCGACCACGTGAAATCTAGAACTGCAAATGCTGCCATATGTGGAAAGAAGCGTAAAGCTCATATTATTCTAGATTTACAGAATTCAACAGTACAACATTGTCCATAATATATACTCACCTCGGGACATAGAACATGCATGAACCAATCTAAATTGAAGCTGTAAGTTATAACTGGATCAACAATTTCATTTTATATATATATATATATATATATATATATATATATATATATATATATATATATATATATATATATATATATATATATATATATATATATATATATAGTTTCTTATAATTTTATAAGATAGTATTTTTTATTACTTAAAGCTATAATAAATACGTCAAATTCATTATTAATAAATTCTCTTTCTTTATGAATATAGACGGAATATTAATATATTATATAACAATATTCTCTATTAAGCTTTACAACTCCATACACTTAGAAGGGCAACCACTTTACAGCTATTCCGTAAACTTAAGGCTGCCCTTTAACTTATCATTGGTTTAAGTGAAAATATCTCAAGTTAAAATTCCCGTGAATTGGAATCGAAGCCACTACCAAGGCGTATACAGTTAGACTCTGTACTATTCGATATTGAATGTATATTAATGCTAGACTATAGTAAAAAACTTGAACTACACAGCCTTTTAAGCTTCCAATATAGCTGATAAGCCGTGTAGCATTAGACGCAGATAGTTTGAGCACAATACGGATTACCTACTTAAGCTTCAGTTCAAACTTAGCTTGGTATATTACGAAAATATTTTCATAAGTTCATGCCTATATTATTTGATAATACCATAGTAAATATATGGACATTGTGGGGTAGTGTATCCCACTACGTCTGACTATAAAATCGACAGTTGTGAGTTCGAGCACAACTAGAGTAAGTGGTTATAAATAAAAGATTTTAATAACTATATAATTGTATAACTATAAGTATATAATTATATAACTATAACTATATAATTATATAACTATAACTATGTAATTACGAGTATACATGTGTTAATACATTCATGCTTCGACTTGCTACATGCTGCGTCCATATATATGTCATGCAACCGTTAGGACATTCGGGAAACTGTAGCACCTACATATTTGAATAAAGATAGATATTTTTTTCTTATTATATTATGTTAATGTTAAACTCATATATACGTATATCCATTATTGCATTATTAATAACAGGCAACGTAACCACAGAGAACGGCAAATAGATGTCAATTTTCCAAAAAAAAAAAATAAAACAAAAATATAAGCGATAAATCCAATAAAAAGTTTCATTTAAAACAAGATTATTTACTTAAAGAATTTCGCCTTCAATTTTTTATATTTTATATCTTAAAGTATTTCTTCTATCTTTAGTGTGGATTAATACTTTATATTTGATTAAAATACAAGATTATTTATAAAAGTATATAGTTTCTATATACAATACAACTAATATTTACTGTCAAAATATTCCCAATCGTGGTACATGATGCGCGGCGTCATGTTCATATTATGCACTTCATGTAAGCCGCTTTACTTGCAGCTAAGTCCTCTGAAGTGATTACGAGTATATTAATATTACCAAAGTAATTAACTAGCCTTATAAATATGAAAGGCCATCGCAGCGTTGAACAGAGCCTAACCGCAAACACAATACTTATGGGATTAATAAGATAAAACTCAGCGTTGAGTTCCGGAAACATGCAACGTCTCGCAATTAATCGAAAAGTGGAGAACGCTCTCCGTTTTCCACTTAACACTTTCCGCTCAATTTTAGAGATATTGCGTGTTGACTGGTGGAACTCAACGCCGCGCTTTGTCTTATTACCATAGCGAGGAAATAAAAATAACTTACTTTCTCAGGTGTTAATTGAACCCACAACCATCACACATCACTTACGGTCAAACGTAACCTTTTTTTTTCTGCAATGTGTATCGCACATACTAATAAGCAACTGTTAGAGCGTATAAGCTTTTAAAGTTAAACAAAAGCTGCCAGATGAGTTGAATTGATTTTTTTGTTTCACTACAGAAACATAGCTTTCAAAATGAAAGCTTACACGATATTATATATTACAAAGTAATTAAATTTAAATTTAAAATAAAAATATATGTTTTATGTGTAACAGGTATCAGGTAAAGAAAGGAGCTCGGACAGTAAAAGCGAGTATTTATTCGTACTGTACTTTGTTCACAATTGATGGAATATTTTTAAGTATGTTCTGAACTTAACGATTTAGTGTTAAATTTAATTCATGATTAGATATTAACAGGTGTAAGAAAATTCTATATGTGGCTAACATTGTAATAGGTTCAAATTAGACGGATTATATTATGAAAGAACTTAGAGGGCTTGGAAAATAGGAATTGCGGATGAGGAGGAAGTGCGGATTTCACAGTACTTCTTATATATATATATATATATATATATATATATATATATATATATATATATATATATATATATATATATATATATATATATATATATATATATATATGTATATATATATATATATATCTGTGTGTGTGTGTGTGTGTGTGTGTGTGTGTGTGTGTGTGTGTGTGTGCATGTGTGTGGCAGATTAAAGAATTTTCCACCACCATTCCCCACCACAAATTTTTTATAACTTGTTTTGTTGAGACATTGTTTGTTTTTAAATTGATATAATATATTCATTTTTATAATATTAATTAATATAATTGTTTCACAAAATCGAACCCACATCTATTGCGTTTACAATCAGACCCTGTACCATACGACCACACACCAGGCACGATGCACCGTCATCGTCGGATAAGCTGAGTTTCATCTCTGTAGCTGATACGAGAGTATTTGATTGCTTTATATCCCTTTGTCTTTACAAAGGTGGTTTGGTCGGAGTGCTGGCAGCAAATTGGGTTAGTAACAATCGAATATTGCTATTGATTCAGCTAATTGTGTAAGTGTGAATGGGTGTCTGTTTCGGGAATATGTGTAATCAATATACAAATGTATGTACATACATACATATGTCGGTACGTATTGTACTCTGTTAAAGGTAAAGGAAAAGCTTTATTATTGTTCCAGTTAATTTGTACTTGTGATTTGTCTAAATCAGCTTTCTCACAGTTTTATTTCAATATGCTCATATTAATGATGTAGAGGTAAGACAGAGGCTTGTATCGAGTGGTGGGCGGACATAAGTCGATGATGATGTTAATGATGATAGTAATTATAGTGATGATTTGTGATAATAATGATAGTCTGATTGAAATAAAACATAGGAAATATAGAAAAGTGTAGAGAAAATAAAATTTAAGCGTAAGAATTAATGTAAAAAGTTTGCATCGTTCTATGAGAAATTACTATAAACCACATTTCTTGGCAAAGTTGAAATATTCAGTTTTATAAAGAGGAGCCGACAAAAATCGTTGATTTTTCAAACATATACATACACATATAATTGTGACCTTTTTTAAATATTTCCAATTATTAAAAGTAAAATTGTGTTAAGACATTTTCTTCTCCATTTATTAGTCATTGCATTTTAAATGGCGGTATTCAACGCCGTATATTGTCTTAGTAGAAGATTTATTGCAAGTTTTTAAATACTGAAACACAACCTCTTTTCTCGACTTGTCGGTATAAACGTCTAACATTACCTGAAGGTCTTACAATTGTTTTCTTAGATAGTTAAAATAAACTGTTATTCCACTACTTTATAGAGGCAATGAAGCAACCTAGGTTTTTATAGAGCAATCAAAGCCCAGAGTAACAGTTACTTTGTTTACTAATGGAACTATTAACGTTGATATATTTGTTTTGTAAGCTACTCTGTTCACATTTATATGATAATTCTAGTTCGTTGTATGTTAAAATTCATTAATTCATTCATAGCTTCACGATTTATCCCTAGCGCCAAACGCTACAATCCTTATCATTAGCCTCTTCATACAATTTTTATTAGAGCTTTCACTTGACCTTCTTCTACTATAGTTTATTGGTACTGCGTTCTCAAAAGTGAAACGAGCTTTGAAGTTTTACTTCAAAGTGGTTGATTAATATACCCCCACATGCTTTTCACGTGACTTCCTCCAGAATCTTCGACACTGTGTTCTTGAAGGTCAACCAAAGGCTCCCCCTATATATTTATTAAACTTGTAGATTTTTGATTTACTAAAAAAAGCAGCAGTGTTGCGACCCTAAGTTCCCCGATTTCTGCTTAAATTTGAAACACTGCGTGTTGAGAGAAAGAACTTAACGTCACACTTTGTCTTTACTGGATCGTTTAAATTTAAATATTTTATTCCTTTGAGTGTGGATCGAGTCAGATGCTGATTTACATTACTCATGTTACAGAGTTCAAAACGTATGGAAAATGGAGAGACAAAGAATACCTATCTAGAGCATCACTAGTTTAATAAGTAAAAGTAAAATACCTACTTTTTTTTAAATGTTGTCAAATATACTTGATTGTAATTAATTGTACCTGAATATTTATAAATTACCAACTATGGATGACTAATGTTAAATATTCGAAAATTTAACCTTTGAGCCGTAAAAAAGGACGTTGCTTACAATAAATTTTGTGAAAACATTTTTTTTATTTTTATAATATGGTATAGATTAGAAAAAGTTATATTTACATACGTCTTTTGAAATGGCACAAGGCTATCATAACTCAAAAGAATAGACTATAGGTGCTCTCTTTCTCCTTGCCTTCAGAGATTCTGGTTCTTTAGAGGTTTTACATGTTTATATTATAACGGATATTTTAGTAAAGAATTAAGTAAATTGGATAATTGAATAGTGTCACAAATGAGAATTACGCATAAAATATGATGATTGCAGATTCGATTCCCATTAATAGAAATAATTTGTTTATTTTCTCA
Source organism: Dione juno (assembly GCA_037127375.1). Taxonomy (NCBI): domain Eukaryota; kingdom Metazoa; phylum Arthropoda; class Insecta; order Lepidoptera; family Nymphalidae; genus Dione; species Dione juno. Next base: position 874,766 of record JAXRJS010000080.1, on the reverse strand, counting down.
TATCCAAATTTATAAAGACGAAATCATGTTTTTCGAGTATACGCGTTTTGTGGAAGTGAGAAGTGGTAAAAAAAAACAACGAATATTAAATATATAAAAATATTCTGTTACTGATTAACTGACAGACAACAGTCACCCGTAATTACGTAGCTTAGAAACCTAAAATTTGGCATGTAGAGTCTTTCTGTAGTATCTTATGGGGATCTTACGTTTTATTAATCCTCGCAAATAAATGCGGGGGATACTGCCCGTTCTATATAGCTTTATTAGCAAATTCAAATTTGCTATAACAAATTAGTACGACCGTTAAATATAGACAAACAGACACCCATAAATTCACTCAATAAACGTGATAGCTCGTAAAATCGCCTTTGAACAGTACTTGCTAAGCGTAAACTGTATAACGAATGGTCTTAGACTTATTTTGGTATTGGTAATAAAATATAATTTATTATCTGTAGCAATTAATTTATTAAAATATGGTAAAGCTTAGTATTTGTTTTTGCTTGGTAATGTGCTTAAGCTAATTGTACCAAATACTTTTAAAGAGCAGTTTTATATAACTTATAAGTGGCAATCAATATAAGTTATATAAAACTGCTCTTTGGTTTAAATATTATCGGAGGACTATTAGTATGTCTTATTTATATATCCTGGAGTATGAGTATCAATATTTAGCATTTGAGTAAAGTAAAAATTAAAAAATAGAAAAAAGTATATGAATAATTTGATTTTTTAGAGTATTAAGCAATCAGCTTCACGCTTTGTTGTGACAACTGACACTTTGGACTGTGGTCCATACATACCTCTTTGGCCTCGTCCACTGTCATCAATCTCTTCATACAATGCCTTCGGGGGGCCTCATCATGTTTTTCACGTGACCACCTCTACTACCGTCTATAGGTAATGCGTTTACGAAAGTATCGTTTAATATACCATATAAGATTTTCACAATTCTATTCTTTATCATCAGCATAGACAAAGTGGAATAATTATTTTCAAGAACATATTGTTAAGAATGTGGGTTGAGTGGCTGTACTCAACGCCTTACCAATTTCCTTACCAGTGCCATACTATTTTGTGGGAGAAACGCTAGAAACGCGAAAATAGTGTAATAAGTTCCCTAAATAGGAATCCTTAAAAATCTTTAAAAACTGTCAACGCTAATAAAACTTGGAATCAAGTTAACATCCAATCTAGTTTAATAGAACTGAAAAATATGATCACAAAATTTATTCAATGTCAGATGAGAAATAAATTTAATAAGCAAAAGAAGATGTTTTGATACTGGCGTGTGGGTTCCGTAGCGCATTATTACATATATAAAATAACCGAAAAAGAATGAAAGAACTCTGCTCTAGACTTTTCCTCAATTTCTAGACATTTTACGTTTACTGGTGGAGCTCAAGGTCACAGTTTTTTTCACTAAACTGTTATAAAGAATAATATGTATGTATATGTATAGAGCAAAGGGAAATAAATAAATTAAATACAATCTTTTCACTGAGAGAGATTGAACTCACATCGCATTTACAATAAAGCTACTGTTCCACTACGCCACGAGTGCTTAAATATTGTTTTTTTTTTATATAATAAGAAAGCAGAAGGGCCATCTGATGTTAAGCGGACACCCTCGCCCATAGAATCTCCAACCTGAGAGTATGTGGATGAGTTGTCATCCTTAAATAAAATTTAGATTATTGGAATATTCAGGCAAATCTCAGAAATTCATAGTTATGTCGGAATGTTAGAATGTGGAATATATACTTTTTTAATTTGTAAACTACCTAGGTACCAGGACATGTGAGCCAAGTATTAAAGATCTACTTTGTAAGGTGTTTTCACACTCACCTCCACAACTTTTGTCAAGACTTTGTCCTCTCTACCTAACCAAATATAAAACAATTTTAAGATTACTTAAAGAATTTTATATGTGTTCTCTAATTGTATCCTTAACGTGGATTAGCACTTTAAAATTCATAAAAAAAATTAAAAATATCGTGTTATATTATGATTCATTTATTACTATTTGCTCCGTCCTTTTGTTGTAAGGAACTCTAGAACATAGGGAAATTTATTTTTTCGCGTCAACGGCTAATTTCGCCCCGAAACGCGAAAGTTTACAAAGAAAATATTATTTTTCAAGTAACTTAATATTGTGTTAATAAATGTTTTGCTGTTTATTTTCAAATGAATTTCTTATAGATTGAGTTATAAAGGAAGGCGTTTCGTGGACGATTCGCGTTTCACTTGTTTTGGCAAACAACATGGCCGGCAGGCTTTTGTATATCGTTTCCGGTTCAAAGTGCTGTAGTACCGTGCTAAGTAAATAATATGTTATTAACATGAAATACAAATATGTAGAGGTCCGTCGTGCCGCAGAACCACAGGCCTCTGCCTGTAAACGCGACGGTTGATTCCCACACAAGAAGAATCAATCATTGACATTCTCCCCGAATAAGCAATTGTGTAATTTTAAGAATTTCGGATTTTTATTATAAATAATTAGTGAAAAGTAGCGGAAGTAGTGAAAAAGCGTTACACTGTAAATAAGTTTTGAGTTCAATCACGTATTGGAGGAGTGAACTATTTTCATTTTTGGTAATATGAAGAGTGGCGTTGAGTTATTCTGTCACTCAACACGCAACGTCTTGAATTCGGCGGAGAGATCAGCAAACATAAATGTCAATTAGTGGTGCCACCCTCAAAATATTTGACCAGCTTAGGTACTCTACAACTGACAGAAAGTGGAGAGCGAAGCCACTATATTCTCTCTCAAAGTCATTCCTTATCATTCATTCTTGTAGTTCCGTTTTTCTCACTGTACCTAAGAAAGCAGTAAAATACCTTCTTTCTTACATCAAGGCCTATCTCTAGGCTATTATAATATTTTGATACAAAAACAAGTCTCTGTACTGTCATACTTAACAATATTGCTCTATAAAGAGAATCGCTAAATATGTTAGCTGTGTCTTGGAATAAAGGCAAAATTCATCAGTACTATAGAGAAAATCTGAAGTTTACGACCATCAGAAGTCTTGTGTTTTACGAGTCAATGGAGCTCCGCTTAAGTGTGGTGCAAGTGAGAAGAGAAGAGATAATAAATTAATAATAATATATAAGCAGAATTTGTCAAATTAAATAATCTTTAGCCTTTACTGATTGATTAATTATATTATTTATTTCCACGTATTTCCTTTTTTTAGATATCGTAAGGTAGGTAGTGAAAACATTTTTTAAATATTTTAGAAATTGACGACAAGAGATCTCAATACAAGTACATACATAGATAGTTACAAGCTTTATCCCTGGTGGGGTAGCCAGAGAGACTTCTTCATACACCCTCCTGGGGTTCCTCATATTTTTTTACGTGACCTTCTTCTAGTATCTTAGACACTATATTCTCAAAGGTCAACTAAAGTCTTTCCTTACCTCTCTTACCACTCACTTTTGCTTTATATATCTTTTTTACCTTTATTTCATCAGTTATTCCCTCGACGTGCCCAAATCACCTAATACAAGTATTTATTTATAATACAAAAGGCGATATGTCACGTTTACTGTGAGGGATTGTAGGTTCGAGTTGCGCAAGTATATATATAAGTAGTATATATATATATATATATATATATATATATATATATATATATATATATATATATATATATATATATATATATATATATATATATATATATATATATATGTGTATATATATATGTGTGTGTGTGTGTGTGTGTGTGAAGAAGAATGGCTGACATGGCGCAGTGGGACAGTGTCTGACTGTAAGCGCGACGGCTGTAGAATCAATGCCCATCACTTCGCATATTTTGAGTAATTCTTATACTTAAATAAATAATATTATAAGAGTAATAGCGAAAATGATATACGAGAAAATATTAAAACGGTACCTCTTATAATAAACGCCAAAGATCTGGTCAAAAGAATCTTTACCAATCTGACAAATAAAAAGGGGTTTATGTGAAAAGTTCTAGTGCTCACTGCTTTGTCCACTCATAAGATGCGTAATATCTCGGCAGTTATGGACAGACATTGTTTATTTTATATATTTCCTTGAGCACTCTGGTTTTTATATACATAGTTTTCGATTAATGATATTATTTTTTCATTATTATTATCTCTTGTATGTGAAGGTTTGATTTTTAAAACGTTTTATATATGCTACAGTAAATGTAGAAGCTAAAAATAACAGATTGATATCACATATTTGTCACACATCACTTTTCCTTCGAATCTAGGGCATTAATACAAAATCGTAGGGCTATGCTCCGAAATATACGAGCAGTTGACTGTAGAAAATAGATAGACGTGCTCTATAACAGAATTTACCCATTTTTAGATTTCCGTTCTCAAAAAAACACAGTAAGGATACTTTGTTTACTTTATTGTTCATCCGTATATCTGTTTGTCGAGACCCCTTTTCTCAATATTGCCTGGAAAGAGTACCTTGGAGCACAAAAAAAAACCAGCTTGTCAAGTTAGTTTTTGCCATATTAGTATAACCTATATATTAATTCCCATTCACTTGGAATTATGAAATTTGGCAAGAAGTGAGAACATACTGTATAAATTAAGCTTAAAAAAGCTCGAATCCCACTCGCATTCCACCAATATTTTTTCTTATAAATTAAGTTACACAGTGGACGATGGCTACCATTAAAAACGTAGCAACAGATTTTCAAGCAATATAACATTTTATTGTTTATTATAACAATTCAATCTAAGCGTTAAACTGATTTTTACGACGCCATATTATTACGAAGCTTTAACAACAATAAAATAAGCTTGGAATAATTTTCATTTCGTCAAATTCGTTGTTTATGGCGCTAATAAAGTATTTTCTACTATAATTGTATTTGTAATATTGATAATAAGAGAAATAAATGTATATGTAACTAATTAGTTACATATAAATACATCTGTTTCCGCAATGAGCTATTTCGAGATGCAAATTTTCAATTTTTTTCACTTTTGTTATTTTTTTTACATATATAGATTGTATTTTAGTTATATGGGAAAAAAGGAAAGGCTTAGCATGCCATTGCTTCATCGTAAGAATGACCACGACGTTGCAGGGAGAGGAGGTTGATGCAGTGCCTGCACCAAGAATCTGTAAGCCAATCAATACTTTCCAGCGAGAGATTTTCTCTCCATCTAAGCAAACTCTAGATGATTCTCCCGGAGTCACCTTCAAAAAATAAGTTTTACTGAAAATTATAATTAATAGAACAACTATATCTATGTACGAAAAACTAGGTAATTCTATATATATATATATATATATATATATATATATATATATATATATATATATATATATATATATATATATATATATATATATATATATATATATATATATATATATATATATATATATATATATATATATATATATATATATATATATATATATATATATATATATATATATATATATATATATATATATATATATATATTATATATATATATATATATATATATATATATATATATATATATATATATATATATATATATATATATATATATATATATATATATATAAAGGAAGCAACTTCTAAAAAATCATCACCTTCACAAGAGAACGTTCCACTTCGTCTCAGAGAAAAGTAATATACGCGATAAAATCTGAAAAGTAGTGTTACATTATAAGATAAGCTATTTTACTGCAGAGAATTGTAGCTGGAATAAATAAAGTCCGTATAGTTTAAGTATCAAATATTTTAAAGAAACAAATTAAAAACAGAGGTAATTTAAGTTGTGGCGTTTTTGTTTATTTTGCTTCCGCTATATCTCGCAAGTAGAACGGATAACCTACGACGTTTGTATAAAGCTCTTCCGTGGAAACCTGAAGCTTGGTATGTAGAGTCCTTGGGGAGTATAGAGAGGATTTACTTTGGAGGAGGAGAACGGGTTACTATAAGATTTAACATCTTTATATATATATATATATATATATATATATATATATATATATATATATATATATATATATATATATATATATATATATATATATATATATATATATATATATATATATATATATATAAGCAGGAATCGAATTCACATTCCCACAAACGTGTCAACTGCTTTACAATGAGCTTATTACACATGTTATTTGCCCGGTGCCAGAAGTTTATCTTGCAAAACTTTTGTTTTGTTCATATCCACTTAAGTGCTCGGTGGAAGTATGAAAGAAAGCAGATTAACGTGTAGCTAAGTTTCTGTAACTTGTTTTATTATTTCATATATAGGTAGGCTTATTTTGTTCATTATAGCTTGTTATTTCTGAGACGTTTCTGTAGGTACAGTTCGCAATGTTATTGTTTGCTTTGACCTTGGTATATTAATATTATCTTCATAATATATAAAGTAATTCTTGGGTAAGTAATAAAATAAGTGTGGTTTCCGTTTTTTAATTATTTGTAAGCCACAGTGGTTCAGTGGAACAGCGGGAATGTGACTATTGTGGATTCGATTCCGTTTTAGGGGAATTATATTTAAATTTTCCGCTCTGGCAACGTTGAATTTAGCCACTCAACTTCCATTGTCTCGTATTCACAGCGCGAAAAGTGGAGGACAGAATATGTTGACACTAAGGTCTGCCTACGATATGGAGGAAGTTGAAAGTAATTTGCAATTGTATCACATCTTAGATTTATCGTAAACATATTACATATAATACCGAAGAGTAATACCAAATTCTGTGGAACTAACTCCCTAAGACTATCCAAAAAATATTATATGTAAATGCATATATTGCCTGTATATTTATCATATTGTATGTGTGTATATGTATATGTATATATATATATACATACTATAAATAGAGTATATACATACTATAAATATATATATATACATATACATCTAAAAGGAAACTTTTTTTTAATGTATTTTGTTTGACTTATGTACGTTACTACGTACAATAAAGAATATTATATAATTTTAACTAAAATAGCAACAATATGTTAATTAAGACATGATTTTGCAACACAAAAAAGAGGATCTTTTCTTAATGTACAATTTAATTATTAGAAAATATATATATTCTATTAGAAAATAATGTAAATAATTTTACATTTTGGCCAAACAACATCGGCCATTCTATGAAGTGTTTCATAGATCATATTGTGAAATGGTAAGCATTTAATGATAAATATGCTCGAAATTATATATATTGAAATTATATATATGAAATTATATATATAATAAATTTCTTGAAATCATCTGATCATATTTTAACACTTTATATTAGCTCCTAAATTCCTTTAATTTTAGGAATACCTAAATTTCCAACACTAATATTACCAATATGACTAATATTATGACTAATACTACAAATATTACTGTCTTAGCTGGTAATTAAACTAAAAACCATTCATGAACATTTCTTTCATATATTTTTCTTCTAAAACATCTTTAAAGTGAAATATTTTTTTATTCATTTTCCTTAATTGGAAGGTACGTTTGTAAAAGTGTTGTTAAAACAGGACCTACTCGTAGGACCAAATTAAAAAAAATTACAAGCACTCTCAATAAGGGAAGGTCCTTCCACTTCTAATCATAACGTATTTAAATCATTTCGTCAAGTATTGCTTGGACTCGCTTTTTTTTATATTTTAAATATGTTTTGGTAACCATTTTGGCGTAGTGTTAGACTGTTAAGACGACTTTGGGTTCGATTCTTACTCGGGGCAACCAATTATTTTTATTTCCACACTCTGGACAGTTCGTGATGCTGTATACAGCCAATATATGCTTAAATTAGCTATGCTTAAATTTACACAAGTTGTTAGAATTAACTGGTTCGCTCCATGTACCCTCATATGATAGGACAAAAAAGAAGTAACTACGAGTAATAACTCAAAATAAATATATACTATACATATTATGATGAATTTATTTGTGCGTCTTCAGGTGGATTCGAGAATGGTAAAAAAATTCCGTGCTTGACACCCAATGTCTCGATTTCCGATGGAAAGTGACAAACGGAGAGTTTAGGCACTAGATTATCTCTGCCATAGATTATCCAGCCATGCTGAGTAAAACGTAGAGTCAACCTATTTATTCCAAACATAACATAATCAAAATCAAAACTAAAACTTACTTCTTCGGCTTGTTATTTGCCCATGTCCTTAATTTTATAACTGCAATGTCATAGATGAAACAAATATATTCTAGGCACAGATCTTGTAGGGTTAGTGTCCCATTCCTATAGTTTCTAAAGCGTAAACGGAATACGAAAGCCGCGTTAAAAATTCACAACATCTCTACGGCTCTTTGAAAAAATCCTATGGAAGTCTACATATTGGGATTCTGTAAACGTTTAGATGTGAATGTGAAGTAATAACCGTTGGTTTTTGTGGGTTTTCAAGTAAATCTAGGTAGAGTTAGTGGATTCGAATCCAGCGATATGTATTAAGCTAGTTTCGTTGATATAAAGTCCCACTGATAATTTATAAAAGCATTGATTTTTATATGAATTTAAAAGTAGTTCATTATATATATGTTGAGTAGAAAATAGATATTGAATTATCACTTCCTTTCTTTTTGTCATAATCAAAATTAATAGGTATATTATTAATCTTTACATACATACAGCAAAAAATAATCTAGAATTACGACACTCTGTTCCCCGTCCTCCTCTAGATTTTAGAGAAATTACATTTAAGTGGTGGAACTCAACGCCGAGCTCTGTCTTATTATCAAAGTGAGGAAATGAATTTTTTTACCCTTGAGTGGAAGTCAAACCCACGACTGGCTCGTCTACCAGCAAGCTATATACTGTGCCTCTTTGCCACGACAGATTTATATAATTTTAATAATTATATATATTTTATAAGCCCTAAGTTTTGTAGCTTTAAGGTATGTTTATGTAATGGGAAGGCAGTGTTGTTGTGACTTACACTGTATTGTATACTCTCTAAAATGTCATAAAGAATTGTTCTCACTGTGAACACACGATATCAATGATATAAAAAAATTTGAGCATCATAGCTCATGTCAAGATACTCTATCCTCCACTTTCCGCCTAAAATTCGAGACATTTAGTTTTTTTCAAGTAAAATATTCAAGAATTTTTGTTCTCTCTAAATATTTTGATAGCTTCACGTTATTTCCCTCATATAGCCGACTGGGCAAAGGAACCACGTGTTAAGGTACTTCCTGGGTCCCTCCCTCCCACCTTTGAAAACATTTAGTATTGAGTGTTGGAACTCTATACTGCGTTGAAATCATGCTCTCATAACAAGAATACATACGCTATGCCGCTGAGCTACAACGGTCTCTATAAATATCGTTCAGATTATTTGTAAACGTAGTCTAAGCCAAGCCAGCTCTGTACAGTCGTTAATATTTCAAAGTCACTCGATTGTCATGGTTCTAAGCGACAAGCATGAATTTGTCTATCTTTGTCTGTACAGAATGAATGGAGTCTTCAATTCTAGATAGATGGTCGATATTTCACAGTATGTAGAGCCGAAATATTTGTCTAACGAAAGCTTTTACATAAATAACGCGTTGGATAGTGATGGTTAGCTTTTAAGTTTAGACGAAGCCCAGATTTAGTTTGCGCTAAGTTTTTTTTATATAGTTTTGTAAATTTCAACATAGGGTTTATTCATTTGTTTATTAGGAAGCCACATACTAAGCAAGTTACATACTAAGATATAATTGATGTGTACTGCACAGGCCATTTATAAAAAAACGTTGTTATATAATATATTTAGATTACAGGCTAACTTAACAGGTAAAGGAAAATGCTGACATTCTTAACAAAAACATTCTTACACCTAATATAAGCTTAATAAATATCAAGCAAACTACTATAAAACTAAAATGAATTAGTAAAAATAATTTAAGAATAATCAATCCTTCAACTGGACATCAAACCTGCACCTCATGTTCTCCGTCCTATTGCAACGACGACCTCAGCAGATATTCTATAGAGCTATTATATTAAAACTAATAATAAATAAAAACTAACAATATAATTAAATTTAAAGTAAACTAAACCAGGGCTTTAACTCTAGTTAAACAAAACCGTGTCAAATATCACCGAACGTAACAAATAAATGAAATAAATGTGTACTAAAAATAACGACTCAAATTTATTATTCCCTTGAAATCAATCACGCTGACGCACTGTTTGTCTAATTTGCATAGCGGCGTCAACGCGCTAGCAATATTTGTATAATATATAGCCAAGTTAAGGCAATTTACGAACGAGCTGTTATATATATATATATATATATATATATATATATATATATATATATATATATATATATATATATATATATATATTATATATATATATATATATATATATATATATATATATATATATATATTATATATATTATATATTATATATGTATGTATTAAAAATATTGCTACATCGGCATCCATCATGTAATTGTGTAAAGTCTGTGTAAATAAAACTTGAATAAGAAGGAATAAGTCACGAGTCTCTACTCTCTTTTTATTTACACATTACATTGCAAAAATAATATTGATATATAAGTAAGAGTCTCTCAATACTTAGCGAGAAGCCCTGTACTGCTTAATACTGCGGAAACCGACGAAAACCGCTTATGAGATTTGAGCCCATAAACAGTTATTTGAGAATTATAATAAACGCCGATATTATAAACCAATCGTCTATATTATTTTTATTAGTTTTATAATATTATTTTTCAACTAAAAAAAAGTGTTCCGGAAAGTAGTGGTTGGTTGGGAGGGCAAGGGTATTGTCGTTGGTGAGAAAAGGTTATGAAACCTTAGATTCGCCGATGACATAGTCATGTTCTCCTCATCTGCGTCAGAAGTACAATTATTCCTCGAGGATCTGAGCAAAGCAAGCCTTAAAGTGGGACTGGGAATGAATATGTCGAAGACCAAGGTGATGACCAATAGCTCACAGCAAAAGGTGACAGTAGGTTTAGAGGAGATAAACTACGTCCAGGAGTACATCTACTTGGGCCAAATAGTATCCTTTCAGTGCCGACAAGAAAAGGAAGTCGAAAGACGAGTCGAAAATGCCTGGAGGAGGTTTTGGTCCATGGGCGATATGATGAAGGGCAACCTTCCTCTATGTCTTAAAAGAAAATTGATGGACGTGTGCATTCTACCAGTGCTCACCTATATTCTCAGGTGCTCAGATATGGCCTTTGACAAATTCGCAGAAGTCCACCCTTAAGGTTTGCCAACGAGCGATGGAGCGCAGCATCTTGGGTGTCAAATTGATAGATAAAATCCGAAACACCGAACTGCACTCTCGTACAAAAATCACAGACGTTGGTGTTAAGGCCGCTACATTAAAATGGGACTGGGCTGGACACGTTTGCCGCATGCTAAACAAATTCCGGAAGGCGAATTGATAGACCAAAACGGAGATGACAGGATGAGTTGTACCAGTACAAACCTGACTGGACCAAAATAGCGCAAACCAGGAAAGAGTGGAAAAACTGGAGAGAGGCCTTTGCCCAACAATGGGTCAGTTCAGGCTAATATAATATAATAACTAAAAAAGAAAAATCCTTTTTTATAGATACTGTCTATAAGGCACGGGATCAAAAACCACTGTTTAAATTTTTTGCTTTCTAAAAAGTATCGTCCGTCTGTACGCCGCCCTTAGATGTAAGAGTGACTGCAATTAATCTAACCGTGTTGAAGCTAACATAGGTACGAAGGTATCATTTATGACATATTTGACATATTTTGATGAAGTCTTATATGCAATAGATGAGCTCTGGTAGGTTTAATAAATAACAGCCTCCGTTCCTAAATTTGTTTTAGTTAGTGACGTTTGTAATAATCAAGAAGCATATGTAATAAATATACTATATTCTTTCGTACAATATATTTAACGCATATTTATGTAATAATTTTTCATACTTAATATACCACATCAATCCACCAACTCCAAAAGTTACAATGAAGCATAAAATGAGTTCAGAACAATGTGAGAGGCGTTGAAGCGTTGAGATTGAAATGTTGGTAGATAATTATAAGGCTCTGCGCCTTATGCTATATTTATTTAAGTTAATACGTCTTTTTCCATATAGTTTTGTAGATAGAGAGAGCGTAGTGTCAAAACACTTCATTCTCCGCTTCTTGCGTGAATTTGACATATTGCCTGAGGTGTCGCGTAACTCAACGCTGTGCCATATCAGGATATGGCCGATCGTATTACAATCGTCACTTTAACAAACGCTATTACACTCCACCACTGGCCACTTATATTGTATTGTCCCAAAATTTTAAGCTTCTTTTTTTATATTTGTCAAAAATTATGCCAATTTTTGTTTTATGTAACGTTTTTTGTGTTTTTTATAAAAAAATATGTGCTGCCTACTTGGTCTAGACCTAGAAAGCTAGTTGCATTTTCTAAAGTGAACATCTTTCACTTTTTTTTATTAATTCTTAGAATTTAATATAGATTAAACGCCAGAACATAACAATTTATTATTTGAGAACTTCAAGAAAATGAAGAAAAAATAAAAATAGTTACTCAATAGAAATTTTAATGTACCTCCATTCCTTTCTTTTCCGACCCGATCACAAAATGAGTGTGAAATGACTTACTCATTGAGTAAAATTACTCAAGTTCTTTAACTCAACGAAATATTATTATTATTTTTTTGTTTATTCATTTGGGGGCCACAAAGTAAAAATCGGGGCAGCTAAATACAAGAAAAAAGTGGCCTTACATTATTAAGCATTTTTTAAACACCTAAATCACTGAAGAATATCTCGAAAACTGTGGATCAAAATAATTCCAAGTTCCACCGGAAGGCTTCTCCCGTTCGTAATAAAGTTTGAAATGAGCCCCAAATTTATAAAACGTATAACTCTAAATAAACAAAAAGTTTTGGACAATAAACGTTAAAGGGACATAAGGGAGCATTACTGTCCAACCGTATTTTACGTGTTTAAATTCTTTTCTTAGAATTTAAGCTATTAAGTACTAGATAGCTTTACGATGGTGATGGGTTCAATTCTCACTCGAGGAACGAATTATTTTTTATAAGGCAAGACGTGGCGTGGTTGAGCTCTTACATTGCTATAGGCAAAATATAAAATGGACTTATAGTTTTTTTTTTTTTAATTATATCATCGAAGTAATGATCTGATATCTTCTTAATACGATGTAACAGGGTCTAATGTTATTTAGAATATAAAAATTGACTTATTTTAAAGTGATTTTGAATTTATTTAGTAGAACTTTTAGAGTAAAAATAGTCTGGAAGGATTCAAAAGTAAATTACGGTTTCTTTCTATTCCTTGGTATTGTATCTTCATGGAACGTTAGCCATAGCAAATGATGTAAAACGTGAAATATATTTCACGTAACATAACAGATTTCTAAGATTTTTTTTATGACCATGGTTGTTTGTTATAGATTTTTTTTAGCTTCACGCTGTATCCCGCACATGGCAGGGTAGGCAGAGGGAACCGCAGGAACCTAGTGTTAAGACACTCCGTTCCCTGTTTTCGTTAACCGTTACGTGTGCTTTTTATTTAGCTTCACGCTGTATCCCGCACATAGCAACTTAGGCAGAGTAGGTTGAAGGAACCATTGCGTGTTGAGTGGCGGAACTCAACGCCGCGCATAGCCTTGTTGCCAGAGCGAGGAAAATGAAAATAATTTTATTCTCCCTGAGAGGGAACCGAACCAACAAGCCGTCGCGTTTACAAGCAGACGCTGTCGCTTCTGCGCCACGACGTTCCGCAATATATGTTTATGTCGGTACTAAAAATATGTTCATATTTAATTTCCTTAGCTAGTTAGACTTAATTTTCTATCATTATAATAAAAAAATAAAAAAAATGGAAAAGTAGTATCTTAACACCTAATTCTGAGTGTATTAGCCATAAATAAACAACATTACACGTAATAATATAAAAGAAAAATGATAAATATTTTTTTCTGTAACCTTTGCTTGTTTCTCATAAAAAAGTGTAAACTTCGCTAACAATGTTTTAAAGCAACATCTATTAAGTTAATTGCTTCCGCCCCACGATGTTTTTGAAGAGAAAAATTTGAATTGTATTACAAACTTTCGACTTTCATAGACTTAATCTCATATTTAAAGAAAATGTAGTAATATTTCATCAAATATATATAAATATATATATATATATATATATATATATATATATATATATATATATATATATATATATATATATATATATATATATATATATATATATATATATATATATATATATATATATATATATATATATATATATATATATATATATATATATATATTATATATATATATATATATATATATATATATATATATATATGTGTGTGTGTAATATTATCTTTATGTGTTATATATAATAAAATTAAAATAAAAATCATATTGTTTCTTCCATGGGCTACTGTAACAAAGATTTGTGACGAGTAATTGCAAAAAAATTATGGGGGTAAGTATGGGGACAACACAGCAAGCTGTGTTGTCCCCATACGTACCCTATATGTTATAATTGCTTACGTGTATTCAAATATGCGCAACAGAATAACTCTCTCTCTCTCTCCCTGACTGTAAACGTGACGGTTGTAGGTTCGATTATTAGTCGGTGAAATAAATTATTTCAATTTGTCAATCTGGTAATAAGACGACATTGAGTTAACTAGTAGTAGTCTCGAAAATTGGTCCGAAAGTGAGGAATGGAGTGTCTTAACTAGGTCCCCTCTGCCTACTTTGCTGTATGCGGGAACCGTTACAAAATAAACGTAATTACAAATAATTAGAAAACACTGGATTTCTTGTACCATCTTTCCCTTACTATCTTAAATCGTCATAACTCGACCAACTGCTACGAGATTCAGATGATCGAAAGGTATCGGTATGACCTTCTAGTTTTCTTTTGTCAATAATTAGTTGTACAATATTTTTAACAAAATTCACAAGAAAAAAGTCATCGTAAAAAAAAAATGTTATAATGTAAATATAATTAAAACGATAATGTCGCAAGTCTGCGGAGACCCTTAATGGAAGAGACATTATATACATTCGTTTAATAGTATAAGGCGTTAAGGAAAAATAAGGGTAGAAGATAGCCGGGGCAAGGTTTTAGATGACGTGTCAAGATGTTAAATTACTTTTTAACTATACTCGTATGGTGAGAACTGCTGTGATTTTGGCGTTTTTTAAAAAAGGAATTCTTAATGCTATACGTCTTCAATATACATATGTCAGGGCAATACCGCTGATAAATGTTTGTAGCTTAAATTTTTATATGTACGTACAATACATATAATATATATGTATTGTACGTACATATAAAAATTTAATTAAATCTTGTTTTATATTTGGTATACAGTATACATATTTTTTTTGAAACAAGCTGGTTAGTGAGAAAAAACAAATACTGTTCTGCAGCTTGTAATTATGGGTAAAGTGGACGGCAAAAGGCGCGCTGGATGAAGGGGAAAGTCGTAGTTGAGTACCATTAGGGAATGGACTGAACCGAATCCGTGGAACAACTATTTCGCCTAGCATTGGACAGAGTAAAGTTTAGGAAGCTAGCCGACCTTCAGGATTGAAGAGGCACACAAAGAAGAAGAATTTAGTGAGAGACTAAGTTATTTACTAAAATATACAAAAAAACAGATCTGTAAGGTTGTCGTAGCAGAGAACTATGTCATCAATTATTACCATTCTTCATATTGAAAAGACATTAGGCCCATTTGAAATAACCAGGGTATTCTCTAGCAAAACCCAAAAGAACCCCATAACAACTGCATGCGTGCTTATTCTAATGGGGTCATGACGGTGTCACCTTTTTCTTCTCCACAGCATAATATGATTTATATGAGCACTTTGTGTTTGCTTCGCTTGCTGGCATCCACTCGCATCTCGCTGTAACGATAAAAAGATAAAACTGCCTAAAAGAACGAGTAACTAGTATACGATAGTGCTCATATTTTCATTTAGTTAGTTAGTGAAGTCTGTAAATGTAAGGTTGGGGGTTCGATTCCCACTAGAGGAGAATGGACTATTTTTATTTTTTTCGCTCTTGTTGTAACCAAATTCATAAAGCGCGGTGTTGCTTTACGTCACTCAACATGCAATTTCCCGAAAGGCGAAGAGCGGGGAGCGGAATATCTTAACTAGGTTACAGTCTGCCTGTTATTCTATGCGGGATGGAGCGTGAAACTAATAAATAATGATAGTGCTTAAAAACTATTCTTACACAGCTTTTGAAAAAAGACACTCGCACTATTTTTTTTTTATCTATTTTTATTATAAAACTATCACTTATATTCCGTTTTTGATTTGATATATATATATATATATATATATATATATATATATATATATATATATATATATATATATATATATATATATATATATATATATATATATATATATATATATATCAAATCAAAAACCAGAAATAGCCTACATATCGGGTTGGCTTAATTGACATGTAGAATAGAGTCGGTGACAGCAGCAATTTAGACGTCAATCCCTTCATATGTCTGTTTGTGTTATTTATATCAATTACATATTTATTCGGGGATCATTGGATAAATATTAAGGCTATAGAGCTAAAGAGGACCGTCGTGGCGCAGAGGCCCAGCGTCTGTTTGTGGCGCGACGGTTAGTGGCGTTGATTCCCACTGGGGAAAAATGCATATTTTTTGCTCCGGTAATAAGGAAAATGCGCGGTGTTCAATTCTGCCATTCAACAAACCTGCCTCGAAAGGCGGAAAGTGGGGATCAGAGTATCTTAACACTAGGTTCCTACGTTTCCCTTCGCCTACCCTGCTTTGTGCGGGATACAGCGTGAAGCTAATTTAATTTAATTTTTATTTTAGTCTCTGTTTTCTAACATCCTTACTAACTTAATACAGTGGAGCTTTATATTATAATTTCTATATTTTAAATATCTTATATGAGTTTAAGCAATTTTCTTAATTTTATTTTTACACATTATTATGCGTACGACTATTCCATATGTCTGTCCTGTTGGGCCAAGCTTCAAGCATATTATATATATTTATGTTAATAGTTTCCAGTTATATATGTATAGATCTTGCTCAAAGTCGTTTCTTGATTTTTAAGAACATGATATGTTGAGTGGCAGACCTACGCCTTACATGGTAATAATTTAATGATTTTTTTAAAATGTTTATCCACACTAAGGATACAACAAATACTTAAAGAAAACATAAAAATTTGAACGCAGCGGGATTTGAACCCGCAGATCCTGGAAACCGTCCAAGCGCTCTGACGCTAGGCATATATGTCATATTTAATAAAATAGCATTCTCTCTTGCTAAATGATTGTTCTTTACAATAAATAATCTTTGGGTAGCGGAAATTTGTAAAAATCTCTGTACTATACAGATAAGTTAACAACAACGTAATAAGTTGTATAAAGCATATAAGAATTTCGACGCATCGTGAGGAAGAACGCTTGGCTTAGTTTTTGGTAATAATTTCCCCCACTGGGAATTGAACCCAGAGCTATTGTGCTTATTGTCAGATACTGTTACCAAAGCATCAATATTCATAGTAAATATTTAAGTCGATATTTTTTGATATTTAATGGCGTTACAAGTGAGAGCTTTCCCACCATTTATAAAAGCACCGAGAACTGAGGTGGTGATTTAAGCTCGACAATTGGTGTGACAGAGAGCTGGTATCGAAGGTGATATATGATTGGTCCACGCGGAAGGTTCACGGAGTTCTGAGAGGTAAGCTCTTATGTTAAGAATATTCTTGTGACCAATCCATGTATGGTGTGATTCTTTATAAGTAAATTATTAGTAGAATAAGTCAAATTTCAAGACACTTCGATCTCTATGTTTTGCCTAAATTTGAGATATTATGTGTTAAATAAAGGACTTCAAACACGCTTTTTTATCACAGCAAGAAAGTGGAAATCATTCATTTATTGGACAGGGATTGGAATCTACAACCCCTAAATGCGACGTTATCCCAATGCACCACTATAGCCTCAGACTATTATATATATATATATATATATATATATATATATATATATATATATATATATATATATATATATATACATATATATATATATATATATATATATATATATACATATATATATATATATATATATATATATATATATATATATATATAATATTATATGAATATTCAATAAACATACATAGCTAGGTTTATTGAAATCGACGATTCATTAATAACGTTTCGCGCGACGTAGATTAATAGTACTCTCAAACCGACGTACGACGGGACTAATATAAATTCAATATAATAAATATAAATTTGTTGCTATATAGAATGTTACCTCATTGAAATCAGCTTCACACTTCACCAGCATAGCAGTGAAGGCAGAGAGATTGAATGTCGAGACACACGTTCTCCACTCTCCGATTAAAATCGAGTAATTATGTCTTGTAAGGCGTAATTAAACCCTTTAGTGGGGCTGGCGCTTACAGTCAGATGGTATCAGATCAATTTGGATAGTCATAAATTATCATTGGATTAAGCCACATTAATTGCCAATTCGCAATAATATAGAAATTTTTCGGAAAATCATAAGCACAGGGTAGTTCTGTTTTTCTTATTTATTTTAGAATATTGTCTTTTATAGAATACTGTATTTATATATTTTTTTAAATAATCTTTATACAATAAGGAAAGTAAAAATAGTACTAGACAAAGAATAAGCTACCTAATACTCCATGGATTCACCGTGGTGCCCATTTCGTTGTAGGTAGATAAGTGGTAAGGTGGACCAGGTGGTTCCCAGTGTAATAATTTAAGAGGCAATCTTAAGGAGATTAATATATTGGCAGTTGCATCTAAATATATCCTTGAAAATATTTTATATGTAAAAAAAAATAATAATGATTTTACTAAAATTAGCGATGTACACAATATTAATACTCGAAATAGATTTAAACTTACCACGCATGTGACTCGATAACATCGAGTCCGCAATTCCTTCATGGGACAGTGTGTGCGCTTTTACAATAGCATCCTAGAAAATTCACCTAGTCATAAGTTCTAAGGTACCAAATTAATGATTGTATAAATGATAACACACCTTGGGAATGAAATGCTCGCTCCAGTCTCCAGTCTATCTCAAGCGTATCATTGTCAACAATGAATAATTGTATAATTGTAAATGACTATATAAACAAAAAGTCCCGCTGAGTTTCTTGCGCCGGTTCTCCTCAGGTCTGAGGCATTCACTTTAGTGGTAATGTTTTTGACGTTCCAAAAATGAATCATGTATTCTTATTTTGAATAAAATTATTTGAATTTGAATTTTGAATCTAATTTAAAAAAGAGCAACTGTTGAATTTCTCGTCAGCTCTTCTCAGCAGAACCGCCCCTCCGAGCTGGTGGTAGCTTCTAGTAGACTGACAATACTGACACTTATGTTAATTCACGATTCGAAGGTTTGACTCAGATTTCACATATAAAATATTTTACATAGATAAAAATATGGCTTAGTTTACTGTTGGATAAGGGGTGTGGATTTGAATCCTGCTAGGCTTAAAATTTCAATACGTTTCTTATTATTTTTTCTTCCTTATGGCTTTTTTTTATTTTACATGTTATATTTTATGCTCTATATTTATATATCTATATCTATATTATATATCTATATCTATATTATATATCTATATATCGTTAGTTGTGGGTTCGATTTTCACATCCTCGTCCGCTCTCATCACGCAACGTTTTGAATACAAAGCGGAAAACGTGGAACGGAGTGTCTAAGCTTAGTGCTTAGTTCTCTCTGTCTACCCTGTTATATGACAAATACACTGAACCTTAAAATAAAATGTAATAAAATTTAACAGTAACAATAATGTTATTCATAGACGACTTTGGAAACTTAAATAATTTTAAACTATTGACAGTTTAATTTAAATTCAATTCTACTTACTTAATGCTTTCTCAATTTATATAATTTTAAAACTTTTCGAAAGACATTTTGTTGTCATTGAAACGCTTAAAAGCTTAAAGGATTATATTTAAAGTTCAAATCATCTCCCGCATAAAGTAGAGTATGAGGATTTAGAATGAGATTTCTCGAGTTAAGACACTCCTAAAAACTCCCTAAAACTCCTCTTCTTTACCTAAAACAGTGGAGCCCAACGCGGAGATTATCAGGGAAATAATAATATATAAAAAAAAGAATTATTTAATTAATTTATTTATTTAGGAAGCCAATGTTACATACTAAGACTAAATTGGTGTACAGTACATTAATATAAAGTATAATAGTAATGTATATATTACAGGCTAACCTAAAATGTAAAAAAAAAAATGTTGCTCACATGCTAAACTAAAACGTTTTTACATTTAAAATAATTATATAATTATTATTCATATAATGAGAAAAAAATCTATAGCTATCGTGTATACAGTCAGACTCTATAGCCCATTATATAGCCTATTCTATAGCCTATATAGGCTAAACTAACAATAAACATACACCTAATGTTTGTACTATATGATCTCTTCAAACATGTCAAGCGATTACCGGACTCAATACCCCAGACACTTGTGACACATTTTGGCACAACTGTCAGTGTGTTTATCAGAAAAGATATACTAGAGTATTTTTTGTTGGGACAAATATTTATTTATAGATTAGAAGGGCATGTTATAGCCAAAACCAGAGCATATTTACGTTTTTTTTATTATTATTATTGTATAGTTTATTTATTTAAATTATTATAGAACATTAAAAATATCAAACTGGTTTGTGCTGTTATTAAAATTATTTCATACATTACATTCTATTTTATTCAGTTACCTACAAATTATTATATAAAATTAGGCACAATGTATTATTTAAACAGTGGTATTTTAATATTATTTTTTGTAATTTATATTTATATTATTATATAAATTTAAAGGTAAGGTGTAAGCTTGGAATAAGTCCAATCTGCAGTGCCTTCGCCGTAAGTAGGTGTTGTTAGATCGTATCATACGCAACCGGTTATGAGCGACAGTTTGTGTAGAAACATAAGTATGTTCTCCATAAATCTATAATAAAAAAAAAGCTGAACCAATTACGCTAATTCTTTTTTTTATAATATTCTTATGTCGAGAAAATTAAAAAACAATGCCTGAAAATGTCAAAAAATTGAACTTTTCTATATTACCATACAAAAGATGCGTAATCATAGTTAAAAGTGAATTTGAAATTTAATACCATATTATAAAGTTTAAGTGTAGTTTTTGTTTTTTTTTTGACAATGTAATTTTTGACATATCAACTTATTTTTTTTTATCTCCCTACCTGACCTGACTCAGTGCCCCGAATAGAAGAAAGTATAAAAAAAATAAAAATATTAAAAATTTACTGTACGACGTTACGAAGTTCGCTGAATCATCAATTATATCTTAATTATTGCTAAATTTTAATTATACATTATTTACAAAAATTATGAATTATATATATTACATTTATATTTATGTATATAAATGTAATATATATTTACACATACATATTTTATATGTAAAAATTGAAATTTAAAAAAAGGAATGGCTACATACTTATGCATCGCTAAAACGTGTACTGTTTGCTATTGATGTTCTCCATAATCTGACTGAATTCTTGAGATACTAACAGCGTAATAAGTTGTGTAAAGCATATAAGAATTTCGACGCGGCGTGAGAAAGAACGCATGGCTTAGTGGTCTGAGCGCTTGGACGATTTCCATGAGGCGCTGGTTCGGGTTTCGGACGTGGCGTTAAAAATGTTATATGTTTTCTTTTAATAATTTTCGGATTTGCTTGCTTTGCAATCATTTGTAAAGTGGGAATTGAACCCACCACCTTCCTTTTTACAGTCATACGTTATTTCTCAATAATATAATTATTAAAAAGCTTAAAAAATATATATATTTAAATAGTAAAATATGAAGCCAACTTGTCTCATTCAAGATGTCTAACGAATAAGGGAAAGAGTAATCTAAACGAACTTGGTTGTACTAAATTAAAATGAGAGTACAATAGAGGAGCTTTGAGAGGTCGGCATAAACATCTCTATAGAAAGCTAAGGTTGCAATTTTGTACGTATTGTTATGATAATGGCGACCCTTTGGACAGTGTTTTGGTGGGACCTTAAGTCAAGAATACGTTTTTTTTTAAATACACTGTAAAATTATTTTCGTTTAGTCATAGAGTATCATTTACAATGTAAAATTTATATTTAAAAGCGCGAATTAAGTTATTCTAAAAGCTTCCGCTAATTTACAATCAGTGTCTAGTGGAAAATGGAGTGGAAGTGTCTTAACACTGTGTTCCCTTTGCCTACTTTGCTGTATACACAACGAGATACAGCGCTGAATGCTTGAAAAAGAAGCTGACATCATATCAGTTGGAAATTAGAAAAAAAAAAAAACATCTGACATTTCAGAAAATGCGATGGTACGAACTATCCGTTTCCTAGTGCAACATTGTACAAGATAATCCATGATAATCCATTCTATTTACCTTGTGTTTTTAGAACTATAGATACAAAGACGTCCTCTATTTAAAATTACATTTCAATATATAAAATAAAAGTGTGTAATATATAAAATTAGAAAAAAAAAAAAACGAGTGATATATCACACTTCTATTTTTATGAAAAAAATTTATATTTAATGTATTATTTGGAGACAACTTAACTTGCTACCATACCGTATAGTTCGTTTCAGTTTAAAGGAATTAGTGTTAGCGTCCGTTTAATCAGAGAATGTGACGCAGGACGATAGTCAACTTCCTTTGGGGCTTGGCACGATTACCGCAAAAACCTTTCAGATTTCTTAACATTCTTTAGCAGGGATTGCCAAATAATGGCATTTTATTAGCATATATATTTTCGACATTTCGTGTCAGTTAACACAACCTTGTTATATATGGGGAGGGTTCTTAATTTAAATTTATTTTGTGTTCTCTAGTAAAATAGAACGCGGCGTTGAGTTACGCCATCTAATCTACATAATGTCTATAATATCAATGGAATTGGAGATTATTATCTCATATAAAATAAGAATACAATTCACTATGTAGCTTGCTCTGTGTTTGTCTCGTCTCATAGAGATGAGACAAACACAGAGCGAACTCAAATAAGTTCTTACCTAATAGTAAAATTATTATATATATACTTTATTATATATACTAAATTATTATATATATAAAATACAATTTTTTTTATTTATTTCTCTCAATAATAGAATCCATAATGGCACAGTGGAACAACATCTGAATGCAAATATTTTAGTGGGTTCGGTCATACATATATATATATATATATATATATATATATATATATATATATATATATATATATATATATATATATATATATATATATATATATATATATATATATATATATATATATATATATATATATATATATATAGATAAAAAAAATTTCGAAAATAAGTCTTGTTTGTGTCTAAACAAATACATATATGTATATGTAATATATATAGAACCGGTATAAGCATGTATGCATTTAAAATATTTATAAATGAGCTTTGCCTTAGGCTTAGTAAAAAACATCGGTCAAGTACGAGTATTACAAGCGCACCGAGGGTTTTGTACCAATTTCATGATTATTGATTTTCCGCTGAGGAACATACAATTTATAAAAATTGACAACCTTAAGTTTGCGGTCGTATGCAATCATTTTGTACGAAATAAACTACCAATATAAGTTTGTAATGGTTTATTTCTGTGATAAACTTATGAATTGTCAATTTTTAGATTTTTCCCTTTAAGTCCTCACTTCTTGTCAAATGTTGTAAGTCTAAGTATGAAGACTAATGAAGTACAAGAAATAAGAGTCGACAAACTTAAATTTGCGGCCGTGTGCATTCATTTTGTTTGAAATGAACTACACTATAAGTTAGTAATGATTTTTTTATAGGTAATATCTATAAATATCCAATTTTCGGATTTTCTCCTTTGTTTTTGCTATAAATGCTCACTTATTGCCAAATTTTGCAATTCCGGTCAACGAACAGTATCTTATAGGTTTTGGTTTTGGTTACATTTCAGCTTGATTTCTCCACGAGATTTTGTGTAATAATCTCGACATACGGACGGACAAACATACATACAGACAGATAGACAGATAGACAATAAAGTTACACTATAAGGGTGCAGTTTTTTCTCTTAAATATATTTTTTTCTCAAAATGTGTTTCTTTTTATCAAATTATCAATTTAGTTTAAAATATCATTTTGAATTTTATAATAGAATTGAATAAAACATGTTGAGATACAGTTCAACTCATCTTTTCTAATTTGTTACCTCAGATTACCTTTTCCAAGCTTTTATGAAACAAAAGCTTTTCCATCCGACGCTCACAAATTTCCTCAAAACCACCATTTTTATGCTAAATCCTGCAGATAGTCTCTAGATATTTCTTACAGAAATTGCACCGTGTAGGGGCAAGTCTTCAACTTCAAGTACGAACAATGCATATGAGATACTAATTACAAGGTAATAGAAAAAGGAAAAAAGTATATATAATATTTGGGACATGGGAGAAAGCATAATATTTGGGACTTATAAATTAATCGATTAGTAACTCGACGACTAATTTAGCTTACATTACATAAAGCATTAGATCATCAAATAGTTTTATGTAATGTTCTAATGTGATAAAAACTAAATTATTAGCCAGTAAAAATGGCCGTTTCTCTCCAAGTTAAAGCAATACTATAGCAGTAGCTTTCTACTTTATTCAAGCTCCTCTAAAATTCTAGACAATACATATTGAATCATAGCGAATTGATGAATTTGTCGAATTTACGATCTTCGCGTTTACAGTCAAACTCTGTTCCACTTCACCAAGACTTTCCAAAAACATATTACATTACATTACGTAGTTAAACAAAATATTGTTGGAAATTGAAAGATCAAAGCTTCGTGATATCGATTATTAAGTTACATATCGTTTAAGTCTTATTAAGCTTCCAATAGCATCGACTTTTATCTATATATATATATATATATATATATATATATATATATATATATATATATATATATATATATATATATATATATATATATATATATATATATATATATATATATATATATATATATATCCATCAAATGTTTTATATTATAACTTGGTTAATTCTAATTCCTTGAAACTTTTTTGGTCTTAAAAGCTAAGTGTTATTGGTTTTTTCTTTAAATAGTATTAGCGACCCTCACTTTGGAACACTATGGAATATTTATAAGGTTTATCAGTAGAGTAGGTGAAGGTGGCAAAGGATAAATTGAAAGGCTGATAACTTTCAATGCGTGGAGCTTGTTAGATCGGTCTATGGGAGCTTTCAGGTAAATTTCAAAATATTAACCAACATTTTCTAACGGAGATTTTGTGTCATATTATTATTAATACAAGTAGTTTAAATGTTAGATCATAAATAATTAAGTCATTGTAGTATATTATACCTTTAATTAAGATCTACACAAATAAAAAACTAAAAGAAGAAAATGCAAGTGAATGCCATATACCAGTTACATCGCCATCTTAGCGCTATTAGAAACTATTAAATCGAAATTTCTAATTAAAATTACACTGAAGCCTTCAACAGTTAGCTACTGTAATGTCACAGCGGCATAGCATGACTATAAACACGACAGTTGTGGGTTCGATACCTACTTTGGGGAACAAATCATTTCAATTGAAGCATAGAGATTCGTCACTCAACCCGCAATATTTTAAAAATTTAACTAAGTAAAACTAGAATTCCTCTGTCTATCCTTTTATGTATGGGATAAAAGCGTGTAACGTGGTAATATAATGATAATGACTACTTCTATTACTAAAAGTATTAAAAGTAAAGTGTATGAAAAGGTATGATTAAGTATAACTCAATGAAATAGGTTCTCTTATATAATCTAATAAAACGTATTCTCCACAATCCAGTAGGAAATAGGTTGGGCTTATTTTATTCTGAAAAAAAAATAGGGCGAGTGACTGGAAGATGCCACCTGTGGTAGTGTTCACGAGCGAAGATCGATCTTCAACATCAGATAGTAATAAAATTAAAGGAAAAAAAAAACTTGAGTGCGAGTTAATTTTGCAAATTAAGGGTTATGTAGTAGCAAGCAAACGATCTGTTGTAATATTTAGCCAAAATACTACGAAAAAATTTGTTTTCATAATGTTTCTAGAAATTACAATGATATATTTGCAGTTCTGAATATGTTGGTTCCAAATTTTAATAGGTAGAAAGTACCTGAAACAAATAGACAGACAGACAGACAGACAGACAGACAGACAGACATGGCAAATCCATAAGACTTCCTTTTTTTGTTATTATTACACGATTACACAATTATGAATAAGTAATTTTCTTCTTCTTAATGTCCTATGTCCCCTAGATGGGGCAGAGGGCGTCCACAGATATCCTCCATCGCGATCTGTCTTGAGCTTCACGCTTTACGTCGGTCCACGTCATTCCGATGTTTACCGCTTCTGCCAAAACAGTGCGACGCCAGGTTTGACGAGGACGGCCACGCTTTCTTTTCCCTTGGGGATTCCAGTCCAAAGCTTGTTTGGGTATATGGTCGGGACCCCTGCGGCGCGTGTGGCCAATCCATTGCCACCTGCGACACTTAAAATATTATATATTACTTAAGTATAAAGTATTTGTAACTTAATTATTTAAAATATATTCAAGCCATTAAATAAAGCTTTATTCAATAGAAGAGTAAATTTCCAATACATTCTGACGGAGTATCGTTTAATTGCACAAAAGTTGTGAGCTAAGATGCGACAAACTTCATCATGGCGAGCTAGGGGTGTGCCTTTAATATAAAAGTGTAATTACACTATTTATCCAACATATAGTAGAATATATCCTATATATATAGAGAGAATCAAGTGTCAAAACACTCTGTATTTTACATTATGCCTGAATTAGAGACGGAACTCAGTACCGTGCGTTGTCGCATCTGAGTGAGCATTTAAAAAATTTTGCTTTACTAAGAAAAATAGAAGATTTTTTTTTTACCTTGTATATAATAATATTGTGCTATGCTCCTACTATCAATTTATGCTTTACTTTTGTAATAAATGAGAAAATTTTTCGATATACACTAGAATATTTACATTTTTTAATTTATTTTCAATTACGCAGTCAAGTCATACAAGGCGCGGCGTTAAGTTGCGCGTCTCAGCATATTTAAAATAGAAAATATATGTAATTTACCTACAATATCAGCCCTATTAAGTTAAACTAAGTGAGATCTTATCACTTCTATAAGCTACTGTTTACGCTTCGATACCGACAAGTTTTAGTTGGATTTTCGCAACCGCATCGTATTTGCAGGTCGATTTGATTTACATTTTAGTGTTTATGACTATTAAAGTGAGGCCGTCGTGGCGCAGTGGCTGCGTTTGATTGTGAACGGTGGTTGGTTCGTTTCCCAGTTGGAGAAATTTATTGAATTCACTTTTTCCAAGTCTGGTGGAGAGATAAAGCGCGGCGTTGAGTTTCGCCTCTTAATATTTAATATGTTGAAAAACGATAAGTGAAGAACAGAGTGTTGTACTATTAAGTTCCCTATATCTCTGTACTGTAGTGAGACAGTCTGACTGTAAGCTTGATAATGTTGGGTTCGATTCCCGTTTATATCAAACACAATGATGTATAGGATGGAAAAAGAAAGGAGCGTTTTACCATTAGATTCTCTCCGCCATATCACTAATTCTGAACATAGTATTTAAAACTATTAAAAGATCTAGGAAGCGGAAAGTGGGGGAGCAGACTGACCTCAACAAACACTAACGTACTACGACCGATAAAACTCTTATTTTTACCAAAAACAAATCACAACAATACCGAGAATATTTACAAAAAAGACACGGGCAATCAATAAAAAAAAAAAAAACACTAAAAATAATAAAGTTCTTTTTTAGTCATAATATTACAATAATGAAATGGAAACACACTTTATTATACTTAAAAAATCAAGATATCAATACATTTTTATTATATACGACATTATTTTAAAAAAAAATATCCAAATGGAGAACGGAGTGTCGTAACATAAAGTTCTGCCTACCCTTGTTATATATAGAATCGATATTTATAATGTAAAAATAAATTTGTAAATTACAATATCGATTCTTATAGCGCGTCTCTCATAGAAAGCTCATCCTTAACATGGTGCGACGTAGTTGCACATCCTTAGGGCTGCAAATGTCTAATCAACGTGACGTTTAACTCACACAATATTAGATTAATGGTTTACACTCACATCAGCTACCGTTTAATTGGTGTTAATATTAATTGACATCTGTGTGTACGTTTATATATAAGTTGTGTAAAGATATTATGTTATAGTATAAAATCTAGTGTTAAAATACGTTGAAAAAGTACCATCGTGGCGTAGCGGTACACCACCTGTATACGTGAGGGTCGTGGATTCGATTCCCACTTTCATTTTCCTCGCTGTGGTAATAAGATAAAGCACAACACTGAGTTCCGTCTCTCCACACGCAATATCTCAAAGGGCTGAAGGGCAAAGCGGGGAACGGAGTGTCTTAACACCAGGTTTCCTTCGTCCACCTTACTACATACAAGAAATTAAAAACCTGAAGCCAAAACAAAAATAACAGTATAACTAAACGCCGCACGTTGTCCTATTAAAATAAAAACTATATCTTCACTAGTCACTCAAACCGTAGTGATATATCACTACATTAGTTAAATATTTCCACTGATATTTTACTTAATTATTTATATATCCAAATCCTAGATATAACGTAATTAAGTGACCAAAGCTCGGGCGGAATAGCACAATACAATCTGCATATAACAAATGAATAACGCTATAACATGGCTAAGATTAATTAAGTTTGGTCCTAAATCCATCAAAGTTCTTAAAAACTTACATTAGCCAGTGCAGGCGTAATAGAAAGTTTTGCTATAAGCACGATGGTACAGAGTTCGATTCCCACTCGGGTTGAATGAATTATTTTCATTTATTTGATGTGGCAACAAGACAAGACGTCGCGTTGAGTTCCGCAGGCACCGTTTGGAGTATTAGATGGAAAGTGGAGAGTGTGCAAATGGTGGGATTGGTCCTCTCTGTATATTCTGCTTTTTTGCAAAAACCTTTAGTAAATGAAAAAAAATATATGTACTTACTATTATTAAAAGTACGAAACGATTTTAATGCGGTTTTTACCAATAAATCGAATGATTAAATAAATTTGTGTTTACAATACGTACGTATTATAATAAAGTAAAAATATCAAAAATTATTAAAAATCTTTGATAGTGTTGCCATAAAGTAGACATGGTCTTTAATTTGCGCTTGCGCAAGCTGAAACGATAAAAATATATATACACGCGAGCGACGCCACGTGTACGTCACTAGATTTTAATATTTTACAATATTATTCATAGTTTTACAAGAATTATAATATTTTTAAACGTATTGGGATTTGAACCCTCGCCATTTGGACACCGTCCAAGAGCTCCGGCCAATTAAGCTATACGCTCGTATTTCGCCATAGTAAATTTTTATTAGATTGTTATATTTTTTGTAAGTGGTTGCTATTTTTTTTTGTTTTTACATAGAAATTTCAATTGCTTTGTAATACAATAATCAGTAATAAATCTAATGCATATTTTTTCTTTCCAAGTGAAATATTAATATATAGTATTTTTATATTGGTATTTTTTGTGGCATCGCAATAATGATTATATCATATAATACGGAGAGTCTCTCCGTTCTGTTTTTTTCGCCCACATTTGAGATATTATATGATATAATCATTGGTAATGAACATAAATTAAATGGAATTAAAAATAAATGATAGAAAATTTATATTTAACTTACACAATAACTAAATGGTAGATAATAATATAATAATTACTTTAAAATAAAAATAATTAAACTACAATTTATGATATTAGTATTGATACATAACTAAGCTTATTTATCATTTAAAATCCTAAAGTAATTCCTAAAGTTGTTGCCAGCCAATGCAAATATAATATTGAAATATAAATGCTAAATACAATAAACAAATAAAAATTTGAACGCAGACGGATTTTTATGTTTTATTTATGGAACGGAGTGTCTTGACACTAGGTTCTTACGGTTCCCTCTGCCTACCCTGCAACGTGCGGGATACAGCGCGAAGATAAAAAAAATTACATATGTACCTATCTAATTTTTTACAAGTATATAAAACTCTTTCTTTTTGTAAAATACTGTGTGACTGAAATAGAAGCATTAAATTTATCAAATTTATACCTATAGTCCCAAAAATGGCAGTGTAAGAGACCACTAAGCCAGGGTTTCCCGAAATCCCAAAAAGAACGGGCAAAATTAAAAAAAAATTACTTTAAACGGTATACATGAATAAAATTACTTGCTACAGCTCGCTAAATATATTTCATATAATCAATTGCCCCAGCACAGTCACTTTTGGTAGCAAACACAACTATTAAGTCCTTATTACCGCAATGACTAATTCACTCATTAATCTTCTCCCAAGGTTTCTTTGGCATTCTTAAGATGGTACTCAATTCATCTTGTGGATTAAAACTGGCATTCCGTGCCATTTCCTTGGAGAATGATAGTATGAACTTTAAAGTGTAATAAAGACTTTATAAACTTCGTTGCAGTGGAATGTACAAATATTTAATATATTTTTAAATAAATGTTTGCTCTTTTTAAATATTTTTTTGACAGATAGTAAGTATAGTGGCGCGGAGAGTCTAGAGTTCTCTCACTACGTTGTCTATTGACCGCATTATTAAAAAAAATCGATAAGCGTAGCTCAACGCCGGACTTAGTATTACCGGATTAAATTAAAAAAAAAGAATATATAAAGATATATATATATATATATATATATATATATATATTATATATATATATATATATATATATATATATATATAATATATATATATATATATATATAATATATAATTATATATATATATATATATATATATATATATATATATATATATATATATATATATATATATATAATATATATATATATATATATATATATATATATATACCCTTTAATAATTGTCACGATTGTGTCATGAAATATTTTATGTTATTGCTATCTCGGCGTAATTCAGACGTTTTTATTGTTGATGTAGGAACGTTGTTTTTTAATCCTATAATAATAAATATAGATGCAAATCTCACGAAGTTTTTGTATCAAAGAGAATATTTAAAACTAAGTATGGGTCAAGTTAATGGAGGATTTTCTTTCTTTTATATATATTACATATGGACAGGAGCTATTATTAATAGTCTTAATGTCGTTTATTGGTCAGGCAAAAAACAAGAATTAAAAAAAATAGAAAAAGAATAGAGAAGATGAACTATATAATAAGGAAAAATCTGATCAAGAAGAGAACTGATTTTATGACTAGATAGTGTAACTACACTGTCTGCTCTATTTGCATTTGTCCATTTCCTTCAGTGCTTGTAATATTTTTTTTTAATTTCAAGTATACGATTTAATACTTTTTTTTGGCTTCACGCTGTATCCCGCACATAGCAGGATAGGTAAAGGGAACCTAACCTAATACTAAGACACTCCGTTCTCTATTTTCCGCCTTTCGAGGTTGCTGAGTGGCGGAACTCAACACCCCGCTTTGCCCTCTTGCCAGAGCGAGGAAATAAAATAATTGTTGCTTCCCGAGAGGGAATCGAACCCACAACACGCAGTCACTGTGCTGTGTATATTTTTCTCTTTAGACAATAGTACATCGAAGCAAATAGAGTCAAAGGTCGTGTCACATATATGATTAACTTAAGGTTAGTATCCAATTTTAAAATCGAATTAAATTGTTAAATAAGGATAAGGAACTATAGATATAGAACTATAGAACCTGCATCTTCGCCCGTGTTGTCAAATAGCAGTAGCTAACAGCTTTATACGTACGACCCATGATTTATATGATGCAATATAGCCGACAGTATTCTTACAATACAAAATAATTCGAATTTCAAATCCAATCAGTAGTTCCTGAGATCAGAGCTTATCATCAAAGAAATTTCAAAATATTTTTTTTAGCTCTACGCTTCCCAAGGTATGTAGAAAGAACTTAATGATAAAACACCCTGTTCTTTTCACCCAATATCAAGAATTTGCTTGTTGGGTAAAACTTTCAATTATAATTTTCATCTCAATTATAATATTTCAATTTCCTTACTATGTTTTACGGAAATTAAACATAATATAGACGTATCTAGGTGAAGACGTACAAATACATCAAGCGCAATCATTGTACACGCGCATGGTATCGTATTATCAAATATTAATTGGTACAAGTAGGGTGACCAGTAGAAGTTAATTTGTTATTGAAATATAGTATTTTAGTAACTTTTTTATGGTGGTACTTTTAATTTATTATTCTAGCATGAATATTCAAAATAATTTTAAATATTAATCGACTGTCGCAGAGACACAGTGTCTGCCTGTAAACGCGACAGTTTGTGGCTTCAATTGCCACTCAGGGAGAATGAATAATTTTCATTTTCTTCGCTCTGGTAACAAGGTAAGCGCGGCGTTGTGTTCCGCCAATGTCATGTGCGGGATACAGCTTAAAGCTAATTTAATTTAATTTTGATTTATGTAAAGTAATCTTTATCCTTAGGTTACTCCTGACTGCTACAATTACAAGATATTTGAGCCTCAAATATATAAATACATTCACACTCAAGACTAACAACCTTGTAATATCTTCTAATGTTGTAGATGTTCATGTATGAACACAACCACATGCTATCCTTTAAGTGTAAAATAAAACTAGTAAAGGAAACCACCTCTACTAATTTGTCTGCTTTTTTCAATTCAAGTGCTCACTGCTTGAAACTGGAAATCTTCTAATGGTAATAGCGAAGATACTATAAGATAGATAATGATTCACGCTATTTCCAGCATACTGCAGGTTAGGCACTGGAAAACAAGTGTTAAAACTCCACCTTTCTCGAGATATTGCGTGTCGAATGGCGTAACTCAACGCCAAGCTTTATTATGTAATAATATTTTAAAATATATCATATCATTTGTCAAGTTATTTTTGTTCTTAAGTTATTGAGTTTATTCTTTTTTAAATAAATAACCATAATCCTTTCATTCATAAACGTGTGGTTAACCGACGACCACAGGCGTAAATGGACGATTACGAATAATTCGAGCGTCCCACATATTACCAAGCTCAATGTAACTTGACCATTTAATCGAATCCCATAAAGGCTCTCCTTCATTAGGGAGTTTTGGATAACAACATTTTATGTCTTACTTTGAATTAGTTTGATTTTTGGAATTTATGGTAATTAATCTTAATGTAAAATTTTATATTTGTATTAACTAATTGCTTAATGTATAAATGGAGGTTTATAAGGGGAGGCTTGAATCTTATTTATGGGACTGTATGTATAAATATGTATTTGTAGATATTTTGTTAAAAAAAATATTTGATACCTACGCCTTTGTCATTATAATACTAAAAACTTAAAAAGCATTTGTAATAATTCAATAATTTCAATATGTAGTTTTAAAGTAACACCTAACATTACAATGCGTCGATGAACGTTTTCCATATTCTTGAAAATGTCTCAAATGAAGTTAACTTAAGAAAATAGACAAAGTAATAACAACCGGAAGTTTAAATTGAACTAACCCAACTAGAGTGAGCCACGTTTCAGAGATGTATGAGTCGGAGTCGTTCATCCCACTCGTTTCCGGTTCCGCTTTAATTAATAGCGACGCGAGGCTCTGCGGTGAAAGATTTCAACTGACTGTGTTTTGGGCGAAGGCTTTGTAATAATTAGAGGTGATATGAATTTGTATAGAAGCTGATTTTTCTGTAACCTTAGTACCTGTTTGTGATCTAGCTTATTAAACAAAAAATATGAAAATATATATATATATATATATATATATATATATATATATATATATATATATATATATATATATATATATATATATATATATATATATATATATATATATATATATATATATATATATTATATATATATATATATATGCGTGCTTCAAGAACTAATTTTGTGACGCATTTATAAATTTCTGAAGTAAAAAAGCATAAAATTTCCATAAAAGCTCTAACTTCAGCATCAACACAAATTACTTAAAGCTACAGTCTGTTCACAAAAGAATTTTTCATATAAACTATATTAACACATTTATGTCTGTTTCATTGTAAGATCTGTGATGTATTAAATAACACGGTACGGGCGTATCCGGCGCGAAGGAACGTTAATTCAGCGTCCAACCTATCAGTATCATTACATAATGCTATAGGAGGTTTTTACTAATATAAATAAATAAAATTTAGCAGGATGATTAGATTGGAACAAATGCATATAGAGAGCAGTTTAAGCTCTCGCTTTAAATTATATTATAAATATATAAATTCAAATATAAATTTATTGAAAATAAGAACACAAGATTTATTTTATTCACTCATAAGCTTTAAGCTTTATCTCTAGCGGGGAAGCCATAAGCCATAGCCAAGCCCTTATCTATATAAGGGAGCGCTAAATAATATAGTCCTTGTTTACCTCTTACGCCTTGTCCACTGTCATTAACCTCTCCATGAATATATGTACATAAAATATTAATTTAATTTGTATATTAAAACACCTATTTCTCTTATCACTTGCCGTCATCACATAACTTTATCTGTTTTGTATATAAAATATTTAAAACATTATATTTAATAAAAAACGGTTTTCATCAGATAGAGGCAGGCGGCAATACTAGTTCTTCTATAAGTAATGAGAAATCTGAGGAGGTATATTACCAAGTTTCACTCATTAAGCCCCTACAATGTATCGTATGCTAATGATATTCTTGGCTAAACTCGCTATTTAGTTTAAGCGGTGTTTAACGCTAAATTTTGACTTTAACTACACCGATACAAAGGTTATATATAAATTTTCAAATTAATTAAGGATAAAAATATTCTTGTTTGAGATTATTTATCAAAAAAGTGATTCAGCAGTAGTGGCACAGCGGCACAGCGGCACGGCGTCTGGTTGTAACCGCGTCGGTTTTGGGATCGATCCCTACTCGAGGAGAATGAAGTGTTTTTATATTCCTCCCTCTTGTTATAAGGCAAAACGCTGTGCTAAGCTCCACCACTCGGAGAAGGAACAGAGTGTCTTAACACTAGATTTTCTCTATACCTACATGCGGAATACACACTTTCCTTCCAATTTCAGAGAATTTGCATATTGAATAGGGGAATTACAAAGAGTTTCTCTGTTTACCCTATTGTACTAAAAAAATGTATGTATGAATACAGAGGCGATTCAAGACTTTAGAGCCATCGCGGCGTAGCGACACAGAAGTAGACACTCGAGCGCGACGGTCTAAGGTTCAATTCACACTTAGAAGAATCAATTACTTTTATTTTATTGCTCTAGTACGAAAGATAAAGCGCAGCGTTGAGTTTCACCACTCTCTCTTGAAATTCTGGTGGAAAATTTGACACTGAGTATTTTAACACTGCGTTCCGTCTACTTCTACTGCTCTATGTGGAATACGGTGTGAAGCATATATATATATATATATATATATATATATATATATATATATATATATATATATATATATAATATATATATATATATATATATATATATATATATATATATATATATATATATATATATATATGTATCTAATATATTATATAATCAAATAGTATTAAATAGTTCAATAAATGCTACTGCTACGGTGTGACAGGCGATCAGCTAATCCGTGTCGCGCTTTAATCCTCACCCGGTATTCCAATGCGGATTTACTGCGGATATGGCGGACGAAGGGCTTATTCAATTAGGCAACATCTCATCATCGCTATATTATACTTTTGTTTAAGTTTTGCTGAGCTGTTATATTATATGAGTGGTATAAATATTCTCGTATTTGTTATATGCAGTAGTTCTTGTCATAGTAAGTACTATATACTAGTACTATATGTATACCCAGCTTTTTGTTGGCCTTACGCCATATCCCACATTAAGTAATGTGGATCGAAAGAACATAGTGTTAAAACACTCTGTTCTCCTCTTTTCAACAAATTCGAGATATCTCTTCCGCGGCATTCGTAAACAGCCATAGTATGCAAAAGAAGTCATTACATGATTAGTCAGTACATCAAACAAAATATATATTAAAATTTAATCAAAAAGTTACCAAATTGGCACCGACTCTAAGAATAATGGATTTTAAATAATAAATAGGTCTATATTATGTAGGTATCAGTAATTTCTAAAACAATTAAAATATAATTTTTTTTAGCTCGTGTTCAAGTTTGCACAAACATATAGCTAGTTACAGTTTTGAAGTCGGTTTAATTTTTTTTTTTTTTTAATATTTTTTAATACAACTGAAATCCAATGAAATTCAGACTCACAATAAGCCATAATTCTTGGTCTGTACCACGAAGGTAACATTAAGTGAAAAGCATTTTCCTTTCTTCTCAAAGAGAGAAAACCTTCTTACTATTCCATAGATTCACTGTGCGAGTGCCCATCGCGCTGCAGGGAAACGAGCTCGGAGCAGTGCCAATTATAGTACTATTGTATTCCACAGAACAAAGCGTATATAAAAAAGTTTAAATATAAACAAAATTATGCTATAGAAGAAATAGTGATTTATTTGTAAAACGACTCTACAGGTTTTAGCTTCATTAAAAACATTTTCTCACTTTTTGATGCCAGTTTGGAAAATTTTAATAATCTATTGGTTTGATGGTATTTTGGTCCTTTTTAAGAGCTTTACGTTTTTCCACACATAGAAATGTAGACAGGGAGGACGTATAGTCTAGATTCTCCGCTCTCCACTTTCCGTCCGAATTCGAAGCATTGCGTGTAAAATAGTGGAAATGACAATCCAATCCAATCCAGTGATGACAATCATAAATTGGATCCCAGACATCCCATTGACAGTGTTTTCTGTAAGTAACAGAAGACTATTTGCATATATATATATATTATATATAAAACATAAAGCACTAAAGTAAGCTAAAGATATCAACATTTACCATATTTTCTAACGTAATTTTCAAGATAAATTGCTTTATAAATTCTAACGCCCCGTTGTGATATTGGTTCCAAAGACCGTAATAGGTTATAACAGCTCTATATTAGTTGACAACAAGTGATAGTTTTTTGGGAAATTTAATAATAACTTTACAAAATATTATATATATATATATATATATATATATATATATATATATATATATATATATATATTATATATATATATATATATATATATATATAATATATATATATATATATATATATATATATATATAAATAATGTCAGGGGGGAACTAAATACGACGACCAGTTACACAATTTATTTATTTCTCTTATCGCACTTTTCAATTGATTACACTGCACTTATTCTTTTACACTAATGCATTATTTCAACATGTTAGGTGCGTAACTTTAAACTTTGCGTATAGTAACACCGCTGCCGCTGACTTTTGCGTACTATTTTGTATAAAAATCATAACTGTATACCTTCCGTGAGGCAGAATAGCGATGTACTGACTAAACCGTCAATCCTTCCTTTATATAGCCATTCTCTAACTTTTGTGAATAATTATGCAGGTATTTTATTTTATTCCAAGCAAGTTACTGCAATATAATAACTACTGAACTTATCGATCTCACCAGGAGACAAATCATGGCGTTGTTTCCGCCATGCAACACCATATGTCTCGAACATTGTGCGGATATTGGAGAACGTAGCAGAGTAGATAGTCCTTGCTGTGTGGAAAAAGGCGCACGGCGCACAAAGGCGCGCGTATACAAAATAGGTAGGCGTTTTCCTATATATGTAAAACAAAAGCTTAATCGTCACTTATTCCATATAGCTTAACTGTAATGTATGATCATATATTCAAATAGCGATCGTGTAGAGTCAAAGCTTACGTAAAATCCTTATTCACAGGAATTATAATAAAGAAATTCTTCGTTTAACCATACTTGTAAGACAGTGCGGTGTTCACTTCCACCACACAATCTGCAATATCTCCATTTATAATACCTACTTTTTCCCCATTTCTTAGTCTAGAGACAAGCTCTTTACTGTCTACACTGCTATGCACTTTATAAAAAATATTAAGTATCTCACAATGTCTATAATTAGACAGAAAACATTTAATAATATCATCTATACAGATAAAAAGTTTGTTTAGTTAGAGGCGCTAAGCTACCCCGCACAATAAGCTCAAGCTCAGGCTCCCACGTAGCGTCATATTAGACACATATGACGATATTACTGTTGCCAGCGCCTCATATGTAAGTAGAGAACACACACACACACACACACACACACACACACACACACACACAACACGTCACTCACATCTTTGTCGAAATAAGCACACAAGGAAAGACGACAAAGTACAGCTTAATTGGCGGTTCGTCCGCGAGTTTAGTCCGCGAGCGTATCTAAGTCCAGCGGTGAAGGACTGCTAGGCTCCGTAGAATTGTCTAATTATGTCCAGTCGCATCTTCAGGACATGGCTGGGTTGCTTAGAATAGCGAACATCCCCCAGCAAGCTTGATGTATAAATATAGAGTATAAATATAGCACAACTAATTTTATTACTGACAATGTGGAACACTGTAGGAACTCTACAAAACACTTTGTCTTGTTACCAGAGCGAGGCAACTTAAGTAGTACATTCTTCTCTCATGGGAATCGAACCCGCAACTGTCGCGTTTGCAGTGAGACTACCGTGCCGCTACACCATGACGGCCGCTTATTTATTTCACTTATATAAGACAAACGTTGAAAAGACGACGTTGAGTCTCCGTATACTTTATATACCGGGAAGTCTAAAATATATATATGTATCCATATATATTATATATTTATACAATATCGCTCTACAATTACAGTAACAGAGACGGCCAAATAGGCCTTAATTTCTCAACTTCAAAAACGCATTTATTTAATTTAGTAATATACATTCATATATATATATATATATTATATATATATATATATATATATATATATATATATATATATATATATATATATATATATATATATATATATATATTCTTCTTCCACTTAGCATTATCCCGGCCTATTGCCAGGGTCTGCTTTCCTACTGAATCTACTCCACTTTGCATGGTCTTGAGCATCCTCAGTGGCTCTCATGTCCTGCGTCACGACGTCCAGAAATCGCTTCCTTGGGCGTCCGGGGGGTCTTACTCCAGAGACAGACATATCAAGGCATTTTCTTCCGACGTAGTTCTTAGGCTGGCGCAAAACGTGGCCATACCATCTCAGACGACGCTCTTGGAGCTTATCCGCTACGTCACGGACCCCAAGACTACCTCGAATGAATGTGTTGCGTATGCGGTCAGCCCGAGTAACGCCACACATCCACCTCAGCATCTTCATCTCCGTTACGTGAAGCTCCTGAGTGTGCCGAGATAATGCTGGCCAACATTCGCTGCCGTATAGAAGAACTGGTCGGATCATGCTCTTGTATATCAGCCCCTTGAGTTTGGGCGGTATTCTGCGATCGCAGACCACACCAGTAACCTCCCGCCATTTGGCCCAAGCAGCGCTAACCCGGGCGTGGACATCGTAGTCGATGCATCCGGACTCGTGCATAATGGATCCAAGGTACCTGAACTTCTCCGACTTAACGGCTGGCTCAGGCCCGATGTGGATGGTGCTCGAGTCTGGGTTCCCGCAAGCCATGTACTCGGTCTTTGACACATTCAGTTTAAGACCACCGTTCTCAAGCGCACCCTTCCAGGCATTCACTTTACGCTCCAGCATCAGTCGGTTCTCGTCAATGAGTACTATGTCATCGGCATACATCATCAGCCATGGAGGCTGGTCCTGGATGTGAGCCGTGACAGTATCTAGCACTACATTAAACAAAAGTGGACTAAGAGCTGAGCCTTGGTGAACCCCTACTGTAATTGGGAAGGGTTTGGTATCGCCAACAGCGGTCCTAACTGTAGAAACAGAGTCGTTGTACATGTCTCTGATAATAGCAACATAGGATTCAGGGATCCCTTTGGATCGCAGTGCCCACCAGATACACTGACGTGGCACACAGTCAAAGGCCTTCTGCAGGTCTAAGAATGCCACATGCAGAGCTCTCCTCTTTTCCCTGTGTGCCTCCATCAAAATTCTGAGGGCAAAAATGGCGTCCGTAGTGCCTGATCCTGGCTGAAATCCATATTGACACTCAGAGACAGTACATTCTCGGCGGAGCCTGAGGGCGATCACGCGCTCGAAAAGCTTCATGGTGTGACTCATAATCTTAATGCCCCTATAACTACCGCAATCTTGAACACTGCCCCTTCCTTTGTAAATAGGGGTAATAAAACTGTGCCGCCATTGATGTGGCATCGTCCCAGTGTTCAAAATGCGGTTAAAAAGATCAGTAAGCATGAGCACACCACGAGAGCCCAATGATTTCCACGCTTCGATCGGGATATCATCAGGTCCCACCGCCTTGCCGTTCTTCATGCGTCGAAGACAATTTCGAGTTTCATCAAGGGTTATTGGAGCAATAAGTCCCAGGTTAGGAGGTGGTTCAGACGGAATACTACCCGGGTGCTGAGTATTCAGCAGCTCCAAGAAGTAACTTCTCCACCTCTCCTTCACAGAAGCATGACTACAGAGCAGCTTGCCCTGGGAATCTCTGACGCAAAGACATTTTGTGATATCTTGCGTCGCTTTATCCCGAGCACGTGCCAATTTGTAGATGAGCTTCTGCCCCTCCACAGTTTCAAGTTTATCATATAGAGGTAATAAACTTTCACTGCGGGCTCTGGCTACAGCTCTTTTGCTGGCACGTTTTGCTGCTATGTACTCCAGCCTGTCTTCAGGAGAGTTGGAACGCTGCCACTCCTTAAATGCAGTCTTCTTATCATGAATCACCTCCTGTACCTTGTCATTCCACCACCATGTCTCCCTGTCCATAATACGTCCTCCCTTAGAAACGCCAAGAACATGCTTACCAGCCGTAATGATTGCTGACTGAGCTCGATCCCAAGCATCCTGAGCAGTTTCGGTGTTAGTTGATAAATTTTGACTGTTAACCTCTGCCAGAAAGTCGGTCTGCATCGGTCCATTCAGCAACCACCACTTGATCTTAGACTTACGCGTCTCGGCTAATTTCTTTAGCGGGGTAACAACATAATCCATGACAAGAAGACGATGTTGGGCCGTGAGCGTATATATATATATATATATATATTAGTTTAGGTTAGCGCTGCTTGGGCCAAATGGCGGGAGGTCACAGGTGTGGTTTGCGATCGCAGAATACCGCCCAAACTCAATGGGCTGATATGCAAGAGCATGATCCGACCAGTTCTTTTATACGGCAGCGAATGTTGGCCAGCATTATCTCGGCACACTCAGGAGCTTCACGTAACGGAGATGAAGATGCTGAGGTGGATGTGTGGCATTACTCGGGCTGACCGCATACGCAACACATTCATTCGAGGTAGTCTTGGGGTCCGTGACGTAGCGGATAAGCTC
Organism: Dione juno; assembly: GCA_037127375.1. NCBI lineage: Eukaryota > Metazoa > Arthropoda > Insecta > Lepidoptera > Nymphalidae > Dione > Dione juno. The sequence continues at coordinate 833,129 of JAXRJS010000080.1, read as the reverse complement.
CAAGAGCGTCGTCTGAGATGGTATGACCACGTTTTGCGCCAGCCTAAGAACTACGTCGGAAGAAATGCCTTGATATGTCTGTCTCTGGAGTAAGACCCCCCGGACGCCCAAGGAAGCGATGGCTGGACGTCGTGACGCAGGACATGAGAGCCACTGAGGATGCTCAAGACCGTGCAAAGTGGAGTAGATTAAGTAGGAAAGCAGACCCTGGCAAAAAAGCCGGGACTAATGCCAGGAAGAAGAAGAAGATATATATATATATATATATATATATATATATATATATATATATATATATATATATATATATATATATATATATATATATATATATATATATATATATATATATATATATATGTATATATATATATATATATATATATATATCTTCTTCTTCTTCCTGGCATTAGTCCCGGCTTTTTTGCCAGGGTCTGCCTTCCGACTAAGACCAATCGGTCCATATGAGTGGCGAAGTGGTTTTTTTTTTGTGGAGCGATTGCCATCTGACCTCCAAACCCATTACTGGGAGAAACCAAGAAAGGAAAGGGAATAAGAGGCAGAAAGACTTGGAATATAGGGGAGGGACACCACTTACATGGATTGGATCGGGTTATGAAAGTGGTGGCTCGAGGTCCCGGGGTCGCGTACCCGTATGCCGGAAACCAAATATCGGACAGATAATTGGCTAGACACCCTCTGAGATGATATATATATATATATATATATATATATATATATATATATATATATATATATATATATATATATATATATATATATATATATATATATATATATATATATATATATATATATATATATATATATATTATATGTATAAATTAAATAACTTTTAAATTGAATTTTGATTCCATGTTAGAATTGAATTAATTACTACAATATTAACTATACAGAACTAAATTGGAATGAAAATTAGATTTTTAATAAAATTAGATATTTTTATATGTTGGTAATTTAAATTAAAATTAATATAAAAATGATTTTAAAAATCTCAAATCGTATAGCTTCACATTTTCTAAGAAGTCAAGGTATTTTAAAGCCCACTAGTTTTGTACTTGGAAAATTAATTTAAAAACATTCGTTTGGCATCTGTCTTAAATAGAAATAATATTTAAGATATTCTTTGATTTTTTATACTATAAATGTATAATTTAGAAGAAATTGAAATTAATAAAGAGAGAAAAGAAAGAAGTTGTTTTTAATTTAAAATTAAAACATAATGGCCACATATATATTTATTTTAAAATGACAGAAACATATTTTATGTATCAGTTGTGGGTTCGATTCCCACTCGAAGAGAGACTAGTTTTCCTCTGGCTTATCTTGCTATATGTGGGATACAGCATGAAGTTATACATAGACATATATAAACACCAGGTAATAACTACAAAACTCTAATTTATAACTATTTTTTGTAAATATATTATATCAAAAGATTATTTTATTATAGATATCATTCATTTTATATTGTAAGATATATTTGATTCATTTTTTTATACATGTTTTTGTTATTTTATATATTTTTTTTGAATTTGCACCGAGCCTTATTCGCCTATTCCTGTAGTATCAACTAGTCCTGCATTTGCCAAAGGTTGTCTGTAAGATATAGCTTGATGCAATAAGACCAAATTTTCGTATATATTTTATATTTATTTGTTTTATTTTTGTTATATATGTGTATTACAGTAAATATATAAATAAAATACTGTAATATTCCAGACTTAAAAAAAGTCTCATATATTATAAGATATTGATCTGTAATGTAACAAATTTAGGTATAATAGAGATCAAACGCCGAACTTATTTCTGAACTAAAACCGTTGAATGTAACGACATTATGGGATTCCCGAAAAATCGATGGAGCGTTGAAAAGTGATGAAGTAATTTATGAATTTACTCCATCCCTCGGTTGCCATGGCAACGACCCGGCACTGATTCAGCAAAATACTGAACTAAGTATGTGAATGATATATGGACATGCTATAGTTATGTTAGTACTAGCTATTTCACCGCAGCTTTGCCCGTTTTAACAATTGAAATTAGCTATAGCAAAATGATATAGCACACAATTAGAGTTAACTATGTGAGAGTCAGTTGTGGATCCCAAAAAAAAAACAAATATTCTTATGTTAATATTAAAAATGACAATGTCGCGGTGCGCCAAGCTGAATGTCAATCAATGAGAATGTCAATCGAAGAGCGTTGCATCAACCTCGCTGTTCCATTTATTTCATCGCTGCAGGTGTCGCCTCACCCGCGGGGCAATTGCATATGTAACAAGTGTCTGTTTGTAATTTCACATATAATGAACCCTTTTTAATTTTTTTTGTCTGTCTGTCTATCTGTCTTTTCATTTGTGCGAGCTAATCTCTGGAAAAGCTGAACCGATTTTTATATAACTTTCTCTAGAAGGCAGAGTATACTGTGAAGCAACATTTAAGTTACTTTTTATGCCGAAATTCTCGCTATACCGAGATTTACGCGGGAAAACGCTTTTTACCGAAACCAAAAAATAGCGATACCGAAAATGCGCGCGAGTACCTACTGCCCAGATAAAATATTATACTCGTATATAAAATGTTTTATAGACAAAGTAATTCAAAAGCATAAATAAATCAAAGGACTTACAAGTACAATATTTTTAACCTTTTTTTTCATCAATCGAGCGAGCGAAGCTATCGGTTCTATTCGGTCGCTAGTTATCAATATAATTTTTAATTAGTAGCTCAGAATATATAATATAGTATATACATATATTTATAATATTTTTATTTCTCTCTTCAAAATTACGAAGCTCCATACTAAATGTCATATCCTATTTCATTCTCCTAGGGTTTTTATTTTCACAAAAGCTAAGGAAGCTTTTTTGAAAATTTTTGATCGATTTTCATTCCATATAATATTTCCAAGGAATATTTTAATTTATTTATTTATAGTTTTCATTTACTAATATAATCTTATGTACGCAGCTATACTTGAATTAGTTTCCCAATAATAACAGTATTATTAAAGAAAAATGCATATTTTGACATTTATTAAAAAAAAAATAAAGAAAAACAGGAAGTAATAAAAATTTAATAATAATATGAAATGTATGTGATATGTGCATATTTGAATGTATGCGTAATAGACAGTTTTATTATCTAATATGAAAGTTCAAGTACATTGTATCTGGATAATTGTTTTATCTACTGGCGTGTGTTCGGATGTGGCTGGCGGACCTGGCTGGCTGGCTTGATCTTGAACACCCGGTCGCATTCAGCACAGTAGGGTTGCCCCGCGCTATTTACTGCATAGTTATAGGAAAGTTTTGGTCGGTTCTTGCGCAATTAACCTTTGCATCAAGCTCAGATAAAATTTGAGACTCCTTTTTTGTAAGAGCGCCAATATGACCTTTGCTGAGCATCTTCTTCCCACGTATCTATCGACATTCTACGTACAGTCAAGTTACGTTTAAATACGTCTTTGTAACGAAGTTACGGCCCGCCGCTTCCCACTCAGCCTTCCCACGCCGTCGTCAGTATTGAGTAGAAGACGTTCATCAGCATTTACAGTTATACTATTCAGTTACTTAGTACGTAAGTAAGTAAATTCTTTATTTCAACCACATACTGCTTTACGAATAAACAATAAACAAATAATCTTATTCTAAGTCTTAAAATCTCACTCTTAGATATTATGTTCCTGCTCTGTGTTTATACATTGAGATCTTGCTTATGGAAGGGCTATATATATATATATATATATATATATATATATATATATATATATATATATATATATATATATATATATATATATATATATATATATATATATATATATATATATATATATATATATATATATATATATATTTCGGGTACTAGGGACTTACATACGCATACCAAATATTTTTAAGCAATTTATATTTTTAAAGTCAATACATGATCGAATAACGATTTCTCATGATTTGTAAACTTTGTTTAAATTTTAATTATTGTGCTTATTCATTTGTAGTGTACTATCTAATAAAACAACTAAATCACTAACCAAATAAGTCTTCTTAATTGGAGAGTTGTTAATAAACGAAGGGTGTCTTTTTTCACGTGAAACTAATTTTAGTACAATTTTCTAATATACATTTCTAGTGATTCTATTAGTTTTATAACATTCACTTAACCTATCTATGTTCAAAATTTCTGATCAAAACGCATCTGTAATATTTTCATACATATTATCTTTTCATCTGCAAACTTGAATGTATATACATTATAAAGTAGTGGTCCTAAATGTGAGCCCTGGAGTACGCCAGAAGTAACGTTTACGTAATCAGATCGAGATCTACCTGACCTAGCCACATGCTTTCGTTTTATTTTAAAATACTTCATCCAACAAGATCAATCAAAGATCAATCCCCCAGTACTACCACAGTATATAACTTTTGCATCAGAGTAAATTCATACAACAGCCTTCCACTGTATCTCACATAATAGTATAATAAAATAACCAGAGAAAACCTGGTATAATGCTCTTCACTTGCCACCAGGATCTCCTCATCGTACTTTGTCTGACCAGATCGGGGTAGTGACAGAGGGTCTCAACAGAGGGAACCTAGTGTTGAGATCCTCCATTCCCCTTTTGCAATCCAGTTTTCGAGACATTGTGTCTTGAGTGGTGGAACTCAACTTGGCGTTTTGTCTTATTTTCAGAGGCAATAAAAATAATTCTTTGCTCGATTGGGAATCGAACCCACAACCGTCGCGTTCACAGGCAGACGCTGGGTCTTATCTCTAAAATTATTAGAGAGTCTTTAATGTACAAAATAAAAGTAAGCAAGAAAGGAATGTAGTAGATTTAAACTATATCATAGATTTAAAAAATATAGTAATTCTATGAATATTTTCATTGCTATGTCGACAAAAAATGTTAAATTAAACCAAACTGAGCCAATGATGACATCGAATTTTATTTTTGTATTTTGATATAAATCACCACTTCTCATTATATTGCGAGTTCACGCTACACTGATGAGTGCCTTGAGATTTGTGTTACATTGTATAAAATTTAAAGCTACCTACAGCTTTTATACTGCTTATTACTTATTTTTATTTTAATGATCTTTTTTCTTAATCTTTTTTCTTTGTTGTCATTTTCTCTTTTTTTTTTTTTTATTTTTACACTTTAACTTTCGGTGGTAGCTGGAGAGAATAGAGTACCAGACAATAAGATCTAAGACCACACCAGATCATAAAGCTTAAGAAAAGTCATTACATATCTAACTATATGTGCCTAAAATAAAATATTTGTACAATCTGTCCGTAAAATTTCCTATATGTACGTTTTCTGAGCATGATAGTCACAGAGCGTTGAAACACTATATTCTCTACTTTCTGCTTAAATTCAAGACATTGCGTATTCAGTGACTGAAGTCAATGTCCCATTTTATATTATTAGCACATAAAGGAAATTTAACTAAATTTCTCTGAATGGGAATCAAACCCACAGCCATAGTGTTCACAACTGAGCCAAACTACCTAATTGCTTTCCTACAATATATATATATATATATATATATATATATATATATATATATATATATATATATATATATATATATATATATATATATATATATATATATATATATATATATATATATATATATATATATATATATAACATATAATATTAACACAAAATTATTAAATCAAAATAAATACACTGTTTAATTGTTTAAGCTCGAACGAATAAAATAAACTTATCTCTCAAAGGGATTAATGTTTTCGTGAGTTATGAATATTTGATGAGTTCTAGTTATATAAATAAATAGGTTAAAAGGGTTGTATCGTTGTACAAATATATAACATACAAGTAAGCTTTACTATGTTATTATAGCAAGTGTACTCGTATACTTACTTGTTATAGTTGTATTGTCTTATTCTGATCTACATCTATAAGTACTCTATTTCTATTGATTCTTCTGTTTCTATTGAAACTATTATGGCGCAGCGGCACAACCTCTGACTGTAAATACGGCGGTGGCAGCAGCAGCTTTTTCTGAAATCTAGGCCAAACTGCGATCGACAACCCGCATGCCAAGCGTGGCGATTATGGCAAATACGCCTCAATGAATAAGCGCATACAGAAACGGCCCCCAGTCCACGGTAGCCCTGCTAACCCTAGCTACGGTAGTGGCTACGATAAGGCAGGGCAAGGGGTGCGAAGAACACCGGGTACGATCCAGCTACCATCACCGACGACTTGACCTGGCAACATATAACACGCGCACACTGAGGACCGACACGAAGTTAGCAGAATTGGAAGAAGCTGTTAGTAAGTTACATTAGGATATTATTGGGATATCTGAAGTCCGAAGAGGACACTGACTGTAAATACGGCAGTGGCAGTGGCAGTTTAAGGTTCTTTGATCTGGCAAAGTGCTATGTTGAGTTCAGCCAGTCAACACGCAATGCCTCTAAAGGCAGAAAGCGGGGAACGGAGTGTCTTAACACTAGGTTCCTACGGTTAACTCTGCCTACCCTGCCATGTGCTGAATATAGTGTGAAGACATTTTTATTTTCATATCCAGCCCTCATAAAATCAAATAGTCTTTACACCACGGTCGTATGAGTACAGAAATTTCTACAAAAGTGATTAAAACTTCCCAACACACAATCTCTTCCGAACACTGAAAGTTTTGTCAAATTGCTGAAGCTGTGCGATCTTTTTACAAGTTTTCAATAAGTATTTGTTTCTATTGACGTTTAATTTCATAGCTTGTTGTTCTTTGAAATTTTTAATGTATCTCTATTACATGGTAGGAAATGAAATCGATTTGTGGATCTTTTAATTATGTATTTGATTCATGTGGAACATATGCTGGTGGCTTCACGCTGTATCCCGCATAAAGCAGGGTAGGCAGAGATAACCTAGTGCTAAAACACTCCGTTTCCCCCTTTTTTATGCCCTAATTATATATATATATATATATATATATATATATATATATATATATATATATATATATATATATATATATATATATATATATATATATATATATATATATATATATATATATATATATATATGCATGGGCAAATCTATTTTTGTTCTTATTGAATTAATTGTACAGTGTTATATTAAGAATTTTTAACGTAGCCAGCGAAATTACTGATCGCTTGCAGTTTGAAAGTATCGGACTGTTTGATCTTCACTCTAAGGAACGTTTATAACTTTCATTAAAAATATATTTCCACAATTTGCTTTAAAATTTGCTCCATTTCAATATTTCAGTAAAGTTATTATTAAGTTATTTAGTATCTATAAGTTACGGTTATATATTTAATACAAAAAATAGTTATAAAGTTTCTTTTAGTTCCACCATTCAATAATGAATGACTCAAATTGTTTTGGGGAAAATGGAGAATGGAATTTTTTGACACTAGATTTAGGATGAAAACTTAACATTCACTTAGAGTCAGATCACGTCAAGTGGACCCCCCTTTTACCACTTGATGATAGAAAACTTATTAAAGTATAATTATCGAAAGTAGTTATACCTAAAAATCATCCCTCAAAACAATTTTTGAAAATTTTGAGTTTAACAACATTTTTTTTGACAATAAACATTTTCGCTACTTTAAATTAAAAAATTAATTTTAAAAAAGCTAATGAATGTAACTTAACGAAATTTTCAGCGATTATAGTAAAATATCTATAATTTCGAATAAAATTATTTTGAAAATTTTATTTGGTTATTTTCATATTTTTTATTAATTTTTAAATAAACAAATTGAAATTTGATTGACTTCTCAGTATATATTCCCATGAAACTAGATATAAATCGCGACATGACCAAGCAATCACAATAAAAAATACGCGTCAATTTCATTTGTTTAAAAGTGTAAATAAAAACTAACTAATATGCAAACGTTTCTCAGAAGATGAAAAAAGTATTATAAATTTAGTATTTAAGAAAGAACAGAAAAAAAAGTATGAACTAATTTAAGGCATTGATTAAATTTATTAATCATATTTCATTGATATATTTATTTTATTCAACTGTTCAATTGAAGTAATAATTTCAAAAATATATGTTAATTACTCTTTGCAAATGTTGTTAATAATATAAATAAAAATAAAAAAAAAATTACACTGTAAAGATTATTTATTAAATAGTTGTGTAATCTGTAGCGATCTATAGCCTTAACAGCTAAGCTCAGTAGCGCGCAGCACTTGTATCGCTCGCCGCTGCGTCATATAAAAATTCATATTATTTAAACTAATACCGGGCAGTGAAATTTTATTTCTAAATCAAGAACTTTAATGTATATCGCGTATTACTGGAAAAAAAAAATTCGATTATCGTACTGAGAAGTCAATCAAATTTCAATTTCTCTTCTTCCTGGCATTAGTCCCGGCTTTTTGCCAGGGTCTGCCTTCCGACTAAGACCAATCGGTCCATATGAGTGGCGAAGTGGTTTTTTGTGGAGCGATTGCCATCTGACCTCCAAACCCATTACTGGGAGAAACCAGGAAAGGAAAGGGAATAAGAGGCAGAAAGACTTGGAATATAGGGGAGGGACACCACTTACATGGATTGGATCGGGTTATGAAAGTGGTGGCTCGAGGTCCCGGGGTCGCGTACCCGTATGCCGGAAACCAAATATCGGACAGATAATTGGCTAGACACCCTCTGAGATGCCAACGCCACGCGGTGTTCCCAGGCGGTCACCCATCCAAGTACTGAACGCGCCCGACGTTGCTTAACTTCGGTGATCGGACGAGAACCGGTGTGTTCAACGTGGCATGGACGTTGGCGTTCAAATTTCAATTTGTTTATTTAAAAATTAATAAAAAATATGAAAATAACCAAATAAAATTTTCAAAATAATTTTATTTGAAATTATAGATATTTTACTATAATCGCTGAAAATTTCGTTAAGTTACGTTCATTAGCTTTTTTAAAATTAATTTTTTAATTTAAAGTAGCGAAAATGTTTATTGTCAAAAAAAATTGTTGTTAAACTCAAAATTTTCAAAAATTGTTTTGAGGGATGATTTTTAGGTATAACTACTTTCGATAATTATACTTTAATAAGTTTTCTATCATCAAGTGGTAAAAGGGGGGTCCACTTGACGTGATCTGACTCATTAGCATATTCAATTATTTTATAATTATAATATAAAGGGCCTGATTTGACAAGTAATAAGTGTCATTTGTCAAGGTCAATATAACAAGTCGACGCTTTGAGTCTAGATCGTGAGGAGCAGCCGACGCCACTGTTGGCCTGCCTCACTAGCAACTACTCCAGGAACTGTCTTATAAACTTGTCTACTGTCACTCTACTAGTTTGTCCTTACTTTTGTACTTTCTGGTGATCTATAATCTTGAAATTAGTACGGAACCTTCGATGTGCGAGTCCAACTCAACTAGCTTACTTACTTTGTATTATATATATATATATATATATATATATATACATACATATATATTGCAACATGTCACCTATCCAGTATCAATAGTACTGCAGTTCGACTTCTATAAAAGATTCGGGCGTTCGTTATTCAGACGGGCTGCAGTTACCTGATTATTTGCTTCACTGATTCTTTAGTGAAGTGCTTTTATTATTTATCGATATTGCATTTCTTGAACGTAAGTAGTTACCAGTTCCATATATGGGTAAATATAGAAAGAAAAGGAGAGAAAGGGAGAGTGTATATATAATTTTTTTTAATTTGTTTTATTACTTAGCCCGTCACACATAAAGCTAGTAAGCCGAGACCTAATTATTTTAATCGCCCAATATCATTTACTTGGTTAGCTGTAATGACAAAAACTCCTTAATATTTATATTCTAAAATATTATTAATCGGTTAATATTACATCACTATTTTTTCGTTCTAAGCTCTGGTCAGGCGTCTACATATTTTATTCGTGTCTTCAATGAGTGAACTGAAATCCTCTTTGGATGGTAAAGTTCTTTAAATATTTTTTTTCTTACATATTTATTAAACTACACATTCTCTCTTTCTTTATATATATATATATATATATATATATATATATATATATATATATATATATATATATATATATATATATATATATATATATATATATATATATATATATATATATATATATATATATATATACAACTTATAAAGCTTGACAAGCTTAAATTTACGGGCGTATGAACTAGCTTGTACCGTGTGGATGACGGTTTAGAATAGCACCACCCCATCTCTGTGGGTGTCGTAAAAGGCGACTAAGGGTATACAGCCAGCAGGAGAAGAGCAGCAGCTTTTTCTGAAATCTAGGCCAAACTGCGATCGACAACCCGCATACCAAGCGTGGCGATTACGGCAAATACGCCTCAATGAATAAGCGCATACAAGGCGCCAGGTAGAGACGGAATCACCACAGAACTTCTGAGAGCAGGCGGCTCCAGAATCTCTTTAATTCCGCCATTTTTTAAGGGAGAAACGCCGAAAGCATGGAGTGAAGGTGAGGTTGTTCTGTTTTTCAAAAAGAGTATCTATTTCTAGTGTTCTTAAGGAGCATCCAGTATTCGATATACATTTCAGCAAAACGGACAGACAGACAGTTTCATATTCATGTAGGGAACTCTAAAAATGAACAAATTATACAATATGTATATCCTTATACAGCTTCATATTTTAACCCGCATCACGATGTAGACAGAACGAACATAAATAAACAAGTTATACATATAAAAAGAAAATAAAAAAATATATATATATATATATATATATATATATATATATATATATATATATATATATATATATATATATATATATATATATATATATATATATATATATATATATATATATATATATATATATATATTGTAATAATCATAGACATGGGGAACCTAGACTCCTGTTATACACTTACCGTGGCAAGGCACACCGCTCTCTCTCACACATTTTTCGGCCAATTTTCAACGTATTGAGTAGCGGAACTCAACGCCGCGCTTTCCTTCGCTTCGCGCTTCTACTAGAGAGAGAAAATGAAATAATTCATTCCCCTAAATAGGAATCGAAACCACGACCGTTGTGTTTACAGTCAGTCAGGCGCTATGCCGCTGCGTATATATTGATACTAGATATAGTGACTTCCCTCTCGTTAGTATTTTGTACGTTAGAAATATCATATTATTTCTATTTCCGCCGCCTCTAATATCCGTTTCCGTCAGAAACATCTCAGCTACTAAAAAGTTATATTCGAAATGGATGTATTCATTTTCACAAGAACATAGAATAAAATTAATTGCCAATTTAGTTTATTAGCTTTAAATTATTATTTAATAAGTAATATATTATATTATTTAATAAGTCGGTCATATACTATAAAAAAAATTTCAACAAAAATAATATAAACACACACACTAAGCTAGCCTCTTTTTTATGCTTTATCGAGTATATAATTCTTAATTTATTCATTACATATAAGTCAAATATAACATTACAGAAATCCAAAAAAATAATACAATACAATTCCACGTCAAATTAATAAAATAGTTATAAATTAACAATATATATTAAAAAAACATTCAATAAAAAATTACAAATTACCATTTAAAATAATAATAATATATAGATTCGATCCAACATGTAAAATTAAATAATAATATCGTATTAAATAAACTATGACTATACAAAATAATATTATTTCCTTTGTCATACAATTTTAAAGACTATAATAATAAATATCTGGGGAGACTTAGTGTTAGTTCACCCCGTTCCACGTTTTCCGTGTTTCCAGGCTTTGCGTGTCGAGTGGTGGAACTCAACGCCGCTCTTTGACATCCCAAAGTGGGGAGATGGAAGCTAAAAACGTACTCTCATAGAATCTTAATCAATTTCAAATGAGCTTTTAAATATTTTATAAAATTGCTCATTTTTTAATTTTATTTTTCCGCTCTTTATCTACGCTTCGAATGTAAATTGCTACAAATGTTATTTTTTTATGGCTTATGTATTTTTTATATATGAATAAATTACTTAGGAAAATTTAGTAATTTGTACTTAGTAAAGTCAAAATAAGCTCTCGTGCCGGTGGTAGCTTTTATGTCCATTAGATTACTCAAAAGAACTTTCAAAACGCTGTAGGTTCGATTCTTACTCAGGGGTTAAAATATTTTTTTTTTTTCATTTTGAAAATTTGATAACTAATCCTTCAATAAATTAAATATCTCAAAAATTGGGGAATGGAATCCTTCAATAAATTGAATACCTCAAAAATTGCGGATGGTGGAGGACCATCACACTTATAAAAACATATTTTTACTTAATTTTTTTTTTTATTTTAAATTAAAAAAAGACATACAAACCCGCAATTTATTAATAATAGCATAGAGAATTTAATCAAAAACCACTCAGTTGCCATCTTCTGTTCTTTTTAAAGATATCACACGTTAGTTGGTGCAACGCCGCGCTCTTTCAAAATTATATAAATGCATTTCATTTATTGAATTGAATTAACAACTATGGCGTATGAAGTCCAGTCTTATACTATTGAGCCATAATGGTCCAGTTTTTAATATAAGAGTAATTTAAATAAAACAGTCGAACATCAGTCCCCACTTAGCGCAATGCATTGTTAAGGAGGGGCATCTGGTGGAATGGTGGAAGCAGTCTTGATACTTGATTCTCTATTCCTACCCGGATAAAGCTGGAGGCAAAAGAAAAGAAAAAACCCGATTCAAACGTTTATACTCCAAAGGCAATTGTCCAATACTCTCCATAAAGGACAAAACAAAGACAATTCTATTTTTTATTTTATTTTTCCGCCAATCCAAATGCAGCGGAAAGAGGTTTTAAATCACGCGGCGGAACCGGAAGTGGCTAATAAATATCGTACTAGCTATAGTCCACTTTATACACGTACTGTAGTACGTAATCGTTATTTACTGAGAAACATCCGGTTTAATGGCGGCTTGTCTGGTCATTTAGAGTTTGTGAGTTTTAGGTTAAGTATTTTATTCGATTTTGATCGGATATATATATATATATATATATATATATATATATATATATATATATATATATATATATATATATATATATTATATATATATATATATATATCCGATATTGTCTATACGTTAACCATGTATGCTTAATTTCCCCTCAGGGGAATGAAAAGAGAAGTTTATAATTAAAGTAGGTAATCTAAAATAAATAATATATAACACGACATCAACTATAATTTAAAATGTATTTAATTCCTATACAATTAAGGTTTGAAACATGGAAATTACTGAAAAAAGCTCTAAATATCCAAGGTAGCTGAAAGAAATCACATAGGAACAGTTAACGTGATTTAATATAGTCTATAGCCTTCCTCGATCCATGGACTATCCTACAAGAATATTTTTTTACTTCAAATTTGTAAGTTTTTGAGATTAGCGCGTTTTAAACACTTCAGTTTTAATATATTAGTACAGACAGTAATAGATTTAATTTAAATTAAATAATAAAAAATAGCCATAAAAAAAATTTGTTCATTTTAGACTGTAATACAAAAGTTCAACTATTCATTTACATACGATTATTTCAAAAATTCTATAAAAAAAAATTATAACATAGTAATTTTTAGCTTGGAAATTTACCGCTATCATAACGAAGAACAAATACTATCTTATATATAAAATTGTTATAAATGGTAATAATATATTAAATTATAGACTTTTAGTTATAATATGCGACGTTTTTGGGTTTCATTCCTGATTATTAAATTTGATTTACGATATTTTCTCCTTAGCTTTGCTAGTTTGAAATTCAGCGTTGAGTTCCGCCATTAAGCATATATTATATTTTAATGGTTTTTAAAGTGTTAATCCACACTAAGGATATTAAATTTACTTAAAGACATAAAATTTTAAACTAACGAGCTAACAACGTAATAAGTTGTATAAAGCATATACGAATAGACGTAGCGTGAGAAAGAACGCATGGCTTAGTGGGCAGAGCATTTGAACGGCTCCCATGAGGCGCGGGTCTGAATCCCGCTGCGTTCAAATTTTTATATGTTTCTTTAAGTATTTTTAGCAATATAATATCTTGAAAACGTGTGTAAAATGAATAAAACATTCATAATACATTCTATATAGTATGAAATTTTAAAAGCTTTTTGTCGTACGTTTCATTACACGAACTCATGGAAACAAACTAGCAATAATACATAGCGAGCTCTAAACGAACTTTCTGGTCCAGTAACTTGTTATCGTAATTGTCTTGCTAATGTTAACTTACTGAAATAATAATTATTATTTATTAATTTGCCATGTCGTGTTAATACACCGTCATTATGGTGCAGTGGAAATGTGTTATTTATTCTAGCAATTAAATAAGTTGTAACAAGATTGTTTAAATACTCGTAGCTCGATGAAAATATAAGAGCTTTGAGCGAGATGCTGGTTCGATTCTTGATTTGTTCAAATTGTGTGTTCACCTTAAAATAGGTAGGCTTATGTAATAAAATAGTATTTTAATATTTATTGATATTTAATATTTTCTTATATTTTCGCCTTGGAGAAAACTATAAAGCATATATATATATATATATATATATATATATATATATATATATATATATATATATATATATATATATATATATATATATATATATATATATATATATATATATATATATATATATATAAAAGTCCATTACTATACGAAACCCAAACTTATATTTTAGTAGTAACTTCCTGGAAATACGAAAAATCCTCTGGCACGAGGCAAAACTTAGTTTTACATTGTTTCCTTAGTCGTGTGTATTTGTAGTTACTTTACCATCACGCTGTATCCCGCATATAGCAGGATTAGCAACGGCAAATCTAGACTAGACTAGACAAGACTAGACTAGACTAGTAAGGGGAAACTAGACCTAAGGTATACCATTTCCCACTTCCAGCTGATCGAGATACTGCGTAACGTTTGACAAAACTCAAGGTCTTCGTCTTAATACTAGAGTGAAGTAATTAAAAATAATTTATTCTCACCTGTCGGGAATCGAACCCACAACTGCCGCGTTAACAGTCAAACGCTCAGCTGCGTTTTCACATAGCACGTTGGTTGGCATTTCATAATAACTTAATAACTTAATTTCCCGAGTCTACTAACAATTCGTGGTATTGCCATGAAATTCGCAATGATCGTAAATCTCACGCAAAATGAGCAATAAGAGAAGAAAGGAGTGTCTTAACACTCACTAGCTTGTTTCTACCTACTTTGTAAATGCCAAAGATATGTCAAACAAAAATAACAAGTTCCAAAGCAATAGAAATATTACTATTAATAATGGCTACAATATTGGCATGTAACAATAAAAAAAAATATGGAAATCCACGTATGTGGCAGACTATAGCAGAGCGTGGTTTCGATCCACGGACCTCTGGGTTATGGGCCCAGCACGCTTCCACTGCGCCACTCTGCTTTACATCTAACGACAACAAAATCGCCTTTTCTAACATTTTATTATTTTATAAGTATAGATAGATGTCAATATCACCTTCCTGTTATGAACAAGCGCGGTGTTGACCTCCGCCAATCGACATATAAAAAAAAACAGTAGGTTCCGGAAAATGCTTAAATCTAGTACTACAGGTTTTATTATCTATAAACGTATTATAAATTAGAAAATCTGTGAAGCGAATTAAAACGGAACCGGAAGTTGTAGTCTAATGTAAATAATGTCAGGAACAATATAATGTCAATATTTTTATATAACTACTAAAAACCTTAAGTTTTTGTAAGAATAATATAATTTTTTATTGTATAAAATTATTTTGAATGTAAATAGAATAGTAAATAATGATTATATTATCTTTTAACACTATATATCAATTACAATAATATATAGAGAGAACTTATAGCCAATACTCTCCATTAATACATTATATACACTCTGCTCAAATTTTCGACGTGTGGCGGAACTCAACTAGTCAGAGTAGTCTGGAAATCACAAGTATCTAAGTAACATAGTTACTTACCTATTAATTCCAGATAGGTAGGCAGAATGGACTTGACACTAGGCTATAACACTCTACCTGGCCACTTAGAACCTATCGAATTTTTTTTAATATTATAATATAGGCGGCGTTAAGTTCCGCCACTCGACAAATAATGTTTGGAAAATTTGGGGAAAAATAAATATTATAAATAAATATTTATACATTTTACTCATAACCATCGTATCTAGCGAGACAGGCTATTTTATATTAAAAATTGTTAAAAAAAAAACAAAAACGATATATGAATGTCCTGGACTAGCAGAGCGTGGTTTCGATCCACGGACCTCTGGGTTATGGGCCCAGCACGCTTCCACTGCGCCACTCTGCTTTACATCTCACATGTGTAAATAAACAGTCTTGACTAAGCTGATATGGAGCTTAAACAGATAGTTATCTAAATTTTGTATAGAATATAATCAATGAATGCACTTTGGATTTATTATATGACTACATTATTATCCATACAAAACACATTTTTTCGATAGTAATAAAAAAGTATAATTTTAAAATAAAAATTGTTAAATAGCATTAACAATTATCAGGGTGAAAAATTACAAACGTAAATCTTTTTAAAAATAAATATATGCAGGTAGACTTTAAAAAAAAAAATATCAGTCTATTTTAGCTATATAATAACACAGATTCAACATCACTAAATTAAATTAATATTCTTCTTAATATTAATTTAATTTAGTGATGTAAAAAATGCAAAGACTTACAGCAAATTTCAACTCAGGTTGAAATATAAAGAAAAAATACATTTTAAAGAGTCGGTTACGTAACATGGACGTCCGACTCGATGGGAATGTAAAACGCCAATGAGTTGTATCACCTGCGACCGAATACGGTGGGGCTGCCTAGCGGCGTCTGGAAATGACGTCATAAAGGAGGAGAAATGTTAGATGGGAAACGGAAGTGCCTATCTCATAAAAAAAGCGTCAAATTAATATGCTCTTTAACACCACGCTAACCACAGAAGTAATGCCACTTGACTGACCACCATCATCTGATCACCATCTGACTTGGAGGAGCGTCTGGTAAAACACCAACACCACCACCAAGCGTCTGGTCATGTCGTGTATCTGTTTCCGTTTGAAAAGGATATTCTATATTCATGAATTTCCGGTTATATCTTTACTTTCACTATTGTTTCATAGATGGCGACACTGTGGCTTTACCAATATTAATCTCGCGCCGATTTGTATTTATAAGAGTTTTCATCAAAGTCGTATCTCGCATGTTTTAAATATATAATGTCTATTACAAAATCAGATATAAAAACAACAGACAGAGTGTAAGAAGCTGCATTTGAATATGTTCAAAGAGTACATTTCTAGTTACGTCAGTTGTGAGACGCGCACAGTTACTCGTGACTTTGAGACTTTATTACGATATTCTTTATTTAATTATATGACAGATTGATCGATATATTGTAATAACTAGAAACAGAGTATAGAAAAAAGAAGTATCTGCATGTGGGGAACGGAGTGTTTTAACACTAGGTTCCTTCTGCCTACGGTTCCCTCTGCCTATAATATATATATATATATATATATATGCCTCTGTCTTATATGTACAGAATCACTGGAAGGAGAATTATCCCGGAATTCTTGCAGGATCGAGATTTACGCGGAAATACAATACAATTCCACGTCAAATTAATAAAATAGTTATAAATTAACAATATATATTAAAAAAACATTCAATAAAAAATTACAAATTACCATTTAAAATAATAATAATATATAGATTCGATCCAACATGTAAAATTAAATAATAATATCGTATTAAACAAACTATGACTATACAAAATAATATTATTTCCTTTGTCATACAATTTTAAAGACTATAATAATAAATATCTGGGGAGACTTAGTGTTAATTCACCCCGTTCCACGTTTTCCGTGTTTCCAGGCTTTGCGTGTCGAGTGGTGGAACTCAACGCCGCTCTTTGACATCCCAAAGTGGGGAGATGGAAGCTAAAAACGTACTCTCATAGAATTATAGAGTACGATCTTTATCAATTTCAAATGAGCTTTTAAATATTTTATAAAATTGCTCATTTTTTAATTTTATTTTTCCGCTCTTTACCTACGCTTCGAATGTAAATTGCTACAAATGTTATTTTTTTTATGGCTTATGTATTTTTTTTATATGAATAAATTACTTAGGAAAATTTAGTAATTTGTACTTAGTAAAGTCAAAATAAGCTCTCGTGCCGGTGGTAGCTTTTATGTCCATTAGATTACTCAAAAGAACTTTCAAAACGCTGTAGGTTCGATTCTTACTCGGGGGTGAAAATTTTTTTTTTTTATTTTGAAAGTTTGATAACTAATCCTTCAATAAATTGAATATCTCGAAAATTGCGGAATGGGATCCTTCAATAAATTGAATACCTCAAAAATTGCGGATGGTGGAGGACCAGTTTCCCTCTGCTTACCCTTCTTCAAAGTTACAAGGTGACACTTAAAAAACATATTTTTACTTAATTTTCTTTTTAATTTTAAATTAAAAAAAGACATACAAACCCGCAACTTATTAATAGTAGCATAGAGAATTTAATCAAAAAACACTCAGTTGCCATCTTCTGTTCTTTTTAAAGATATCACATGTTAGTTGGTGCAACGCCGCGCTCTTTCAAAATTATATAAATGCATTTCATTTATTGAATTGAATCAACAACTATGGCGTATGAAGTCCAGTCTTATACTATTGAGCCATAACGGTCCAGTTTTTACTATAAGAGTACTTTCAATAAAACAGTCGAAATCGTGTCATTATTATAGTCATAATGATTTCAGTCCCCACTTAGTGCAATGCATTGTTAAGGAGGGGCATCTAATGGTGGAAGCAGTCTTGATACTTGATTCTCTCTTCCTATCCGGATAAAGCTGGAGGCAAAAGAAAAGAAAAAACCCGATTCAAACGTTTATACGCCAAAGGCAATTCTCCAATACTCTCCATAAAGGACAAAACAAAGACAATTCTATTTTTTATTTTATTTTTCCGCCAATCCAAATGCAGCGGAAAGAGGTTTTAAATCACGCGGCGGAACCGGAAGTGGCTAATAAATATCGTACTAGCTATAGTCCACTTTATACACGTACTGTAGTACGTAATCGTTATTTACTGAGAAACAACATCCGGTTTAATGGCGGCTTGTCTGGTCATTTAAGAGTTTGTGAGTTTTAGGTTAAGTATTTTATTCGATTTTGATCGGATATATATATATATATATATATATATATATATATATATATATATATATATATATATATATATATATATATATATATATATATATATATATATATATATATATATATATATATATATATATATATATATATATATATATATATATATATATATATATATATATATATATCCGATATTGTCTATACGTTAACCATGTATGCTTAATTTCCCCTCAGGGGAATGAAAAGAGAAGTTTATAATTAAAGTAGGTAATCTAAAATAAAATAATATATAACACGACATCAACTATAATTTAAAATGTATTTAATTCCTATACAATTAAGGTTTGAAACATGGAAATTACTGGAAAAAGCTCTAAATATCTAAGGTAGCTGAAAGAAATCACATAGGAACAGTTAACGTGATTTAATATAGTCTATAGCCTTCCTCGATCCATGGACTATCCTACAAGAGTATTTTTTTACTTCAAATTTGTAAGTTTTTGAGATTGGCGCGTTCTAAACACTTCAGATTTATTATATTAGTACAAGTAATAGATTTAATTTAAATTAAATAATAAAAAATCCAACCACGCTCTGCTAGTCCAGGACATTCATATATCGTTTTTGTTTTTTTTTTTTTTTAACAATTTTTAATATAAAATAGCCTGTCTCGCTAGATACGATGGTTATGAGTAAAATGTATAAATATTTATTTATAATATTTATTTTTCCCCAAATTTTCGAAACATTATTTGTCGAGTGGCGGAACTTAACGCCGCCTATATTATAATATTAAAAAAAAATTCAATAGGTTCTAACTGGCCAGGTAGATTGTTATAGCCTAGTGTCAAAACCATTCTGCCTACCCACCTGGAATTAATAGGTAAGTAACTATGTTACTTAGATACTTGTGATTTCCAGACTACTCTGACTGGTTGAGTTCCGCCACACGTCAAAAATTTGAGCAGAGTGTATATAATGTATTAATGGAGAGTATTGGCTATAAGTTCTCTCTACATATTATTGTAATTGATATATAGTGTTAAATAATAATATAATCATTATTTATTATTCTATTTACATTCAAAATAATTTTATACAATAAAAAATTATATTAATCTTACAAAAACTTAAGGTTTTTAGTAGTTATATAAAAATATTGGCATTATATTGTTCCTGACATTATTTACATTAGACTACAACTTCCGGTTCCGTTTTAATTCGCTTCACAGATTTTCTAATTTATAATACGTTTATAGATAATAAAACCTGTAGTACTAGATTTAAGCATTTTCCGGAACCTACTGTTTTTTTTTTATATGTCGATTGGCGGAAGTCAACACCGCGCTTGTTCATAACAGGAAGGTGATATTGACATCTATCTATACTTATAAAATAATAAAATGTTAGAAAAGGCGATTTTGTTGTCGTTAGATGTAAAGCAGAGTGGCGCAGTGGAAGCGTGCTGGGCCCATAACCCAGAGGTCCGTGGATCGAAACCACGCTCTGCTATAGTCTGCCACATACGCGGATTTCAAAAATTTTTTTTTATTGTTACATGCCAATATCGTAGCCATAAAAACTAAAATATATATATATATATATATATATATATATATATATATATATATATATATATATATATATATATATATATATATATATATATATATATATATTTACATATATATATACATATATAAAATATAAAAAAGTCCATTACTATACGAAACCCAAACTTATATTTTAGTAGTAACTTCCTGGAAATACGAAAAATCCTCTGGCACGAGGCAAAACTTAGTTTCACATTGTTTTCCTTAGTCATGTGTATTTGTAGTTACTTTACCATCACGCTGTATCCCGCATATAGCAGGATTGGCAACGGGAATATATATATATAACAAAATATTAAATATCAATAATATACTATTTTATTACATAAGCCTACCTATTTTAAGACCTAACTATGTACATGAGAACCTAAATATGTCAATGATTTTTTTTTGTTTTGAACACAATTTGAACAAATCAAGAATCGAACCAGCAACCTCGCTCAAAGCTCTTACATTTTCATCGAGCTACGAGTATTTAAACAATCTTGTTACAACTTATTTAATTGTTAGAATAAATAACACATTTCCACTGCACCGTAATGACGGTGTATTAACACGACATGGCAAATTAATAAATAATAATTATTATTTCAGTAAGTTAATAAAGCTGTTAACATTAGCAAGACAATTACGATAACAAGTTACTGGACCAGAAAGTTCGTTTAGAGCTCGCTATGTATTATTGCTAGTTTGTTTCCATGAGTTCGTGTAATGAAACGTACGACAAAAAGCTTTCAAAATTTCATACTATATAGAATGTATTATGAATGTTTTATTCATTTTACACACGTTTTCAAGATATTATATTGCTAAAAATACTTAAAGAAAACATATAAAAATTTGAACGCAGCGGGATTCAGACCCGCGCCTCATGGGAGCCGTTCAAATGCTCTGCCCACTAAGCCATGCGTTCTTTCTCACGCTACGTCTATTCGTATATGCTTTATACAACTTATTACGTTGTTAGCTCGTTAGTTTAAAATTTTATGTCTTTAAGTAAATTTAATATCCTTAGTGTGGATTAACACTTTAAAAACCATTAAAATATAATATATGCTTAATGGCGGAACTCAACGCTGAATTTCAAACTAGCAAAGCTAAGGAGAAAATATCGTAAATCAAATTTAATAATCAGGAATGAAACCCAAAAACGTCGCATATTATAACTAAAAAGTCTATAATTAAATATATTATTACCATTTATAACAATTTTATATATAAGATAGTATTTGTTCTTCGTCATGATGGCGGTAAACTTCCAAGCTAAAAATTACTATGTTATAAGTTTTTTTTATAGAATTTTTGAAATAATCGTATATATATGAATAGATGAACTTTTGTATTACAGTCTAAAATGAACAAATTTTTTTTATGGCTATTTTTTATTATTTAATTTAAATTAAATCTATTACTGTCTGTACTAATATATTAAAACTGAAGTGTTTAGAACGCGCTAATCTCAAAAACTTACAAATTTGAAGTAAAAAAATACTCTTGTAGGATAGTCCATGGATCGAGGAAGGCTATAGACTATATTAAATCACGTTAACTGTTCCTATGTGATTTCTTTCAGCTACCTTGGATATTTAGAGCTTTTTTCAGTAATTTCCATGTTTCAAACCTTAATTGTATAGGAATTAAATACATTTTAAATTATAGTTGATGTCGTGTTATATATTATTTTATTTTAGATTACCTACTTTAATTATAAACTTCTCTTTTCTTTCCCCTGAGGGGAAATTAAGCATACATGGTTTACGTATAGACAATATCGGATATATATATATATATATATATATATATATATATATATATATATATATATATATATATATATATATATATATATATATATATATATATATATATATATATATATATATATATATATATATATATATATATATATATATATATATATATATATATATCCGATATTGTCTATACGTTAACCATGTATGCTTAATTTCCCCTCAGGGGAATGAAAAGAGAAGTTTATAATTAAAGTAGGTAATCTAAAATAAAATAAAATATAACACGACATCAATTATAATTTAAATTGTATTTAATTCCTATACAATTAAGGTTTGAAACATGGAAATTACTGAAAAAAGCTCTAAATATCCAAGGTAGCTGAAAGAAATCACATAGGAACAGTTAACGTGATTTAATATAGTCTATAGCCTTCCTCGATCCATGGACTATCCTACAAGAGTATTTTTTTACTTCAAATTTGTAAGTTTTTGAGATTAGCGCGTTCTAAACACTTCAGTTTTAATATATTAGTACAGACAGTAATAGATTTAATTTAAATTAAATAATAAAAAATAGCCATAAAAAAAATTTGTTCATTTTAGACTGTAATACAAAAGTTCATCTATTCATATATATACGATTATTTCAAAAATTCTATAAAAAAAATTATAACATAGTAATTTTTAGCTTGGAAATTTACCGCTATCATAACGAAGAACAAATACTATCTTATATATAAAATTGTTATAAATGGTAATAATATATTTAATTATAGACTTTTTAGTTATAATATGCGACGTTTTTGGGTTTCATTCCTGATTATTAAATTTTAGCTTAGCTTTGCTAGTTTGAAATTCAGCGTTGAGTTCCGCCATTAAGCATATATTATATTTTAATGGTTTTTAAAGTGTTAATCCACACTAAGGATAGAAAATTAACTTAAATATAACATATAAAAATTTGAACTAACGAGCTAACAACGTAATAAGTTGTATAAAGCATATACGAATAGACGTAGCGTGAGAAAGAACGCATGGCTTAGTGGGCAGAGCATTTGAACGGCTCCCATGAGGCGCGGGTCTGAATCCCGCTGCGTTCAAATTTTTATATGTTTTCTTTAAGTATTTTTTAGCAATATAATATCTTGAAAACGTGTATAAAATGAAGAAAACATTCATAATACATTCTATATAGTATGAAATTTTGAAAGCTTTTTGTCGTACGTTTCATTACACGAACTCATGGAAACAAACAAGCAATAATACATAGCGAGCTCTAAACGAACTTTCTGGTCCAGAAACTTGTTATCGCAATTGTCTTGCTAATGTTAACTTACTGAAATAATAATTATTATTTATTAATTTGCCATGTCGTGTTAATACACCGTCATTATGGTGCAGTGGAAATGTGTTATTTATTCTAGCAATTAAATAAGTTGTAACAAGATTGTTTAAATACTCGTAGCTCGATGAAAATATAAGAGCTTTGAGCGAGATGCTGGTTCGATTCTTGATTTGTTCAAATTGTGTGTTCACCTTAAAATAGGTAGGCTTATGTAATAAAATAGTATTTTAATATTTATTGATATTTAATATTTTCTTATATTTTCGCCTTGGAGAAAACTATAAAGCATATATATATATATATATATATATATATATATATATATATATATATATATATATATATATATATATATATATATATATATATATATATATATATATATATATATATATATATATATATATATATATATATATATATATATATATATATATATATATATATATATATAAAAGTCCATTACTATACGAAACCCAAACTTATATTTTAGTAGTAACTTCCTGGAAATACGAAAAATCCTCTGGCACGAGGCAAAACTTAGTTTTACATTGTTTTCCTTAGTCGTGTGTATTTGTAGTTACTTTACCATCACGCTGTATCCCGCATATAGCAGGATTAGCAACGGCAAATCTAGACTAGACTAGACAAGACTAGACTAGACTAGTAAGGGGAAACTAGACCTAAGGTATACCATTTCCCACTTCCAGCTGATCGAGATACTGCGTAACGTTTGACAAAACTCAAGGTCTTCGTCTTAATACTAGAGTGAAGTAATTAAAAATAATTTATTCTCACCTGTCGGGAATCGAACCCACAACTGCCGCGTTAACAGTCAAACGCTCAGCTGCGTTTTCACATAGCACGTTGGTTGGCATTTCATAATAACTTAATAACTTAATTTCCCGAGTCTACTAACAATTCGTGGTATTGCCATGAAATTCGCAATGATCGTAAATCTCACGCAAAATGAGCAATAAGAGAAGAAAGGAGTGTCTTAACACTCACTAGCTTGTCTCTACCTACTTTGTATATGCCAAAGATATGTCAAACAAAAATAACAAGTTCCAAAGCAATAGAAATATTACTATTAATAATGGCTACAATATTGGCATGTAACAATAAAAAAAAATATGGAAATCCACGTATGTGGCAGACTATAGCAGAGCGTGGTTTCGATCCACGGACCTCTGAGTTATGGGCCCAGCACGCTTCCACTGCGCCACTCTGCTTTACATCTAACGACAACAAAATCGCCTTTTCTAACATTTTATTATTTTATAAGTATAGATAGATGTCAATATCACCTTCCTGTTATGAACAAGCGCGGTGTTGACTTCCGCCAATCGACATATAAAAAAAAACAGTAGGTTCCGGAAAATGCTTAAATCTAGTACTACAGGTTTTATTATCTATAAACGTATTATAAATTAGAAAATCTGTGAAGCGAATTAAAACGGAACCGGAAGTTGTAGTCTAATGTAAATAATGTCAGGAACAATATAATGCCAATATTTTTATATAACTACTAAAAACCTTAAGTTTTTGTAAGAATAATATAATTTTTTATTGTATAAAATTATTTTGAATGTAAATAGAATAATAAATAATGATTATATTATCTTTTAACACTATATATCAATTACAATAATATATAGAGAGAACTTATAGCCAATACTCTCCATTAATACATTATATACACTCTGCTCAAATTTTCGACGTGTGGCGGAACTCAACTAGTCAGAGTAGTCTGGAAATCACAAGTATCTAAGTAACATAGTTACTTACCTATTAATTCCAGATAGGTAGGCAGAATGGACTTGACACTAGGCTATAACACTCTACCTGGCCACTTAGAACCTATCGAATTTTTTTTAATATTATAATATAGGCGGCGTTAAGTTCCGCCACTCGACAAATAATGTTTGGAAAATTTGGGGAAAAATAAATATTATAAATAAATATTTATACATTATACTCATAACCATCGTATCTAGCGAGACAGGCTATTTTATATTAAAAATTGTTAAAAAAAAAAAAACAAAAACGATATATGAATGTCCTGGACTAGCAGAGCGTGGTTTCGATCCACGGACCTCTGGGTTATGGGCCCAGCACGCTTCCACTGCGCCACTCTGCTTTACATCTCACATGTGTAAATAAACAGTCTTGACTAAGCTGATATGGAGCTTAAACAGATAGTTATCTAAATTTTGTATAGAATATAATCAATGAATGCACTTTGGATTTATTATAGGACTACATTATTATCCATACAAAACACATTTTTTCGATAGTAATAAAAAACTATTACTTTAAAATAACAATTGTTAAATAGCATTAACAATTATCAGGGTGAAAACTTACAAACGTAAACCTTTCTAAAAATAAATATATGCAGGTAGACTTTCAAAAAAAAAATATCAGTCTATTTTAGCTATATAATAATACAGATTCAACATCACTAAATTAAATTAATATTAAGAAGGAAAATGCAAAGACTTGCAGCAAATTTCAACTCAGGTAAAGAAAAAAGAAAAAATAAAAAAAGAAAATAGAAAATTTCATATAAAGAAAAAATATATTTTGAAGAGTCGGTTACGTAACATGGACGTCCGACTCGATGGGAATGTAAAATGCCAATGAGTTGTATCACCTGCGACTTACCGAATACGGTGGGGCTGCCTAGCGGCGTATGGAAATGACGTCATGAAGGAGGAGAAATGTTAGACGGGAAACGGAAGTGCCTATCTCATAAAAAAGCGTCAAATTAATATGCTCTTTAACACCACGCTAACTTGACTGACCACCACCATCTGATCACCATCTGACTTGGAGGGGCGTCTGGTAAAACACCAACACCACCACCAAGCGTCCGGTCATGTTGTGTATATGTTTCCGTTTGAAAAATATATTCTATATTCATGAATGATGAAAATTCTTATAAATACATGTCGGCGCGAGCGTTAATATTGGTAAAGCCACAGTGTCGCCATCTATGAAACAATAGTGAAAATAAAGATGTAACCGGAAATTCATGAATATAGAATATCCTTTTCAAACGGAAACAGATATACGACATGATCGGAAGCTTGGTGAATGATGTTTTACCAGACGCCCCTCCAAGTTAGATGTTTATATAAGAATGTACAGACAGCGTGGTGTTAAAGTGCAAGTGCAACTTGTGAGATCAGTGCTAGTGAAGTCGGTATTTGTAAAAGTAATTATGAAACGTATGAAGTGTAATTGAAAAGTTATGGATAGGGCAACTTCGCCTATCCTAGCCACTCCCAGCTTAAACTCCGATATATATTATAGTGACTTGTATTATATGAAATTTATATATAGAAAAAGCTTTGTTCTCATTTTTTTGACTGACGGGTCAATGTACAGCCTTATGCCTAAATGGAATGGAAATTTGAAAAATCAAGAAACATAATTAATTACATTTTATTTTGACATCCGATTATGTTCAATATTCTATTTTAAAAAGCAATAGAATGGAAAACCTATTGTTTTAACACGCTTCTATTAGCTTCTGTTGTATGTATGTATGTATGTAACGGAAACATTGAACTTGATTTTGAAAAACTTTGAAATGTTAAAAGTTTACTTTGAACTTTTGCATACTTTATTATTTTTAATATTTATAAGTTTTTTTAAAGTGTTAATTTATACATAAAGAAAACGCAGCACCTTGATTGGCTTTTTACATATCTATCAACGATCGATGACAATACAATATCGAAATAAAAATAATAATTAACTATAACAGTGACTTTTTTTTAAATATAATGGAATTACAATGTAACAAAGCGAGTGTTTCAGTTTTTTCTTTTGAAAAAAGTGCATGTGGGGAACGGAGTGTCTTAACACTAGGTTCCTTCTGCCTATAATATATATATATATATATATATATATATATATATATATATATATATATATATATATATATATATATATATATATATATATATATATATATATATATATATATATATATATATATATATATATATATATATATTTGGGACCTTCACTGAAAGATTATGGAACAGGAGAATTAGAATAGTCCCGGAATGCTTGCGGGATTGAGATTTACGCGGAAAAACAGTTCTCGCGTAACAAAATAAAATATTGCATACAAAATGATAATTATAATTTTCTTAAATTACATTATTCTTAATAGTCACTGATTTTGAAGGAAATAAATGCTTACAATTTATGCATATTATATTAGTATGGCTATGGGAACGGGTGACTAGTATAAAAAAAGCTCAATGCTTTTACACTCGATTCTGTAATTTAAGCTTCTACTGTAGCCAAAATTTCACTTAAAATTATTCCTAAGCTTTCATTTAACTTCATTTCAGCGAAAATTGGATTTTACTCAAGACATCGTATCTAGCAAGACAGGCCATTTTATATTAAAAATTGTTAAAAAAAACGGTCTATGAATGTCCTGGACTAGCAGAGCGTGGTTTCGATCCACGGACCTCTGGGTTATGGGCCCAGCACGCTTCCACTGCGCCACTCTGCTTTACATCTTACATGTGTAAATAAACGATCTTAACAAAGCTTTTATACAATAAATCATGACAAATTTATTTAAGTGTACTATTTAGTATTTAGTATTATATTTTATAGTCAGAACAGTGTCTTATTGTAAACGCGATGGTGTGTGGGTTCGATTACCATTTGGGGAACGAAATACCAAACACGGTGTTGAGTTTTGCCACTCAATATGGAATATCTCTAAAGGTGAAAACTGGGGTACGGTGTATCATATCATTAAGTTCCCTCTACCTATCCTGCTCTATGCGGGATACAGCGTGAAGCTGAAACAATTTAATTCTGTTTTTTTTATGTACGTTCTTTAGGGAGTGTAAGCGAGTACTATGAGGCAATTGCATATATATAAGTATTTAATATTTCAGAATAAAAAAAATTAAATCTTTCTCTGGTTTTCGGTGCATTTTCTTATTTTCAATTCTCCGTTCATTAAGATTGTTTCATTCGAAGACTTTCTTGTAAAGCAGAGTGGCGCAGTGGAAGCGTGCTGGGCCCATAACCCAGAGGTCCGTGGATCGAAACCACGCTCTGCTATCATATGTCACATGATTTGCCTTTTGATTTTTACTATGTGATATATGTAATATTTTGGAACTCTGTTATTTAGTTTCAGGTATCTTTGGTATATAACAGAGTAGGCGAAGAGATTGAGAGTAGGGCGGTTCATTAAATATAACATATACAAAAGAATACATTAAATATATATTAATTAAACATACGTACATACGTATATATATATATATATATATATATATATATATATATATATATATATATATATATATATATATATATATATATATATATATATATATATATATAATTTAAATAGTATCTTTAGAAGCAATGTTAAAAAAGAGTGGATTTTACTACATATGCTCGCAACAACTCTAAAAATATTCGCCAAGTGGGAACGTCTTAACACTCGCTTCTCTCGGCCTACACTGTTATATACCAAGGATACTTGAAATTAAATAACAGAGTTCCAAAACATTAGCTATATCACGTCTTATATATATATATATATATATATATATATATATATATATATATATATATATATATATATATATATATATATATATATATATATATATATATATATATATATATATATATATATATATATATATATATATATATATATATATATATATATATATATATATATATATATATATATATATATATATATATATATATATATATATATATATATATATATAATATATATATATATATATATATATATATATATATATATATATATATATATATATATATATATATATATATATATATAGTATATTCCTTATACGATTTTCTGAATATACAAATAATTATTTCAGTAAGTTAGCAAAGCACTTAACATTAGCAAGTCAATTACGATAACAAGTTACTCGACCAGAAAGTTCGTTTAGAGCTCGCTATGTATTGTTGCTAGTTTCTTTCCGTGAGTTCGTGTAATGAAACGTATAGTAACGTTATTTTATAACATTTGTAATCTATAAATATCTCAATATAAACTTGCTCCTGGAACGATAATTAAGCTTTAAGTATATTAATTTTTTTATAAAATAAGGCCATTTTGGCGTAATGGGACACTCTTTAACTATAACTATGAAGGTTGTGGGTTCGATTTCCTTTCAAGAGAATTATTTATTTTATCTACTTATATTCTTATGTATTACTTATATTCGTATTGATATCCGCCATTTAACACGTGATTTCACGAATTAAGGTGAAAATTAAATATTTTGACATTAAGCTCCCTAGTGTTTTCCCTTCTGCCTAAAGTCATGCTTACCTGAAGAACAATGACAAAATAAAAATAATAATAAACCTATACAGATAATATATTCAAATTATAATTCAAATACAGTTAAATACAGTATTCTATAGAACTTGCCAAGTAACCAATATATAGGTATGTATATACAAATATTTTGTTTTACTATACAGGTATTACATTATGTAAGCACTTCATTCGTTTTAAATACAATTGTATACGATAAGAGCTATTTTCCTGATAAAGTATTGTGATAAAACACTAGGTTTGACCTCCTGCTTCGCTTCTATGGTCATATGAATATAACTAATAATTGTATATTATTCCCATATATTTTACGTGCCCGAGGTAGCTCTGACCACAGTTACAGTGGGTTATATTGAAACGATTAACGTGACAAATTATAGCATTCTTTGCTCTTTTGTCATTTGAACCATTGAAATTGATGAGAAAACGAGGTCAATCCAACAATATTTTCTATATTATAATATACTCTTCTATATATGGTCAATAAACGCTGGATTTTCTATAAATGGTCGTCGTAGCGCAGAAGCACAACGTCGTGGCACAGTTGTGGGACTAATCCCCACTCAGTCTAAAAAATTATTGTGATTAGGGTTAGGATACCATGATAAAAAAAGTCCCAAGCTTGGGCAGAAAGACGGAGAATGGAGTGTTTTGACATTATGTTGTATTACTCCGCTTGAAGCGGATTATAGTATGAAACTTATCTTAGCAAAAAATGTGAACAATGAAAACGGAATTGCAATAAAATTCTTTACTTTAAAGCAGATGCTAACTTACAATATTAGCTTAGTTACTTTAAGTATAGTAAGTTATTTAATTTTAGATAAAAGTGAACCAAAGTATTGAAAAAATTATATTACTAAATTATATAACTTTAGTCGACGTAATATATATATACGTATCTATAGTGAGTAAAATGATAATAATAATACACACATGACAGCTTGTTATGAGCTGTTCGAGGGGTTGCAATAATGGCCGCGGGCCTCCAGACATCCGCAGAAGTGAGAAATAATCTATCCCTCCTCTGGCTTATCTTCAATGGCCAGCAGACTGGAACACAAGAAATATATATATATATATATATATATATATATATATATATATATATATATATATATATATATATATATATATATATATATATATATATATATATATATATATATATATATATATATATATTATATATATATATATATATATAAAAGGATGGAAGTGCGTAATCAGCGTAATAATTGATGGTCACCATCAGTGAAACCCGGACCTCTCAACACTCTTAGAGAAATCGTATTACATTGCTTTGTGGGTATCCCATCTAGTGGAAGGCGAATCACCGTGTGCCAACTATATAATTTGAGACCTTTGGCTGATAGACTAGGCTGGGCTATTAAATGAGACTATCAATAGTCTCAGTTAAAATTTTTATATTTCTCATTCCGGCAAGGAGTCAGGACCTGTGTCTCCTCACAAGCCTTACAATAAACCGGGTTCGTTGAACCCAAGAATTGTGTTGACAAACAAATATTTTTTATTTTCACATTTAAACTTGTATGCTACATGTTGTTATGGGTACTCGCTTCGTCGTATTATACGACAAAAAGAGCTCATTTACTTTCCGCTTGAATTTGAGACATCACGTGTTGAGTGGCGGAGTTCAACGCCGCTTATGCCAGGGTGGTACAAAATAATGTATTCGCTTTTCAAAATAACACAAGGGCCTCTATCAAGAAACACTTTTTCCCAAATAGTTAAAAATCCTACATTTACTTGCTGCTCCCAAAACAGAATCCTGGGACGAAATCTAACATATAAATCTCACTGTAACAGTTATCTTATTTGTTTAACGCAATCGTGATGTATAGGTTGGTATCTGTGCGTACAACATTAATCCTTTTTGCGGTGAAACAACGAAGCTGTTTTTAAGGAATATGTGACAGGTGAGCTTGAGACACTTGTAGAGATGTCCTTTTATCGATATTTTTTTTTATTTTTCTATTGAATAGAAAAAGAGAGGCTAGTGATGTATTATTCGTACTATATTTGTATCTTCTAAATGTCTGCAATTACCCAAATCTTCCAGATTTAACTACCGCAATGTTATTAAGATCTTTGATTTTCACGAGATTTGGACATATTAAATAAAATAATTTAACCAGACTAAAGCCACCTGAGTTTACCGACTCGTCGGGTCCTTAGACCATGGCGGCATTAATGTACGATAAGAGCTATGGGCTTACAAATATAATATCAATATACGCGATAAATCCGGCGAAATTGTTTTATTTAATACAACAATCTTAATAAATATTAACTACAAGTAATACTAACAGACGTGATAGTATCATAGACAAATAATAACAACCATTGTAATGAAATGAAGAATGGCTATAAAAAAGTATCACAAAAAATGTTGATGACGACGTAGAAAAATAAATTACACCAAATAAAGGCGGGCAGATTGCGAGTTTCAAGGTTAAAGAGTATTGCTTATGGTAATTTATACAGTTTTGGAGTTCCTCGTTGGAAATGCTCTTTAATAAGCCGTGTTACATATATTCTTTGTTTGTTTGTCTGTCTGCTATATGTTTTTATAGAATTGTTATAATATAATGATTATATATACTCTAGTACTATTGTCACACAGGTCATCCTACATATCCCATAAAATGCCATCCCAAGTTGGTGATACAGTAGGATATATTGTAAACGTCATAAGTATGTAAAATAAATATTATAAACTATACGGAACATCTTATATACAATTTCATTTCGCTCTTATTCCCTTTATTACCCTATTGGAGTTATGCCAGAGTGAAAATTCGGTGAACCTAGAAGGTCAAGA
The DNA here is from genome assembly GCA_037127375.1 of Dione juno. Taxonomy (NCBI): domain Eukaryota; kingdom Metazoa; phylum Arthropoda; class Insecta; order Lepidoptera; family Nymphalidae; genus Dione; species Dione juno. Next base: position 799,920 of record JAXRJS010000080.1, on the reverse strand, counting down.
TCGAATAACAAGAGGCAAATCTGGCTTTATTCAACTTTAAGCTGTTTCGCGTATATATAATTTTCTCTGCTCTAGAATATTACTTCAACCTAATTCGAATAGACTTTTGCAAGTGTTTTTAAATAGAATTAAAATAAAGCTACCACTGCTATATGAAGGCAGTTCTGTTGAGACGAGCCGGCAAGAAATTTTACAGCTGCTCTTTTTAATATCAAAGTTATTTTATTCTTAAACAATAATATAATGTTAGCTATGCATTGAATTCAATTTCCATACATTTATATATTTTAAATATTATTGAACAGAGTAATATGCTTTACAATGTTTTTATAGTTGCATCAAATTTCGAAAATGCGAAATTTAAAGTACCTTGCAGATATGTTTCCAAATATACATAATGTTATAGAAGAGCTTAAATAAATTAGTTTGCCTGCATTAATATCCAAAATTTGCCCATAACTTTTGAAGTGCAAATATGGCAGAGTTGGGTTTATCTGTTTTGTTTAAGTGTTTCTATATTTAACTTTAACTAAAGGTTTTTTTTTCGTTAATATATTATGATAATATAAATTCAATACATCCAATTTTGTTCATCAATTAACATAAAATTATTAATGTCAAACCAATGGAGAATAGGTACATAAATAAGAATTCCTTTACCGTTATGCAAATCTTTAATGTAAAACAAATTACAGGTAACTAGGAATAAGTCCTTCTGGAACACAAGGTGATAACACCCCTGGTGAAAATCCAAGTCACATAAGCTGCAATCAAAAGCATCAGTCCATTATAGAGATATATAATTTATATTTAAATTTAAACTCATGATATATCGACACACATCGCTACATCACCATTATCCCAGAATCCACATCTCATTTGTTAGCCAAACGTACATATGTAGATAAGACGCCGTTCCATGTTCGATATCACATTCAACTTGTTATACAAATTTTACAATATCTGTGAAAGTACTTTGGCAGTGTTATTATGATAAAATCTACTAATGTTGTAAATGTGAAATCTCAGTCAGATTAACGCTTTGGCAGTGCAGTTGGACTTTGTTAAAATAACCACTGTTGTTCTAGATTCAATTCTAACTTGAAATTTGTATATTTATTAAACAGATATGTGTCTAGGCGGTATTCGTTCAGCGTCTTACTATAAACGTGATAGTTCGATTCCCGTTTGGGGCAATCAATCCATTCTCTAGAAAGAAGACAAATTAGAAACGTTGAGTTTCAACACAGAATGTCTCGAAAATTCAACAGAAAGTGGAGAATGGAGTGTATTAAGATATCCTTCTGTCTCAAAATAGGTGAAAAAAAAAAAACAAATAAAATATACTTTTAATTATGAAAATCTATCTACTACAATTAAGCTTAGAGTTTACGAGCTCTATCTTACTGCACCTAGGCAGTCTCTATATTGTATTTCGTTTCAGGTAGTTAAAAATCACTAGACGTGGATGGAAAACAGATGTACGCCACTTTGTCTGCTAACCGTATCTGTTCCATTTCTAGCTGATTATTTATTTAACTTATATCTTTTTTTCTCTTTTATATTATTTACATCATAATATTTTCCTAAGGATCGGTCAAGTACCAAGCTTTCGGTATTTATTTATTTTATTAGTTAATCAAATTTAAGGACCTTTGTAACTTGATCCCAATTAGTGAGACAAATTTTTGAGCATTTGTAACTTTTTTTTTATACTTACACGTTTTCCGTGGGTTTTAAGTGGATTTACTATGGGGCAGCTACCACCAGCTAACTCAAAAGCTCCCTTTTTGTTTTATTCTCTTTTCTCTATATTTTCTCTTATTTAATTTATACTTCTATTTGGTATATATATAAATTTATTCGATGACTTGTATTTTTTATTTTATTTTTATTTATTTACTTTTTTGTTAGCCCCAAGTTCTCATAGAATCCAGCGCCGTGTTTAGTCTTAGGTACTAGACAAGCTGTAAACATATATAACTATACAAACTATTCTCTTACAGATTTGGCTTAATTTTACTAGTTAGTAAATTAGCTATATAATTGAACATTTCTCAACTTTTTCAATTTATTAAGTAAAATTATGGATAATTTAAGAGCCACGTATAGAAGGGTAGGCAAAGAGAGCCTAGTGTGAAGACACTCCGTTTCCCGTTTACCGCCTTTAAAATCATTGCCTATTGAGTGGAGGAACTCAATGCCACGCTTTGTCTTGTTACCAGAGAGAGAGGAAAATGAAAATAATTTATTCTCCCTGAGTGGAAATCGAACCCACAACCTTCGCGGTTATAGTCAGTAATCATTACAAGATAGTTCTCACCTAAAAATATACATGTAAAAAAATATAAAAAATATAAAATATACAAGTTAAATTTAAATAGTCATATGAAAACTTTTCACTCGGCTGTGTATATTTATAATTTGGTCAGTGAACTAAGTAGTGAATTTCGGGCGAATGTAAATGAAATATTCAGGAATCCATTCTTATGTGTGGATCCATAATATTATTTATTTATATACGTATTATGTTTGAATGTTGACGAATTTTTGGTATCTCACTAAGGTTTCTTAAGGTTTTTATTTGTAATTCTACATTCAAGAAAGACGTTTACAGTCAGTTGTATGTTTGAATTCAGTAATTTGTAAAATATACATATAAGCTATTTATCTATGACATGCTGACAATATATATATATATATATATATATATATATATATATAGTTATTTTTGTAATTCTACATTCAAGAAAGACGTTTACAGTCAGTTGTATGTTTGATATACATATAAGCTATTTATCTGTGACATGCTGACTATATATATATATATATATATATATATATATATATATATATATATATATATATATATATATATATATATATATATATATATATATATATATATATATATATATATATATATTTATTCTAACCAGATTTCACTTATAAAATTCACATAGGATTCGCACGACTCATACAATACAACATTCAAAAAGCCTGGCCATATACATATTAAATATATAGCTTATAAGTCAATGTGAAAGTTAAAAGGGACAAAAAGCAGCCATCATCGATCATGGGTTTTATCAAATGTGTCACAAAGAAAATGATCAAACTGGTGTTATATCAATCTTTATGTTGTTTTAGCCGAGAGATATTTTGTATGAAAAAATTTGAACAAAAAAATGTAGATCCTCAATCTTTTGTTAGGATATTTTTGTTATAATAAATAAGGTTTTATATATAATGTCTAAATGTACTTAAAAAACGGTACTTACACGTTGAAAACTTTTTTAATATTTTTTTTTTATTTCTCACTAGTCGCTGTAACAAGTTTGAAGTCGTGTTCTAAAAGTTAAGTCTTTTGGGCTGTGTTGACAACAGAATCTCTAACTAAATCTAAATAGGTCAAATGAAACTAATTGAATGATGCAAAAATATTGGTTTTTAAGAACATAATAATTCTTTATATTATTTTTTTTCCCACATACTCGTATAACAGAGTTAGCAGAGAGAACTAGTAGAGAAGAGAACTTTCACTTCATAACTTCTTGTGTCATGGAACCTAATGCCACGATTTGCTTTTGTTTATATTTTAAAAAAAGCTTTTACTTGGCTTTGGTTAATATTCTCAACAGACTATTATTTCTCGATAAATCAAATATGTAGTACATAAAGAATTTTTCAATTCCGATTTTTTCCTGAGATTATTGCGTTCAACCAAACACACACTTAAGCTATATAATATAATAATTTTATGTAACGTAAATTATCTCTTAGTATGGCAACGAATCAATTTCCAATCTATTATATACAAATCACACGAACAAAGATATAAATCATTTAATAATGACTGAAAATGATTAGAATTTCAATACGCGCCAAGTGGCTAATTACGAAGCAAACGGCATTTATATGGCAAGGGGTAGAATCTCTTGATGAGATGCCTCATAGGGTTGTTACGTGCCACTTAGAGCATCTTCATAATACGACTATTATAGTTCTGTGATCATTTATTTGCCTAGCGTATGATAGACTTAAGCGTGCTTGAGTTGGTTCTAGAGTTGTAGATTATAAGTAAGAATGATTGAAAATAAAGTTCGCTTAAAGAAAGCTTTGTAGGGAAAGCATGTAATAATTTTCTTCTAGTTTAGTTTTTAGGGTTCCGTATCTCTAAAGAAAAACATGGAACACTTATGGGATTACTTTGTTGTCTGTATGTTTGTCTGTTTGTATGTTTGTCTGCTTGTATACAAGCAGACAAACATACAAACAGACAGACATACAGCACGGTATACCGTGGAGTTATGAAGATTAAATTAATATAAAATAGCTAGATCTACAGTCATCCAAGGGAGTACAAAAATTTGAGACGAATTTGAGATTAATTTGAGACGCTTTGCCTCATCGATTACGACTTTGTGACACGATAGCATTACTAAAAAATTTTACTGTTAATGTATTCAACAATACAATAAAAAATTTAAGCACATATTTTACCTTCTTTCTCAAACAAATTTTATCAAAATTTCGACATTGTAGTTTTTTAGTTACATCTGAATATCGCATATAACTAAAACTCTACAATTAAACAGACAGAGTGTAGAAAGCTGCATTTGAAAATGTTCAAAGAGAAAATATCTAGTTTGCAGTTGATTTATAAAAGCTATTTGTACACGTTAGTTGTGAGACGCGCACAGGTACTCGTGACTTTGAGACTTTATTGCGGTATTCTATTTATATGACAGATTTAAGGATATAAACAATTTTAATATAGACAAGTTGTAGCGAGCAACTTCGTTACCTCTATTCCGTTAGTTTGGTCGTCGTTCTAATGCGGAAAAAATGTATTAATAAATAATAAATAGCAAAAGCTTTCTATAAAAGTAAAACAAAAATTCGGCCATGTGACAAACGATAGCAGAGCGTGGTTTCGATCCACGGACCTCTGGGTTATGGGCCCAGCACGCTTCCACTGCGCCACTCTGCTTTACATCTCACATGTAAATAAACGATGTTCTTCAAAATGTAACTCGTATAGAGTTATTTATATAGAATTACGTAATTTTAACTCAATAGAAAGAAGTAAGCCGATTAGAGTTTGAAATAAATTTCTCTAAAATCTTGTTTTTTTTTTAAATATTGGTAAATTTATTGGGATTTAATAAATAAAATGCTATTTATACTGTTATGAGTACAAAGATTAAAAATTAAAAAAAAAATCCTAATATTGCTTAGTGTAATCGTATTTAAAATACATTGAAGCCGTCGAGGCGTAGCGGCACGGTCGTAGGCTTCATTCCTAATCGATGGAAATATTTCCAGTTCCTCACAACATTATATGTTCTATAGCACGGTGTTAAGTTCCGCTATTTAATACGCAATCTCTTCTCCACTTTTTGGCTAACTGTCGTTGACATTAGGTAGGTAGCGGGAAACAACGCCGCGTCTTGTCTCTAATGAAGCGAGGTAATGGATATAAACGATTCTCGCGGTTACAGTACAGAATTTATTATACAGAATTTAATAAGAAAAAAGTTTTGTTAGTAATATTCATGTGTCTTTTTTATAAAAACAAGTTTTGAAGTTCGTTAATATCAATCATTTTCTATGGAGTCGTTACACGATTTTTGGCTTCCTCAATAAAAACGCCACAATCTATCCATTGAAAAACGCAAATGCCCGAACTCTTGTCATCCATCGTCTCTGATTTATATTCTTGTCTGCTGCTTTGTACGTACCTTTTTTTTTGATAAGAAATTTTAAAAAGTGATGTAGAAGATATAGACTGATGAAGATGATGAAAGAGAAGTGTTGCATCACTAATGCCTTCACTTTTGATCTTAAAACAAATAGCGTATTTAGTGATGTAATTTAACATCTAATGTTTTATAATAAAAAACGAAATTCCTTCTACATTTTCTTCCTTCGACATTTTCTTTTTTTCTTTAATGAAATGTTTTTTTTATATTGCTATACTGTAACATGATAACAAGTAATAAAAAATGGCGCTCTAGAACAGCCTCAGACCTTCGCTCAGATAGCGATTCCCACTCGGGAGAATAAGTCATTTATATTACCTCGTTCTGTGATGACAGAACGTAGCTTTGAGTTCTGTCACTCAACACGCAATGTCTAGAATACAGACAGTAGGTTCCGTATGCGTACACTGCTTGCGGTATAAAGTGTGTATCTTGTTTTTTTTTTCAATTTCCACACCATAGACTATTTAATTCCGTGTGTTTTTTTATTAATTATGAACTATGAAATTTACTTTTTAGTTCCCAAAATATAATATAAAAATATTGAAATTTAAATTTGTAGAAAGTGATAATTTAATTTTACTCTATATTCTCCGCATCTAGAAGTAAACCAAATTAATGAATTCAATTAAAGCTTTTATACATCGATATTTAAGTATACTTTATCGATATAATTTTATTTATACAATTCGCAATTGAAAGGTCGTTCTTTTCATACAAATTGTAAGGTCGAATATTCTTTTATTAAAAGAACAATGAAATACATTTTCTCGTTCACTTCATTGTTGAAACTGTTGTAATATGTAATGTTACATGAAGCATTTACATTTTTTTTTTGTATCAACTTTACTTACTTACTTTTTATATCATTGATCTAGATAAGCTCTTGCTTAAGTCTTAAGACACTTGCTCTTCGAAACATTGCGTAGCGGAACTCATCTCTGTCTGCTGCGCCACGTCAGATTCTGCCACCCTACAGGTAAATTGCGAATGATATATTTTATAACAAATTTCTAAAAAAAAAATACACGGATATAGATATTTTTTAAAACCTGAAATTTTAATTAAATGAAGTAAAAATGGCTCTTATGTACAAAAATTGCTAAATAATGGTATATAGTATGGTATATATAATGGTAAAAAATATTATAGCAATTCTTCTATAAAGCAGAGTGGTGCAGTGGAAGCGTGTGGTCCATCACTCAGAGCTATCCTAAAGCTTTAAGCTTTCTTTACCTATTCTAAAACTTTTTTTGGATAGTTACATACATATTTATAGAGATATAATTATGTAAGTAAATAGGAGTGCAATGATTGTAGCTTCCATCTTCACTCAGGTAAACGATTTTTGTTTTTAATTACTCTATTATCACAAAACCAAGCAAGGCGTTGAATTCCACTATTCAACACTCAGTGTCTCGAAATTGGGCAGGAACTATTGGAAATGTAAGAAATGTATAATTATTTGCTATTCTATTTAATAAAAAATAAAATTTTATTTAAAATTATATATTTATATGGTTTTTTTTATAAATTTACTTTGATATTATATTCTTATTTAATATTAACTAAAATAAAATTCAAGCTCATACTAAAAGAGTCGGTGGTTTTCCATTTTCCGCTGAATTTCATTTATTTTTTTCAACTTTTTAACTTCAATACAAAATTGCATATTATGGAGCATCAAAACCAAATGTATGTGTGTAATTGGTTTCTATCACCTGCATTTCTCTCTCTCTTTATTCCTCTGCATATCCCAGGGTAGGCAGAGAGAGAGAGAATCTGGTGTTAGAACTCTCTGCGTTCCACTCTCTGACTGAATCTGAAGCCACTATACCATTGGGCCATGACAGTCTTAATCCCAATTAAAAGCTTATCCATGTATTGTGAGTGCAGGAAAAGATAGAGATATAAAAAACTTTTCGCGTTAGTTCTCAGTATTAAGATAAGTATAAAGTTTCTTACAGTTTTCTTACATAAAGCGTCGTCACTGGTTTTTGTGTGATATTGTAAAGTTTACTGTTTTGTTGAAAGTTTTCATTTTGAACGTGAAAGTTGTTCTTATAAATGAACTATATACTTGGAACGTATTTTTATAATTGTAATTAGATCTGATGGCTTAGTGGGTTATATTTTTTATATCCTTGGGTCAATCACGAATACGGGTTTTCAGCGTATATAACAAGGTAGAAAGGGGTACCTAGTGTTAAATAGTGTACGGAGAGTCCGTTGCCTAGGTTTTACCCAAACTTCGAGATATTGCGTGATGAGTGCAGGAACTCAACGCCGCGCTCTTCTTACCAGAGTGGAGAAATAATTAATTTTGCCCAGTGGGAATCGAACCCATAACCGTTGCATTTAATATGAGATTGCCTATTTATTCATTGAAGTAAAACTTACTCTTATATATACATTGAGCGGCCATCGAATTTATCCTGTTTCCAGCAATGAAACATCGCTATAATCATTAACCCAACGCTAAAGCATATAAAGAATCAGAGAAGAAAATGGAGAACGGAGTGTATTAACACTAGGACCACTTAACATAATGCTATGTGCGGGATACAGCGAGAGGCAATATATATAAATTTATATTTATATACAGATACTTCTTAGATACTTCTCTAGCAGAAAGACTTTCTCTCTTTTCAACCAACAAAAACGTAAAAACAAGTTTGAAAATATTAGCAAATCTAATTTAATTAAACATCCCATTACAGATTAAATGACTCCTTCCAAATTACTTGGGTTGGCTTAGAATCTATTTAATTCCAATGCAATTACCGCGATAGCAAAGCATATTTTGGTATAAATCTAACTGCGGACCGTCAGTTGTTAATCAATGGTGCCCGTTGAAATTAATGAGGCACTATTGTCGACGCAAAGATTATAATAATATAGACATGCCGATTAGGAATTTTCGTACTTGGCAATTTTATGTCTATTTTAAATTTTTTTTTACTTTTATTTATTTATTTATTCATGCATGATAATAAAATTAGAAGTAATGCGTACATAGCAGGATAGCCATAGAGAACCGTATAGGCTCAAAGAACATAGTGTTAAGACACTCCGTCCCTCGATTTCCGCCTTTCGAGGCATTGCATGACGTATGTAGAGTCGGGAAACAGAATACTGGCTTTTGCCTTGCTGTCGGAATGAAGAAAATGAAATTATTTTATTCTTCCCGAGCGGGAATCGAACCCACAAACCGTAGCGTCTACAGGCAAATGCTATGCCTCTGCGCCACGACGGTCCGTTGGTATATGTGCATAAATTCCTTTATAATCGCATTTTGTCAAAGTAGACAATAGAAAGAAAATATATACTATTAACTTAACTATTTTAAAATTACATACATTCATTCACTTTTAAATCAATTTAATTGTACCACAATATCATCATATCTACATTATACATACAACTGAAATGTCTCTCAGAGAATGGCCAAAATCACCGCATCTGCAACGGAAACTCATCTTGAACCACAATCCCTTAGGTCGTACTATGAAATGTTTTGGTGGAAAGTTTGATTCAACTGAGTTAATAAAGCAGAATTTGCCTTCGCCGTCTTTGAGCCTCTATTGTTTGAAATATGGAGATAAATTCATATAATTACAATTGGCTTACGTATTACTTTTGTTATTGATAAATTCAATTCAATTTGTTCTTGACGTGCATAATTAAGCAATTCCATTCTAATAGTTGTACTTCAATTTCTGCAATTACTTTTTGTTTTTCTTTCTTGTTATATAAAGTTGGTAAATGAGCAATAGAAAAAAGTAGAGTATTATGTACAATGAATCTCTACTTTACTACAAATATTTTGGCCAAAATAGACTCTTGTCTTGTACAAATCCTAGTGGTTCTCAAATAGAAATGATAGGAGAGAGAGAGGAAAAATTAAAATAGTTCATAATTACGTGTGGACTTAGAACCCACAGTCATCGTCGACATCGGTCTCCATATCACACAATAGCCTTCTGAAACATGTAATCTCTATACTACGATATCAATATCTTTTAAAATGAAATTGAAATAGAATAAAATATATCAATTATATATAAAGAACAGCATCGCAGGAACAAAATCGCAGAAAAAAATATTAACTCAAGCCCATTCACCCCTATTAGAAATTTAAAAGATGTTATAATATTCTTGACTGTAAACACGACAGTTGCAGGTTCGATTCCCATTGAGAAGAATGAATTACTTCATTTCCTCGCTCTCGTCATGCAATTTCTTGAAATATGGACAGAAAATGAGGAACGGAGTGTCTTAACACTGCAGCTTCCCTCCGTCTACCCTGCTGAATGCGGGAAATAGCGTAAAGCTATACTATTTGAATGTGACTATCACAGATTCAGCCACTCTCACGGCTTACAGCGTGTAATTAAAGCCTGTAACTAAAGTTTTAGGTCGATCCATTAAGATCTAACTTAACAGCTTAATCTTTTGAAATATCTCCATTGCGCTTAAAATGATTGTGTTTAGCAAATTTTTTACTATAATGTTTTGTGGAATCGAGATGTCCTTTTATAGTTCCGCGATGATGATAAGTTCAAATTATTAGACGGGACATTTATAGCGCTCTATTATAATGTACGTACAGAAAAAAGAAAGGAAGAAAAAACTAATTGTATGTATTATTAGCACAGACACTTTATATTTGTCTAGATGTTTATTGTCTAGATAAAATTTTGGATGGTTTTCGTCAATTCTGTAGGACTGACAATACTGACATTGTGTCCTTGTAATGGACTATTTGATATTTATATCTATAGTCTTGCAGATTTCAAGCTGATAAAAAAATGGTGTTAAGGTAATAAAAAAAAGAGAAGTAAAGTAAACTTTTTAAATTAAATATATAAAACTTGTATTCATCACAGGAATCGTACTTACACCTTCTTATTTAAAACTTTTTATAAACACTTAATTTGACTTAATTAAGTGCAGCTCAAAGGAAACGGCAGGATGAATCGTAACGAAGTTATTTAGTAGGAAAAACTTACAAAGATAAATGTTTTTTAATACTGTAGCTTAAAGTCAAGCATTAGTTCAACAATGTTTAAGAATTTACTTAAGTCAAAGTTAACTATCACTTATTTACTTTAAGATTATATTAAAAATGAGAACAGTTATCCGTAAGTTATCTGCAAGTGAATTGTAAGACAAATATATGTTATTTACTTGATTTGATAAATTTATATTCAGATTAATTTTTTTTATTCAATGAATCGAGTAAGAGGAGTACAATATTTAACGCCGCGTCAAACTGGATGGCCGTGTTATAAATACAAAATAAAAAAAATTGCTTCACGCTATTTCACGCATATAGTGCTTGCACTTTCCGTGCAATTTTAAATTGTGTGTTATATATAAATATATATATATATATATATATATATATATATATATATATATATATATATATATATTATATATATATATATATATATATATATATATATATATATATATATATATATATATATATATATATATATATATATATATATATATAATATATATATATATATATATATATATATATATATATATATATATATATATATATATATATATATATATATATATATATATATATTAAATGAAAAATATTGCAAGGTCTATCAATCGCTCTCTGCTCAAGAGAGAATACAGCGTTCAACTCCGCCACTCAAAATATATTCTAGTCAAAAGAAAAGAAGGAATATTTTTATTATTTTTGTACTATGTGTTTTGTGTACTGCCTGTCATAGTAATATGTACATATTTTCGTTAATCCCGCTGTCAGTCACAATGGTTGATATGTTTGGTTAATTAGAAATATCCCATTTAGGTAAATATTCGCACAAAACACATCAAAAGGCTTTTGTTTAGCTGTAATTATCAAATCGTAACTCTAAACCGATTTCATTTAGACCTGTTTAATTCTAGAAATTTCATTTTGTGTCCAAATTAACTTAACAAATAGATATATGTATTAGTAATTTAGATATATAACATAGTATTTAAAGATAGATAAAATTTTTATACGTTTTCACAATTTTATTCTTTTTTATGTACACGTTCTATTCATCTATTTATTACATATTATGGCTGGGCAAGGCGAGGAATTCTTTCTATTAAAACACTCTTTTCTCTGCTCTCCATCTGAATAAGAGACAATGCGTGTTAAGTGGCGGAGCTCAACACCGCACTTTCCCTTTCACCAGAGCTGAAAAATGAAAATAATTCATTCCCTCGAGCGAGAATCGAATTCACAACTGACGTGCTTACATCCATACGCTATGCCACTGCGCCATGACGGCTTGTATTACTATAATATATAAGATTTTAACGAACAAACAGACTGTCCCAACACTAGGATTTTCTACTAATTTTACTATGAAACAAAACACAGCAAATTTCAAAATATTTTAAATTATTCTAAAGAAATATAAATATTTTATCTAGCTTACCTTTTTTTCAGCTTCTCTTACTATTCTGTTTATTCTTTTTTTATCATGACACTCCGTTCTCCGCTTAGTGCCCAAATTCAAAATATTATGTCTGTATGCCTGTGTGTGTAAGTAATCTCATTTCAAAATATTTTAAAAGATTCTAAAGAGATATATATATATATATATATATATATATATATATATATATATATATATATATATATATATATATATATATATATATATATATATATATATATATATATATAAAGAGATATATATATATATATATTTCAAGCAGAAATCGAACCTGCTATCCACGTCGATTCAATATTTACGAATTGCGCTCAAATTACAAAAAACAAAACAGTTATAATCAGACATTTCAATAGAGACAAAAAGCCAAGATGTCACACGCACATGCACAAGATAAATTATATATAGTTTAAGTAATAAATTAGATTCACAGTCAAGTTATGAAACTTATAGATCCTTTTTTGATCAAATCCTGCCATTGATAGGTCTAGGTTTCTTCATGTAAAGTTATGATAAAGTGGAATATAATATATTATATATAAGTTGTATGGCTGAACTCTTTTAACATAGTTTTATTAGCTTGGTATGTATGTATGTATGTATATATGTATGTATATATGTATGTATGTATGTATGTATTTATATATGTATGTATGTATGTATGTAAGTATATATATATATGTATGTATGTATGGTTTTTTTCATACATATCAAGGATCGATGACAATATAATATTATAGAAAAATGAATAAAAAAAATATGTAAAAAAAAGAGTAAAAATTAATAATACACGCTTCTGTAAGAAAATGAAATAAATGTTACAATTTTTATTCTAGTGTATTGCAATGTAAAAAAGCCTTCCTTTCCTGTAGTAGTTCGTAAAAAGTGTTTCTTTGGTTTTATTTTATTTTATTTGGCAGCTTCTGACTTTTAGTGGTAATTGGAAATTTAATGCTTATATTATCTCATACATACATACATACTTCTGGAGACATGACGGTGGCTAGTATCTACAATCATGTAACTAAATAAAATTATAGGATCTACTTGTGATTCTAAAATGACGTTATATATATATATATATATATATATATATATATATATATATATATATATATATATATATATATATATATATATATATATATATATATATATATATATATATATATATATATATATATATATATATATATATATATATATATATACGTAACTAAAACGTTTACCTTTTTGTCTTTCTATTTGTCTGAGCCAATCTCCGGAATAATTAAACCAAGTTTTATACCTGAATTAAATTTGAACCATGACTATCCTAAGCGTTCCTTAGCAACACTACTCAGGCATACCTTTAAATGTTCATACACTAAAACTAAGGATATAGCTTAATTTTATGAGAATCTCGATAATAGCATCGTCGTTTCTAATTAAGTTGAATACCCAAATACGATTAAAGGGCGGCATCTTGGTATTTCAAATATGGAGTGACGCTTAAGATGTTAGTGAATACCCTATTCCAGCTTTATGGCACGTGTCTCTGTTAATAGGTACCTTTACCTTACTTATGTGATAAGTTAGTATTTTGAATATGTAGTATATTTTATAAGAAATATTAAATTGAATCTGGTTTGTTGGACTACAGCTCTATCAAGAAGACAAAGCGTGTTCTTTATCTTAATATCTTGGATATTGGGCAAGATGTGGGGAACGGAGTGATTTAACACTATGTTCCGTAAGTATACAGCACATGCGGAATCCAACATGCGGTTAAAATGTACATTTTGATACACGCTTGAGTATGTCAAGTTCATATTCGTACACCTTCACACGATAAAACTTATACACACAAACACAAACATGCATATATAATATGTATAATCACGGACACACAAACACGCATGCACGCATATTTACACATGTATGCACACACTCAAGAACAAAAGCTTTTAGGTTATATTTAGAAGGATATATCATTTTCTATCTTTCACCACTTTTAAATGTCCTAAGAGCTTTTACCACTAACTGTTACCATCTAAAGCAAACTTATTCCAGCTGAATCAGATCCAAGTTATTCTAATATGACGTTCCACGTATTCAACGTAATCCTGAAAGCTCTTGTTAAGAGTTTGGAACTTAACTTTGAGATATAACTACCATGTCTTGGTACCAAATATACGAATTAACTCAATGGTGATGGGTTCTGTTTCCAGTGACAATTATTTATTGTTCAGCTTTTTATTTAATCCTATATTAAGATGAGAAGGAAATAAAATTTAGTGTAGATACTCTATTCTCCGCTTAGTGCTCAAATTCAAAATATTATATGTCGGTGTGTGTGTGTGTGCGTATGTGCGTGAGTGTGTGTGTGTGTGTGTGTGTGAGTAATCACTTTTAGATTTACATTGTTATCACATCAGAGAGCAGAGATTGCATCTACAAATATGACGTTTACAGTCAGGCGAAATCTCACTGCGCTACAGAAGCCGTAAGAATGTTATGTATTAATAATTAATACACAAACTCGCTAACATGGGCAAAAATTTATTAAAATATTACTGGACAATTGGTTTTCTTTGCCAGCAATGATACAGGAAATTGTGACATCTCGGTATACGGGAAACGGTTGAAAATGATAAATGTATACAATGCTATAAGTACTTTATAAAAAAAAATAGCTTATGATTCAGAACTATAGTTATGCTTACCTTCATATGATAAGGAGATAGCCTAGTGTTAAAACATTCCGCTCTCCGTTTTCTTCCCAATTTTTCAGACATCCTTGGGACGTGGGCGTAACTTAACGTCGCACTTTGTCATTGAAAATGAAAACAATTGAATCTCTATTTTCTATAGTAAATTGTTAATAAATCATTTGCAGAAATAATATTTACCTATATAGCAAATCCTATACAGAAGTCTTATGATAAATTACGTTATTGGCTTACCAATACTGAGATTCAATGTCACGAGTGATTGATGTTAATTGATATTAATTTGTATATTATTTATAGATTATGATATTGGTACTTATTGTTTTATTTAGTAGTGATAAAATAATAACGTTTCACTAAACACCAAATGTGAAGAATGTGAAGTGATGTGACACTACATCACTATATTCTTGTATTGCAAGCTTTTTATAGCGTATTATTTTTTTTTCAATCAATTTGACAGAGAAATCACAGATGACTCAGTACATATCAAAATTATATTTACTCGAAAAAGGCCATCGTGCGTCTGCCTGAAATGCGACGGTTGCATGTTCGATTCTCACTTGAGAAAAAAAATTCAATTTCCTCGCTCCAGTAACAAGATCGCAGCGTTGAGTTCCGTCAATCAACAACAGTGTCCCGGCAAGCGGAGAGCGGAGAACGGAGTGTCCTAACATTAAGTTTCCTCTGCCTACCCTGCTATAGCTGTACATATACAGGACACAGCGCGAAGCTAAAAAAAGATATATTAACAAAATAATTAAATACTTACTCTAGTTAAATACATAAAAAAACCTATATCTAATAAATCCTGAAAAGTAGAGATTTGTCCCGCGTTGACTGTTTGCGATGCTGGCCCCGTATACCGGCCTAAATGTCTTCAAAGGACATCTCTGTACGTGATCTGAATGAGCTAACCACCTCACATTTATCGTCGGCTATCATTTGACAAGTAAAATTATATATATATATATATATAGATATAGTATATATATATAAATATAGATATATATATATATAGATATATATATATATATATATAGATATAATATTATATATATAGATATATATCTATATATATATATATATATATATATATAATATATATATATATATATATATATATATATATATATATATATATATATAATATATATATTGTATATATATGTCGTTCTTTTAGAAATATAATAAAATAATCATGTACATTGGACGAAATAATGAACCTGCTGGGATATGGTTGACAAATTTGTGTATCGATATGGTCTCGAGTTGTATACCTCATCTTGGTTGAACTTCTCGCCGTTTAACTATGGCGTTGAGTTCCGCAATTAACATGCACTACTTTATAGTTAGGAGGACAGTGGAGAACACTTTTCTTGAGTGTAGTTTCTTTCCGCCTACCTTAAAAATCGTAACGATTAAGCAATATTTTTATTTAATCTAGCTATACTAAATGCTACATACGGTTGCACCATCTATCACTCACGACTCTTATATCCTATGTACCTTTTACTTTTGTGGACATATATGCATACTCATACATGTACAGGCGTGTTTCATAAATTACATATATAATAACGAGTGAACTGAGCATATGTTTAAATAAATATGCATGTATGAGTGCACACATAGATATATGCGTGCTTCATCATAATATGCAAATATCGGACATCTGTTAGGGACAAATCCTCAAGCAAATACGTACATATGACAATAGTTTTAATATTGATATATATACCAAATTAAAATATTCTTTACTCAAATAGGCTATTACAAGCACTTTTGAATTGTCAAATAAATGAGTGTCAGTATTGTCAATCCTACTAGAAACTACCACCAGCTCGGAAGGCAGTTCTGCAGAGAAGAGCTGGCGAGAAACTCAACAGTTGCTCTTTTTAATGTAAACTTACAATATATTCACAACTGTGGTTAGCCTCCCGAATGAGCATCAACAGTACTTAACTCCACACACTAACATCCGTATAATATTCTTGGAGTGATATGGACTTTCCCTAATAATATGTTTTTAATCTTGATATGCTGGCCGACATTATAACCACAAATTTGTCATATTCTTAATAATTGCTATCAATATATCTAAACAAATCCGTTACTTAGTAATTACCTTTGCGGTATTTCAGTTATAGTTGCCTGTCATTGACATGTCTATTGGTGTGTCGTTTATTACATAATATCATACAATTTGTCCGTCTGTGACCTCATTTTGGCTTCGGCCATTCTAAATCAACGAGAGGTAGGTATATTCCATAATTTTACTTGTCAAATGATAGCCGACGATAAATGTGAGGTGGTTAGCTCATTCAGATCACGTACAGAGATGTCCTTTGAAGACATTTAGGCCGGTATACGGGGCCAGCATCGCAAACAGTCAACGCGGGACAAATCTCTACTTTTCAGGATTTATTAGATATAGGTTTTTTTATGTATTCAACTAGAGTAAGTATTTAATTATTTTGTTAATATATCTTTTTTTAGCTTCGCGCTGTGTCCTGTATATGTACAGCTATAGCAGGGTAGGCAGAGGAAACTTAATGTTAGGACACTCCGTTCTCCGCTCTCCGCTTGCCGGGACACTGTTGTTGATTGACGGAACTCAACGCTGCGATCTTGTTACTGGAGCGAGGAAATTGAATTTTTTTTCATTATTTCGTCCAATGTACATGATTATTTTATTATATTTCTAAAAGAACGACATATATATATACATATATATATATATATATATATATATATATATATATATATATATATATATATATATATATATATATATATATATATATATATATATATATATCTATATATATATATATATATATATATAATATATATATATATATATATATATATATATATATATATATATATATATATATATATATATATATATATATATATATATATATATATATATATATATATATATATATATATATATATATATATATATAGTGAACCATCCGTCTATATTTATTCAAAAGTATCGGAGTCATAGCTTACGTTAACAATACTACGTCTGAGAGAATGAACGAAAGAATGCTTTCATTATTCCCCGCTGAAACCTTTTCGCGAATTGATTATTTTCTAATACAATGGAGCGACAAAGTGATTGTTAGAGGAAATAATTTAAATAAATCAAATATGCTTTGAAATTGTAATATTTGTTCATTTTTGTTTGAATAGTAAAAAGTTTAAAGTTTCTTTAGGGCAGTCGATAACCCACACTGGGTTCGATTCCATTTTGCAGAAAATGAATTACGTTCATTTTTTTCACTCTGGCAACAAGGCACACTTTGCCTTGAGTTCCGGCGGCAGAAAATGGATAACGGGGTGTCTAACACTAGGTTCATTAAGCCTACGGTTCCCTCAGGCTCCATGTGCAGGATAAAGCGAGAAGCTTAGCAGCAGTAGTAGTCAAAGTTATTTTTCTATAGCTTCACGCTATATACCGTATGTAGCAAAGTAGGCGGAGGGAATCTAGTGTTTAAAACATTCCGTTCTCCATTATCCGCCCAATTTTTGAGAAATCACACGTGTGAGTAGCGGAACTCAACGCTGCGATTTACCTTGTTACCAGATTAGAAAAATTAAAACAAATTAATTACTGCGATAGTTTTGGCATTATTATAATTTAAATTATATTTAGTATATATCAATAATTAGTTTTAAAAACTATCGAAGGTGTAACCGGTGTACCTATATTACCAAGACAAACTTATCTCATACAAAATCTATATTCAAAGTTGTTTACACAAAGTTAAATGAATCGTCGTATTTTGTAAGGAAAACTAATTTGGTTTTAAACTACATTATAAACAAACTTATACCCATTTGACTATTTAGTTCATTTAGTTCACACGTACGTTATCTATAATGATGCTTGAATTTTGGTCAACTTTGGATTTACTGTTTCGGAAGGGTAGCTTTAAGCTTTATTACATTTGTGTACGGGTTTATATTATGAAGTTAGAAGAGAACAACCGTATATGTATATTTTTAGTTTTGGAGCCCTTCCCGATTACTGTAGGGGTTCACCAGGGCTCAGCTCTTAGTCCGTTCTTATTCAATGTAGTGCTGGATACTGTCTCGGCTCACATCCAATGCCAGCCCCCGTGGCTGATGATGTATGCCGATGACATAGTACTCATCGACGAGAACCGACTGATGCTGGAGCGTAAAGTGAACGCCTGGAAGGGTGCGCTTGAGAACGGTGGTCTCAAACTGAATGTGTCGAAGACCGAGTACATGGCTTGCGGGAACCCGGACTCGAGCACCATCCATATCGGGCCTGAGCCAGCCGTTAAGTCGGAGAAGTTCAGGTACCTTGGATCCGTTATGCATGAGTCTGGAGGCATCGACCACGACATCCATGCCCGTATAAACGCTGCCTGGGCCAAATGGCGGGAGGTCACTGGTGTAGTCTGCGATAGCAGAATACCGCCCAAGCTCAAGGGACTGGTATACAAGAGCATTATCCGACCGGTTCTTTTATACGGCAGCGAATGTTGGCCAACATTATCTCGGCACACTCAGGAGCTTCACGTCACGGAGATGAAGATGCTGAGATGGATGTGTGGCGTTACGCGGTCCGACCGCATACGCAACACATTCATTCGAGGTAGTCTTGGGGTCCGTGACGTAGCGGATAAGCTCCAAGAGCGTCGCCTGAGATGGTATGGCCATATTATGCGCCGATCTGAGAACTATGTCGGAAGGAAGTGCCTTGACATGTCTGTCCCTGGAGTTAGACCACCCGGACGCCCAAGGAAGCGATGGCTGGATGTCGTGACACAAGACATGAGAGCCAATAGATTGTCCACTGAGGATGTTAAAGACCGTGCAAAGTGGAGTAGGCTTAGTCGGAAGGCAGACCCTGGCAAAAGCCGGGACTAATGCCAGGAAGAAGAAGAAGAAGAGTTTTGGTTATATCAAAAAAAAAAAACCTAAACCAGTTGTCTTAGAAATTATATGGAATCTCTGAAACATGACTTACCATACCATATTCATAATTATCGAAGCAATCGCCAAACATACGTACATATAAAAAAAAATTAAAAAAATCAAACTGTTAACTTCCTGGTTTTTCAAGTCGATTAGAACGCAAGGTTTTTAGCAAAAATCTCAAAAAAGAAAAGTTTGAAAAGGATTACGTGAATTGATTATTTCTATTAATAACTAAAGCTTTTTATTTTACTATCTTAGTATGTGCTGTTAGTAGAGACCTTTTTTTTATTACGCAGGGAAATGCGTTTATGCAGACCGCCCGCGAAAAGCGGGCGGTACTGTGGGACCCACCGGTAAGTCCGATCCTACCCACTAAAACCCAGCGGAAACCCTCTCCATCTACATAAGACATCGCAGGATCGCTTGCGCATGCAACTACGACGCCTCGATGGAAGGCCCGCCTATCGCAGGCCACCGTCACTTTTAGGGTTCTCTAGGACACCCACAGCCTTGATGACTTGCAGAAGGGCCAGAATGATCCTCCTGCAGGCGTTCCTCTAAGGTTACTTTTGGTTCCTCTAAAGTAGCGCATAGCGCATTCTCCTGCTTGCTGGTCTACGGCAGCGAAATGGGTCTGCATTTATGCTGGATTCGCGCACTCGCTCTGCTCGTTCTTCTTACTATCCAGCATGGCCCTTACTACACTGGATAAAGAAAGATCTTGACCCACCACAGCCATCAAGGCATGGCGCTGTGGGGCCCAAGCGGGGCATTCAGCCAGAGTATGATGCGCCGAGTCGACGGAGGCATGTTAGTAGAGACCTGGACTGTCTCTCTATCAACCCTGAACCTGAACACCTCTTGAAAGCCATCATAAAACTTCCTAAAAGTTACAAACTACATCAATCGTAACACAACACATAGAATCTTGAGCTTTTTCCAAACTTCGCCATTTTCATTGCGATTAACCATTGGAGCATGATAATGACATTTAAAATGACTTACCGCGCTTCCAGGCTGCAAAAGTTTGTTGAGAATTTTTTTACAAAATACTCTAATTATTTGCCTCTCAATTTTCAAATAACTCTATATAAATCGGTTTTAGCGAAGTTTCGGGAAGCTTTTAACGAGAACTTTAAAGATTTATTTAATGGAATTTTAATATATATTACGTATATACCAATTCAATTATGTCTGAAAGTTTAGTTGAGGGAAGCTTTACGTAATATTTCCTTGTTATTAATATAACTCCTTATCATTCTTACGTGATTCATCCAATGTTGAAAAGTTGATAAGTCCATTCTTGGTGTTAATATCGCCTATACTTTTTCTATAAAATTACAGTACCTAAAAAAAAGTTAAAAGTTTCAAGCTCTAAACTAACATATTAAAACTGCGGTCTGAAATGCTATTAAGAACATGACTGACGGAGCTATTACGCTGATATCTTCTATTACATGAGAAAATTGGCCTACAAAATAGCTCCAATATGTAAAAAAAAAAAATAATTTAATTACCAAAAATACGTCATCAGTACGCTAGTACTGATAACGTATTTTTGGTAATTAAATTATTTTATACCATTCTAAATAAGCATATAGTTAATTTATCTTGCAATTTTTTTTGAATAGTTAATCTTTACTGTAAATTGTTATATATATCTTAGTAGGTCCTTCACTATGTAGGCCGACGACCTGGTGAAGGTCACCGGTCCGATGGATGAGGGTGGCCCAGATCCGGTCTTTATGGTGCTAAACGGGGAAGGCCTTTGTCCAGCAGTGGACGTCTCAAGGCTGATATGATGATGATGAAGGTTTTGTTTTCGAAATGCTACTTGAATAACCCAAGCTATTCATCATTTCACATTGAAACTTGAGAAAAGAAATATAAAACGCGTAGCCAGCCTAGACTACCAGACTACTCCATCATTCAAATTCAATAGCTCCTCCATATAAACTTAAAACACGCGACCATCCGCTTTCTCGTTGAATTCAAGATAATGCATGTCTAATAATACGTCGCTGTGCCAGAGCTTAAGGCCATACTATGTCATTAAGGCTATACTATGTCATACCAGAGCTAGGTATTGAAAATAATTTTCCCCAAGTGTGGATTGAAGTCAGACCCATCGTGTTTACAGTTAAACGATGTTCTACTCCACTATAATAGCCTTGACCTCTGGTTAAATATGAAATATCATAAAAAAATCTACATAAGCATGACAACACAATTACTATGAAAATATGGATATTTATTTCACATTTCCGAAAAAAAAAACCATTCGTAATTTGGCTTGTGACGTAATATTTTGGCTAGGAATCTGTCGCTGTAAGAATTTTTATATTATTCCAAGGGCCCGTGACTTCTATAAACGAGGATCACCAGCTGAGTTATGAGAGCTTATACGTAACTGTGCAGGTCGAACCGAGCAATTTCGAGGGCGGTGTGAGTACATGAGAAAAGTTTAGTGACGCTACAACATATATTTTGTGAAGGTCTATTTTTTGGTTTGTCTTTGCTTTTCATGAAAAGAATAATCGGATTTACAATGTAACTATATTAAAAAATTAACTTAACTAGACTTGAAACCGTTCCTTGTAAGGAAATCAACCGTCCCAAGGAAAGCAGTACAAAAATCATAATTTTTTGTTATTTTTTTTTAGATATATTAAACATATTATGTATGTATTATATTATTATAGTGTATGGAGAAAACACATTTACATTGTCTTTACTATAAATGTTATCCTAAATATAATTAGGGGTTTGAAGTAATTACCATATTTATACTGAAATTCATAATCGATTCGAAAAAAAACTTCTTTTTCGTATTTTTCCTGGTAATTTGTTATTTGAAATTAATGGGCATATTTAAAATTGGAAATTCATTGCCTAATTTAAAAAAAAAAACACTGCAAACTCATATTTACTTGGTTTCGGCTCGCACTTGACCGAATTTTCTATTTAATACTGCGTTCAATGCAAAATAAAACACAAACTTCACACGAAACAGATAAACAATGTCAATTTTACATTCTATCTTTGAGAACATTATATAATATTACTATTACTATAGCTATTACAGTAATAACCGCTCTGTAGAGGTCTCGGGGGTGGCGCGTAGTCGTTGTCACTTGAAATAGCGCCCGCGGTTGCTATCAAGCTCACGTTTTATTGGCTTATGTTACTGTTACCGCCGAATGTATTTAGAGATATTGTTTGAATGTAGAGGAGAGGTGTTTTGTAAAAGGAAAACATAAGAAAAAGCTTCACGCTATATCCCGCATATAGCAGGATAGGCAGAGGGAACGGACTGTTTTAGCATTAGATTCTCTCTGCATCCGCCCAAGATTATCAAGATAATGCCTGTCGAGTGGCGGAACTCTATGCCGAGCTTCGCTGAGCTATAAGAGAGAGAATCGAACCCACAACCGTTAAGTTTACAGTCATATTTTAAGACGTTATATTTTTTAATATTCTAGCTTTTTTTGAGCTTTTAGTCTTATCCAAGTTTTATAGACCTTATTTAGTCAATTTAGTAAATTTTTAAAAGTACTTTGTATAAAGTAGCTTCAAGATATCTAATTAAAACTAAACACGTCTTATATTTCCGCCGTCCAATGTATTTTCTATTCTTTTATAATAATAATTGTTAAAAAATTATTCCTTTCATCGAAAGCTTATAAAGTTGTATTAAAAAAATTCACGTAGTAACTATTTTTCATATTAAAAAAAAAAATCATATGATATAATAGGTAAATCTTGCATAAGAATGACACCTAAAGCCCAAGCTAGGCTCATTAATTGGCTTGTTATACGACGCGTCGTTAACCAGCCAATGGATAAACTTACACCTATACGGGTGTGGGATGATATCCAAAATCCTAACCTTTCCGACGCATTATACCGCTTAATTAGTATGGTTTTTTCTCTAATTTAAGTTAATTTTTTTTCTTTTTTTTTTTATAAAATCCCTCTGACGTAATCAGAGAGCTTGTGTAATTAATTAATCTACTTCACGCAGGATACAGCGATGAAATTCAAAATAAATATTACAAATGAATAAATTAACTAGTCAAAGAAAGCATTACCTTCAAAACACCCCCTACCTCATTAAGGGGAAGACAAAGTCTATTAGCGTTATTTGCGCTACCTGTATTTAATTACAGTTCCGCTAAGTCGAGTGCTTTGCAAGAAAAATTCTTACCGACGCCAAAGTGAACTTCCTTCCTGTCATTTTGTATGAGCATTGTCGGTATAAATTATATATAGGGTATTTTTGTTTGGTAATAATTGTATTTGCCTATTTATTTACCTATATTATATAATATATATATATATATATATATATATATATATATATATATATATATATATATATATATATATATATATATATATATATATACCGTCTGCTAGAATGGCTTAAGGTTCGATTCCCACTTAAGGGAATTATTTATTTATTATCCTCGCTCTGGCAGATGTCTCAATGTATTTAAGATCCGCTAAACAATATGCAGTGTCGTATCCAGCCAGGAAGGGAAAGCCCTATGCTCTGCCTACCCTATCCTGCCTAAAAGCACAGTAAAGTGAAGCTCAAAGCTTTCTTTGTTTACCTATAGAAGCGATATCGACTTGCGGTGTTAAGCTTCGCCTCCAAAATTACTATTTAATAAAAGTAAATAGATTATCTCTGCAAATAAATGCAATTAAGCAATTACTGAAAAAAATTCTGAACAAATTTAATAAACAGATTAATTGATATTTTCTTTTTTAGTATATATTAGAAATAAGTTACTGTTAAAATGGACTTTCACCAAAAGTTACGTAGAGTTAAAGTATAACAGCTACTTTCGTTATTTTGCACCGATATTGCAGTATGAAGAAATTTTATGAAAATTATATAAAATTTATTTACTTATAATACCGAGGAGATTCTTTTATACGAACATTGAAGTAACGCTTTGAAAATCCAAAGTCCAAATTTTTATATTTTTCTTTCTAAGTCTCCCCAAGCGGGAATCGAACCCACCTCAGTGCATAAATACGTGTTAATCTTTAATTAACCATAAATATTTATAAATACATGGTTTAAAAAAAAAAAACATTCGTCAATTGGCACGTAAAGTGAATAAAATTGTACAACATTCTAGCTCCGCTCATAATATGTCAATCAACGATGACAGCTCGCAGGACGTTGAGGACACGAACCAAAAAGGAGCCCAAGATCGACGCATTTATTGTTATTTTTTTCCAGAAATAGTTATTTTGCCTGAGAATATATAACCTTTTTTATACTAAAATATATTTAGAAAACGTGTCTATAATAAAATTAAGCTATCTACTCTAAAGCAATTTCAGAAATTTAAAAAAAGTGACGAAACAGTGCTCGAGAATGAAGCCTATTACACTGTTCAGGAATATTTAAATGTGTGGAATAAATGTCATTTGAACTTCATGCGGATACTATTACTACCATTGTATTTAATAATAGTTGTAATATTGATATTTAAAAGAGCAAATGCGGAGTTTCTTGTCGGCTCTTCTCAGCAGTACTGCTTTCTGAACTGATAGCGACCTGTTCATTTGACGATACAAAAGTGTTTGTAAAAGTCTATTTGCATAAAGAATATTTTAAATTCAAATTGAACCTACATTCATGGCGTGCTTAGTTAGATATCCTTCAACTGCGCCACAGTGGCGTCAGATATAAAATTTAAAATATATGCTATAAAAGAGCAGCTCTCGCACACATTTGGGTTAAGTAATTGAGATCCGCAAACAAACAGTCTTATCGTACATTTATTCATATTACGTACGAAATATATGTGAATTGTCATTTGACTTGTCTTTTGAATAATGGTTTTATTATGGGTACGTATTTAATTGCCCTAATTTAAATTAATATTGGATTAAAATATCTGCCAAGTGCGAGTAGTACTCGAGCACCGAGGGTTCCGTTTATAAGTTGTCCTTCCGCTTAGAAATCATTTTTTTAATTTATTCGTACTATTAGAGGTTATAGTTCTATAGACTTATCTATTATAGAATCTATGTCAAATTTTATTAATTATTGATTTTCTTAAAAATTGAATTAAAAACGAACATATGTGCTCATCTTTTGATTGCGTTGACTTAAAAGTAGTCATGTAGATACTCCAAGGGACTATAGACGGACAGCTATTTGCTTTTATAATAATAGCTTACGCATTTGTCAGTTGGATTTAAATAAATGTTATGTGTTAAATTATTATAAACATCTTTATTTGTATGAAATATTGATATCAGTAATAGTAAGTCTATTTGTGATAGTAACGATAGTGGATGAAAAATAATATGTATACCAAAAAGCCTATAAGTTGCAAAAAAATGTAAGTTCTAATTATTACACTAAGTCAAATTATTAAGTATAAGTTATAATAAAAGGACAACATATTATTATTATTTACATATTTTTATAAAAATTAATATATAATAAAAGCACTTAGAAATAACAAAAACTAATAAAGCAAATAACAAAACGCAACTGTCAAATCAAATGTCAAATTGGAGCTGACATTTGAATCAAACAGCCGCTTAGAGTTTGTTTTGCCTTTTTAATTTTACCAAACAACAATGGATAGCTATGATGAAATATATAAATCTATATGCAGAATATGTTTAAAATATGAAAATAATAAAAATATGGTGTCATTAATTGATAATAATAGTGGAAACAATGTAAATAACTACGGGAAGGCAATTCTAACGTTCGCAAATATAACAATTCGGAAACAAGACTTTTTTCCAGAATTTATGTGCGCTAAGTGTTTATATTTATTGAAACAAGCCATCTATTTTAAATTATTATGTGAATCCAGTGATAAGCATCTTCATAGACTTGCTGAGAGTGTTGAAAAAGAAAAAATTAAAGAACATATAGTAGAGTATACAATGTTTAAATATTATTTTCCTAATGAATCTTTCAAGGAAGGTAAGAAAAAAAATCTTAAAAAGGGGTCACAATCAAAAAAATCCGATAACAATAAAATTGTGGAAACTACACAGAGTACAAATCTAAACACTGAAGGTGATTATTATGAAAATGAATCTCTCAACCAAGATGTAACAAAAGATTATGAATTATTAGACAAAATGGAAACTTTAATTGATACAAGTGCCTATAAATGTCTAGAAAGTGAAAATCCTATAAAAGTTAAAATTAAATCCAAACATAAATATAGGAAACATATGATGATTATGAAGAGGCGATTAGAATATAAGAAAGAGGTTGATACAGCTTCTTTAGCCTGTAATTTATGTAAAAAAGTATTGAGGAACCAACTAACTTATAAGCACCATATGCAAAGGCACAACGGTTGCAGGTATAGTAAAAGTAAATTAAACTATATTTTATAAATGAAATTTTTTTTTATCAGATTTATCTCATACAAATATATAGTTTGGAAAATTCATTTATTAAAATTAAAATGATTATAGCATTATTGTTCTGTACTATATGTGACACTGGCATATTATTTTGTGCCGTTTGTCACAAAATTGGGCTATTAAAAAAATAATAGTAGGTTGGTACACAGGTAGACTGTTCTACCTGTGTACCAATATGTAAATGATAAATCTATTTAAATAAATTGTAGTTAAATAATGTGTAATTTTTATAAATCATGTTATTATACCATTTTTATATAGAAAAGAAATACTGCAATGAATTTTAGAATTACTATAAAGCAAATGCTAAAGCTATTTGATGTTTTGTAGTTACTTTTTAAAGTGTGATATAAGAGCATACAATATATATGTAAAATATCTAAAATTCAAAAAGCCTTAAAAATTTATCTATCAAACAATAGAAGTTTTCATTTTTGTTAAAAGCATTCCAGTACTTTGTCATAATTTTTAATATTACATTTTTTAATATTTCTTAACACTCATTTTGAATTTTACATATTTTTTTAAACTTATATATCAGTTATATTAAAAATACTTAAAGAGAACATATAAAAATTTGAATGCATCGGTATTTGAACCCGCACCACATGGAAACAGTCCAAGCATTCTGACCATGCCGTTCTTCCTCATGCTTTATACAACTTATTGCGTTGTTAGCATCTCTGTAGTGAGATTTTACACATTTCCGCTACCCAAAGATTATTGCAAGAACAAAATTTTTTATGTTTTTTTTAATAATTTTTCTATCTTTAATATGGACAAGACTTTAAAAATCATCAAAACAAGTATATTATTCAAAAATTATAGTTTAAATATTAATATTAAAATATTATACACTAACATGTTCTTTAAACAAATATAATATTCTAAAGGCACATCTATCTCCATATTAAAACATGGCAACACACTTAACACCATTTACCACCATTGGGAAACGCAAATGAATCTCCCATAATAAACATAATATAATTGTGTGACAATTTTATAATTGTTATGAAGAATAATTAATTTATAATTGAGACTGATGTGGTTTAATACTGTATTCCTTTTACCAAAATATGTATATAAGTACAATTTCATTTTACTAATGAGACTGTCATGGCGCAGTGGGGCCCATGTCAGACTACAAACTATGGTTCTGGGTCCCTCAAAAAAACATTTATACCATTTTTTTTTGCAGTATTTCCACTCTTCCCTAGTTTGTGCTATTTTGGTCCAGTCAGGTACTGGTACAACTCATCCTGCCATCTCTGTTTTGGCCTACCGATACGCCTTTTGGAGTTTGTGATCCAATCGGTAGTGATTTTTGCCCAAAATTCCTTTGGCATATGGCAAATGTGTCAGAAAAACCTTGTGGTATTATCTTAATCTGGCAGGAAATCTGGAAGGAATTATTTTAATTTCCCATCCTGATATAAAATTTTTATAAATTTACATATAAAATATACGAATACGACGGCTTATCTTAAACATGTCAACTTGTATAGTTTGTTCTTACCGTTGACTTACAATCATGAAATTGGTACGGAACAATCCTTTCCGCGAGTCCAACTCACACTTGACTGATATATTTTCTTATGTCTCGATTTCGGACAAAATGCGGAGATTGGAGTATTTTGATATCTACTAAGTTTTCTCTCGTACACTACTATAAGGTGAATGCAGTCTCAAAAAGAACAATCCCAATGCCCTTGAAGCGTCTAAATACGCTCCCCACCCACACCCATTACTTCGACGCCCTCGTAGCGTCCTTCTAAGCCCAGCCAACCGTCACTACATCGGAAGGTAACACTTCCATCCCTAAGACGCCTGGACGCCGTCGTCTGTTACGGCCATGGAGTCCAGGTGGTCCACGGCACGTGGCCCGGGGCTCCCGGTCAGTCCGGAATGACCGTCCCATGTACCATTTTCAGCGGTCAACAGCATTAAGCCATTTCCTAAAAAAATAGTCAAAAGATAAACAAGATTCTAATATTGTAATTATAATGAATCTCTTGAATCGAACTCAAAACCTTAGCATCCAACTAGAAGCTACTGCGCCACGATTGTATAAATTTATTTCTCATTACTTTATTTGCTTGAAATAAACTTTATTTAATATTTATATGTTCTGCGAACCAACAGCGCTTTGAGCTGTCGCGAGTGACAAAGTCGAATGCAAGTTATTTTAATTTGCAAATAGAATAGTAGATTCTTGTGTCTCAGTGGGTGGTGATTTATTATGACTAATGGTAATGAAGTCATAAGGACTGTACTTGATGGGTTACGGGTTCGAATCCCAACCAAGATGCGAGCGAGAAATATTAGGTGAAAACGAATAAATATATATTTTAAAAGTAATTACTTAAAGTAAATAAACATAAATAAATATCTTACTATATTATTTAGAATAGTTAAATAAGGAAGAAATATGTTAAATAAAAATAATGATAAGTAACACAGCATATAGATAATTTTAACACATTTTAATTATATATTAAAAAGAAAAAAAAAAAAACAAAAAACCATAGTATATAAAAACTTATACTTCTATTTGTTCACCCTGCTAAAAAAAATGTCGTAATAAATCATTATTTCCAGGTACATTTGCGAGCATTGCGGCAAAGGATTTCCAGTTTTCACGGAACTCCAAATTCACCAGGTTTCCCGACACGGTACGGGACCCTACCTGCAATGTTCCACATGCTCTTTCAAAGCGCCCAGAAAATTCGATTTAATCGAACACGAAAGACTGCATTCTGGTGAAAGACCGTACACATGCGAAAAATGCGGCCTAACTTTCCGCAGACGAGGTATATGGAAAAAGCATCTGATCTACCACACGGAGAAGAACATACAGTGTCCACAGTGTCCCAAAAAGTTCTTCCAGAGAAGTGCTATGCTGGCTCATGCTAATAGTATTCATGATAGGTTATACGTATATTTGTGTAATAAATGTGGTGCAACGTACGCCAAGACGGCCACTGTAAGGCGGCATATGAGCGAAAGACATGGGATTCCGAGGGAAATGCAAGGGAAAATCATTAGGGTGAATAAAACTGGGAGTTGCCAAGAACCATAATATTAGTGTCCAAATTCTGTTGTAAATAAAACGTTATTTACTGTGATATATATCTTTTCTTAGTAAATATCCTGTATGAAATCATGGATGAGTAGTTGGAATTTTTGGCAGGCAAGCTAGATGAGTACGTAAGAATAAAAATTATAATGAAATTAAAAGAATTGTATTAATTTAATGCTGTATATATAGAAGCATAGCCATAGCATGTAAACGCGACGGTCTGGGGGTTCGATTCCCACTCGGGGAGAATGTATGATTTTCATTTTCTTCGCTCTGGTAACAAGGCAGAATGCGCGGCGGTTTGGTCCGCCACTTAACACGCAATGCCTCAAAAGGCGGAAAGCGGGGAACGGATTCCTATCACTAGGTTCCTACGGTTCCCTCTGCCTACCCTGCCATGTGCGGGATATAGCGTGAAGCTAATTTAATTTTTAATGCTATGAAAAGCTTTTATATGTAAATATCTTTATATTTGGTTGTCTAACGCATGGGTATGCTTATCAACCTAGAACTGACCGATAGTTGACTGACTCTTCAAAGTGCTCGTGGCAATATCAAATAGTAAGTTATGCCTTTTCTGATTTTTCTTATGATTTTATAGTTCATGTTTTAATAGCAATTATATATTTAATAGCAATTATATATTTAATAGCAAGTATAGATTTAATAGCAATTACATATTTGATAGCAATTATATATTTAATAGCAATTATATATTTAATAGCAAGTATATATTTAATAGCTATTATATATTTAATAGCAATTATATATTTAATAGCAATTATATATTTAATAGCAATTAAAGAAACAATTTTAATAAACTTCATCGTAATTTCTCTTAAATATTTTCATTATTTTTAAAGTGTTAATTCACACTAATGATAGAAAAAGTACTTAAATACATATAAACGTTTGAACGCAGCGTAATTTGAACCCGCGCCTCATGGAAACCGTCCAAGCGCTCTGACCACTGAGCCATGCGTTCTTCCTCACACTACGTCGTAATTCTTATATGCCTTTTACAACATAAAACTTAATTTTTTTTATGTTTTCTTTAAGTATACTTCTCAAATACTTATTCATTACAAAAACTATTAAGAATTTCATATTAAAATATCACAAGCATTTCCATTTAAACTATGAACTATTAAACTATATCAATAATCAATTTAAACTTCCTAAGAAATATGTACGGCAGTACTTGAGTAATAGCTACTTAGGAACTGGCTTCAAACACACGCTGTAACCGGAACTTATACCATTAAATATTAAAACGTACAAAAGTTAGTATTTCAATAAGAATCAATCATATTATTAGATTTTAAAGTTTTAACCTCATTGAACTGTTCCCACTGGGTATTTGACCACTGGGTACTGGGTTTTTTCTTCAGCTTCATATTTCATTGCTCAGAAAACATTCTGACCTCCACTTTCAGTTGCGGGTTTCCTGTCAGTCAGTCACTTAATAACGTAATAGTCAGTAGAAGAGAGAGTAAGATATTGAGTATTAATAATCATCCTTGAATAAGTTCTCGCTGTTTCTTTAAAAGCGAGATGAGGTGCAGGCATAATATGCTTGAAATTTCAAAAATTTGTAAGTAAGCTGCAACTTGAGGGTATAGCAGTTCAGTTCAACATTAATCAAATATTTATCATGATACTCAAAATGTCTGGTATTGTGCCACAAATAATAGTTATACTTTATTCTAAAGAAATATACGGAATTCTTATCTAAACTCGTACTAATAGTGTTTTTTCTGATTCTGAAAAGAGATAGTAGATAGTAAGTTGCTACTAGAACGATGGAAGGAATATATTTAAATTTAAATATACATTTAATAAATTTTCATATAAATTTAAAATTTGACCATAATCTGACTGCTATCTGTAACTAATAATAATAATTTAATTAACTAACATATTTAATTGCATTAAAATTATTTACTGTGACATCCGGTGTAGTTAAATACAGTAATAGTTTGCTTAATTAGGTGCATTATCCATTATGGTATTTTAGGAATGCGCCCGACTAAACGCGGTATTTGTGGGCTCGATTCCTACCCGGGGAGCGTGTATCATTTCACTTCCTGCTTCTCTCTCGACACGCAATACCTCAGAATTGGGCAGAAAGTGGTAAAATCAGTACCTAGGTAGTGTTAAGAACACCAGGTTATTTTTGTCTACCCTGCAGGTTGCATATAGCATATGCAGGAAATGAAGTGTTGCATTTTTTTATGAAGCACAATATAACATAAGTTAATTATTAACAAACAAAATGAATATTTTTTTTAAAGAAGTAACTTATGGCTGAGACTGAAGTGGCTCAGCAATTTCTCCTTTATCAAAAACGCTATGGTCGTGGGTTCGTATTCCACTTTGGGGAAAGTTCTTCCTGGTAGAAATCTTGAGTTTCAAGTTCAGGTGGATAGTAGTGAATGGAGTGTCTTGTCACTAGGGTCTTCTTACCCCGCTATGTACGGAATAAAGCGTGAAGCCACTACAATTTGAAATATTAAAATTTATATATTGTATATTAACATTTAATAAATATAGTAATATGTAGGTAATGCAATTAACTAAGTAATTTAGGTGTACTAATAAAGTTGTTTACTGCAGCTTATTACGAACATAATTGATTTGTGGTATGATTAGTCAATATATATATATATATATATATATATATATATATATATATATATATATATATATATATATATATATATATATATATATATATATATATATATATATATATTAGTATGTGAACAAGTTAAATACCATACTCACCATGCCATCACCCCATAGCGTTGTAGGGAGAGCTCAAAGTAATGCCCGGGACTTGCATCCCAAGGGTATGTTTAAGGCTGGTAGTCCGCGTCCTAGTCTATTTAAGAGATTACCTTTTTTTAATAGTCACACTGACCACCGGAAATTGGAAAACACCTTATTTTCTCACTAGGCCCCTCATCCAGTATTTGAAGTATATATATATATACTAGATTTCCCATCACGACTCCACCCGCTTAGATTAATAATAAATACCTCTACATAAAAAAAAAAAACTATACTCAGTCTTTAAGTATTCAGCCCGTAAGTTACATCTGTACTACAGTGTAGAGGTTTATTTCTGGCAAGTTACTTTAGTTTATATTATTTAAATAGGTTGCGATCTTACTGAGCTATGGCCTAAATGAAATTTAAATTTGCAACATTTGCACGTATTCGTATCTTGGCCCACAACATTCAATACAGCTTTAAACAGCCTTATTTACAAAGCCAGGAAATGACGGCGCTACGATCCGTGGCACGTACCTTAATATATTCTCTTTCATTTAAACTAGGTTTTCTACTGAATTTGAACTCTATAGATAATGACGCTTGAGATAATGACTACAGTAGTAAATGTAGGTTAAACGTAACTGAGAATTGACCATTGCTCTTTAGTGAATTGTGCCAATGATTCGTTTCTAGATTGCGGTGACGAATTGAATTAGTTAGTTTATTTTGATATAGATTTTTTTTCTAATATATAATTTATTTGAAGAAAAAAAAAAGAAAAAAAATATAAATATTTATATATATATATATATATATATATATATATATATATATATATATATATATATATATATATATATATATATATATATATATATATATATATATATATATATATATATATATATATATATATATATATATATATATATATATATATATATATATATATATAATATATTTTTCTTTTTTTTTTCTGTGCTAAATTATTATTTTTTAACTTTCCGTATATCAAAAGGAACAGACAAAACCGTTTTAGGATCACTTTATTGTCTGTCTGGCAAGACCATTTTCTCAAAATCTCATGGAGAAGTTCCATTGAAACGTATGTCAAGTATCCAGCCAGGTCTATTCAAAAAACACAACCTAACTCAACACAATCAAAAGATGCACAAGTTAGCGTTTGATTGAATGCGACGGTTATGGGTTCGATTCCCATTTGGAGAAAAAAAAAATTCTTCTCTCTTGTAACAAGACAGAGCGGCGGTAAGTTCCCTCACTCAACACGAAATATCACCAAAATAGTCCAAGGCTTATTATATAATTGAAACCAACATAATGTCAACATAGTAAAATATACAACACATTAGTAATATAAGTTTTATAAAAATATCAAGTTTCTTTTTATTTACTAATTAATTGGCTAAAGCCATAATATTATGCTCATAATGCTTCGCTCAATTTAATTAATTAAAACTTTGTAAACAATTATAGTATAAATCACACAACTGTACACATTACAAACACAAACAAATAAAGATAAACATAAATAAAACAATATATAAAAGGCGATCTAGAAGCAATTAGGGCGATTATTATTTTTTTTTAATTTATTTAGATTAACCAGAGGTAATTAATTACAATAAAATAGAAAGATCAAAAGAAAATAAAAAAAAAAAAACAATTTATGTAAACTATTTACACAAATGTAATCAACAAAAACAGAAAAATATCACAATATTGTACATGTTAGTTACTTTACAACACGTACGCTTAATTATTAATATAAAGAAGCCTTAAGCCTTAAGAAGAAATCACAAAAAATAATGAAAAGAAAAAAAAGTATATTAAAAATATATCAATACACAATGGTATAAAATTAATAATATTTACAAAAGTAAATATATAGACAAATATAAAAAATGTTATTATATTACAATAATATATGTATATACTTAAATCATACAATAAACACAACTATACAATGTTTTATATATTTGAGAAGAAACTTAACCGAAGGCTATATTTAATCTGACAAGTTAGGTACTATCGAAGAGAATTGTCAGTCAGTCAGTCAGACATTTTCTATGACACCTATTATTAAATGAATTGCCTTAAACATGTTGGTCTAAAACAATACTTTAATTACAGACTTCGGATATTACAAAATTACAACGTTCATTCCGAATTAGTAATCACAAAGACAGATGTTACGGTTGAGTTAACTTTGTTTAAACATAGATATAATTATGGGTATTAATATTTCTATAGCTCGCATATACCGCTTACATCAAGGTAGGTGTAGAGAGCCTGGTGGTAAAACACTAACGCCTTTTCCGAGAAATTTTGTGTTGTGGAGCATTTTGTTTTTACCAAAATTCTTAATTTTAGAGTCGCAAATTCCAATCCGGCTGAAATTCATTGATTAAGTTTAAACAAAATCTCAATATATTGTATTTACAATACCTATGTATCTCAACCGTAAGTAACATAGAATTGAGATTATCTCATAGTATGAGTATCTATTCGTAAATAACGTTTATTGTATAAAATAAATATCGAGCTGTCATCTTTATAGTCTCCTTTTGTACGTAAATTCTAACTTAATACCTTCGAGTTTTCAGGCGTTCTTGATAAAAATTATCTTTACAAACGGACACCAAGCTGTTCCTATAAGGAATTCCTTATTTCAAGGCACAGTACTACCTAAAAAATAACCAGAAAAACGTTTATTTATCGGAGACTACCTGACCCTATGAGAATTCTACTACCCGTATAAGAAGCATCTCTCTAACCAGGAAATATGTACATATATATATATATATATATATATATATATATATATATATATATATATATATATATATATATATATATATATATATATATATATATATATATATATATATATATATATATATATATATATATATATATATATATATATATATATATATATGATGCTATAGTTCAACTAATCTATTGCTGGAAATATCGACCGCACAAAACATCCCGAAAGCAAAAAATGAAATCTAAGAAAAAAAACCCAAATAAAAATATGTACCCTTATCTTGACAGTTGAAATCAGTACTGGGCGTATATTAAACAAAATCTAGACCACATTTTAGAATGTATTTAAAACGTGCCAGAACTGAAGCCACTTTCTGGCACTGTCTGAAGTGGAACTATTAACTTGATAAATTCACCGAAGAATTTTAGATCGTGTGAAAGTTTTTGCAAACGGCAATTTAGCAAAATGGTATAAGAAGTTGGCTAGTTCTTTTGAAGGTCCAATTTGAATAAGTGACTAATACTGCGCTTTAAGCGCGATTGTCTTCAATATATTATTTGTGGAGTATCACTTTCATAAATGCTAAGGTTTCTATGTTCAGCTGAGATGATGTTGTAGATGATGATTTTTCATATAAATAATGGGAAAACCATATATATATATATATATATATATATATATATATATATATATATATATATATATATATATATATATATATATATATATATATATATATAATATATATATATATATATATATATATATATATACATATATATATATATACATATATATATACTATATATATATATATATATATATATATATATATATATATTATATATATATTATATATATATAATATATATATATATATATATATATATATATATATCTTCTTCTTCTTCCTGGCATTAGTCCCGGCTTTTGCCAGGGTCTGCCTTCCGACTAAGACCAATCGGTCCATATGAGTGGCGAAGTGGTTTTTTGTGGAGCGATTGCCATCTGACCTCCAAACCCATTACTGGGAGAAACCAAGAAAGGAAAGGGAATAAGAGGCAGAAAGACTTGGAATATAGGGGAGGGACACCACTTACATGGATTGGATCGGGTTATGAAAGTGGTGGCTCGAGGTCCCGGGGTCGCGTACCGTATGCCGGAAACCAAATATCGGACAGATAATTGGCTAGACACCCTCTGAGATGCCAACGCCACGCGGTGTTCCCAGGCGGTCACCCATCCAAGTACTGAACGCGCCCGACGTTGCTTAACTTCGGTGATCGGACGAGAACCGGTGTGTTCAACGTGGTATGGACGTTGGATATATATATATATATATATATATATATATATATATATATATATATATATATATATATATATATATATATATATATTTAATATGTAGTTGAGTTTTATGATCCAACATCCGATCCATTACACTAGCATTAATACACTATTTGATACCTTATTTACAGAGAGTTAGTGTACATTTGTAATTAGTGTTAGATAGTTAGTGCACTTTATTAATTGCTGCAATCGAACACTTCAAAGTAACCTGACAAATCGGAATTGAAGCTACACCCATTGGATACAATCAGAAACTTCAAATCACCATAAGGTCCCATAAAATTCAATTAAAATATAATTTTATGAATTTATTTCCATACCTTCCAGCGGAATCATTATGTATTCTCCACAACAAGGAAGCCGCAACCCTCATAATGCCGCTTCCGCAAACGACCAAATGAAATAATATTTTTAATAACTTTAATTTTGGGGCGATACTTTGTCATATTTATGGGGTAACGTAGAATGGGACCGTTTCAACTGCTGTTCACCAGATTTTGGGTGTACGCCGTCTGATCTATGATGTTATGATAAAGACGATGATTAATCATATAGTTCATAAGTAAATCATGACTTTTGACATCATTTCGCTTGTTAGGGTTCCGTACTTAAAAGATAAAAATTGGACTAACCGTGATAGCTAGAACACTGAAATTATAGTTAATTATAATTGATTATATAAATAAATATAATAACTGAAATTATAATTAATTATATAAATATAACTCCACTAAAACAAAAAGACTGAAAAGTAGACACAAAAGCAAACCTTTTCTACTTATTGATCTCATAAATCTGAACACCGTACATACAGCATCCACATAATGCGATATATATAGAGAAGCCTAATTTGAAGATATTACGTATTCCACTTTCGATTTCAGGATATCAATAGTACCTCTTATATCCTGCTAAAGAGAATATAATCTACATTGTCAATTCAAGGCAGACTGTTCTAAGTTATACATAGGTAGAAGTAAGTATGTAAGTAAGTAAGTAAGTAAGTAAGTAAGTAAGCAAGTAAGTAAGTAAGTAAGTAAGTAAGTAAGTAAGTAAGTAAGTAAGTAAGTAAGTAAGTAAGTAAGTAAGTAATTAAGTAAATAAGTAAGTAAGTAAGAAAAATGTAAAACAATTTTCTAATATAAATATACATGAATAAATATTGACTTTCTCGTATAATTGTATTTTTAATAAACAATAGTATGTACAAAATATTTACTTCATATAGGCTAGTCCGGTTGATGAACCGGTTGAGTTTCTATTATAATGACAATGATAATGACAAATAATAATGATAATAATGATTAAAAAACAAGTTAACTTAGTTTAGAAATAAAATATTTACGTTTTCAAAATATATTTATTCTAAGTCTAGAAGTAGATATCTCTTGCCAACATTCTTAGAACAAACAAACTTCAGTATATCATTTGAATAGCAAACGTTCTACGTAGAGTTTGTTCAGACCATTTATATATGTGCATATATGTATCTAATATCTATAATATACATTTATTATAGAGATTTTGAAACTCAAATTTGATATATTTTTTACCACTGTCGCATTTTTGCGAAAATTACGGAGAATTGAGGTCCTCGTGATGCAGCGGCATTGTCTGGAGGAATGAATAAGACAAGACATAATGCCTCAAATTTTGGTAGAACGGAGTGTCTTCATTTTTCTCTGTATACATTAATTTATGAATACAAATTAAAAAATACTTTCGCTCCATATGCTCATATTTAACGCGATAAGAAAATTCGATATCTATGTTATAATTTTAATTGGAAATATTAGCGACGTAGGGGCGAGTAGTAATAACACATTTATAGACAATAAATTATTTTTTTCTTGACTTCTATATATTGTAAAAAAACTCGCCCTTATAGAAAATAGAACCATTGCGTAAATTTTAAACCGCATTTTATAAATATGCGTTAAAAAAATGATAGCTAAAACTTTCTACAGATAAAGAATAACAAAAAAAACACATACCACAGATAATCATAACAAATAAAATTCTTATAAGTTTTTATTCAGTCATC
Organism: Dione juno; assembly: GCA_037127375.1. NCBI lineage: Eukaryota > Metazoa > Arthropoda > Insecta > Lepidoptera > Nymphalidae > Dione > Dione juno. The sequence continues at coordinate 760,518 of JAXRJS010000080.1, read as the reverse complement.
ATTTACAATATTAGTCACGCGACAAACGGGTAATGTATTACTTTTTAGATGTGGTATGTGGCGGAATTCAACGCTGCTTAATCTTACCAGCGCGGCCACTACGACCACAATTTCTCCAGCTTTTAAATATTTTATCCACATCTTTCCCACATTCGTCTGTAATAAAATCTAACAAATCAAACGTGACCCACTTGGCAGTTCCCAATCGGTTTGAAATTTGGAATAGATCTTTAGTTCCCATGACAATGCATCATGTTCATATATAATTACGTTGTAGTTGTAAATTCAAAATGGTTGCCGTAAAATGGCAGCTTACATTTTTCCTACAACCTCTTTTATATTGGCATCACACGACTTCATTTGTTAAATACAGAATACCATAACAATACCAATATTTTTTTTTAATTTGCGATTTAATTAAATCCTAACCTAAGAAGTTATTATATATATTATTATATATATTACACTATTATATGTATATTATATACGTAGCATATAATTAAATGTAATTAAATTGTATAAGTTATGAGAATATCATCTTTAACGGTGGTAAAAACGCTAGAGATTGTAAAGGACACTGTATAATCCTATTTGGCAGCAAACATTACAAGACGGGTTGAGGGCAGGTAAGCGTGCCTCTTGGGGACCGTCGTTATCATTCTATCTACTTTGAAGCGTAAGTTTTAGGAGACTGGCTTTTATTTATTTTCAATTGTAAGGCGGAGAGCGGTGAACGGAGTGTCTTAACACTAAGTTCACCTCTGCCTAGCCGGCTATATGCGGGATATAGCGTGAAGCTAAACAAAACAGAAAATAAAGATGTAGCTTATTATTTCGAAATTTGGAGAACATTTATTAATATTCCCCAAAATCGAAAAAAAATCTTCGGAATTTCGGAAAATATTCTAGTGGAATTACACTATGATGGCATGCATGTTATTATGACGTACCAAAAATTCTTCTCAAAAAATTAGAACACCGTAAAAAAACAATAATTTAAAAAAAAACATCCATTTTATAATATTAGTATACAAATGTAGATAATTATGGAATGAGAACTTACATCAAATTTGAATTCCCAATACGAGGTTCTGTTTGCTTTCGTCTAACGCCAAGTAGTTTGCATTGCCGTCGATTCCATATACACTCGATTAAGATCGTTCAAGATGGTGAGATGTTGACTCTATGAACTATCAATTAATCAATGGTTAATGGAAATGGAATTCGGTTAGAAATTTTGAATTTTTAAGTTGCTGACATTTTATTTTAAGAGGTTATCCAAAGAAACAAATGGTGGTAGCCCCACGAGGGTTCTATACCAATTTCATCATTGAACAGCTAATAAACAGTTGGCAATTTTAAAATTTGTGGTCATCCGCATCTATTTTGTATGAAATTAACTGCACAAATAATTTTGTAATGGTTTTATTTAGTGATAATTTGGAACAAGTCAAAATAATATAACAAAAAAAATATTGTTAAATATGTGGATCATATAGCTGTTTATCGTTAACAATTTAGGATCGTTAATAATTTAGAATACTTGTAACGGACGGTGTTATGTAAGGCGACAAGTGACAAAATTTAAAAAAAAAATGTTTAGTATGCAGATCATATCCAGGCATGACAAACTATGTGCTAACTTGTTTTTGTGTTCAAAGGTCAATTCTAGTGCCTTGTAATAAGGGGTGATTCAAGCTAGAGATCAAAATTTGTTAAAACTTTTGCACTAATTCGTTACGTAATAAATAAATATACGCGTAAACTATTACTAAATACACAAACAGTATTTACTAAATGTATAAAGGGATTATATCACACGAAAGTTGTACATAATCCGTTTAATTTATTTATTAAATACGTAATATCCAAATAGACCAGCCTAAAATGGCAGTTAATTTGTAAATGCATATTACTATTGCCACACAATCAGTCACTTTAAAGAATTAAGTGGCAATATCTGGCTTTTTTGATCCGTTATAACAATATATTTTACGGGTATTAGGAAGATTTTATGTTTAATTTGAAAAAAGAAAGAGAGGGAGCAGATGCCAGCAAGGACACACCACATGATTTTGGCTAAAACTTTCCACTATCTAGAAGCCTTTACATTTGATATGGAAAAGACCTTACTATTACCAAGTATTCCAACAAATATGGTTTCTTACAAACGTGAACTATGGCTGTATAATTGTGGTGTTCATTCAGGCTGACTGCAAAACTGGTAAAGGATTTTGTTATCTGGCGGTGGAAAGCACAGCTGGTAGGGTAGCTCATGAAATCAGATCTGCTGTACGCAAACATTTATCTTAAAATCTAGACTTAAGCCGAAGAGCTAATTCTGGGGTCAGGTTCATGTGAAGGCAAGAACCGCTACAATAATATTATTATAGCGAGTATTACACACTCGAAGAACATGTAAATTTTGAGAAAATTACTTTGCAATTTATGATTCCTGATCATAGTTTCTGAGAAAATGACAGTGATTTTAGTGATATAGAATCAGCTTTAAAACCTCACACGCGATTATATACTGCAGAAGACTATATGGGTGTGATGACACAGACAAAGCTATAAAATAGAAAAAAAGACTACTTTGTCGGAGTTTTAAAAATTAACAAGACAGAAATGTAAGCAGAAACAAGATATAAAAGGAGATGCTGTGAGCTGGTTCATAGCTAAAGAAGTAATATTTATAAGGCTAAGCCTAAACCTGGTCGAATATTTCTTTCAATTTCTCATGGTAAAAATCTAAAAGGAGATCTTGACAGAAGACCACGAAGAGGTACAAAGAGAGCCTAATTTCTTTTTTCTTGTCCAAAAGAAAAACTAATATCACAGGCCAAGTTGGATGATATAAAATTTATTTTTTTTAACAGGATCTAACGACTTAAAAGAATATATTGAATGTCTTAAAGGATCTCTTAATTGATCTACTGATTTTAATAAATAAATTAAAAAAATATATTTTTTGTTCAGGTTTTGTTTAGTTTTTAGATTTTTGTATGTCTAGGACGTGTGTTTTTAGTTTATTACAAGATGTTTATTTTTAACGGTATATTTTGTACTAAAGTTCACTATTACCATATAAGAGACTACATTATTTCTTTATATAAAGAATAAGAACTAATGGAGAATATTTTAGGCTTTTAGGTAACCGAGACAAGCAAAAATGTTGTTATTGTCCAGATATTTCAGCTTAAAATACCATATACCTGAAAGAAATGGTATAATTTTGTTTCAACTGAGATTATTGCATTACCTTATATTATATTACCTATTATCATCTTACATTACGCTTTATTTCACTCGAACCAATATTAATATTAAATATTTAAAGAAAGCATAAAAATTTGAACGCAGCGGGATTTGAATATGAAGCAAGAGAGACAATAAGAGAGGGCAGGTCACCAACTGTCCTCTGATAAGTATCTTGATCAACGATAATGAAAATGATCATGAAAAAGAGGACAACTGGTCACATACTCCTCTCCTCTCTCATATTCCCCATTTTTCCATTTTCACTTCTCATTCTTCTTCTCAGATCGCTAGTTGACGATCCTTAATATTATATTTAAATAAATATACAATAGACTTAAAACACCAATATTTCTTTGAATGGATCTAAGCCCACAACCGTCAACTTTAATCAGATATGTCCATATATTTAATATCGCTTAAGCTATTGACTTGCACATTTATAAAAAGCTTCATTCCGAGAGAAATCATTTAAAGTCCTCAGACATTTTTTCGGCAGCGTTTGTACCTTTTGAGTTTAGGGTTTTGAATATTAAATAAATGTCCGGGCCAAGGGTTAATGACTATCCTTGTTTAGAATTGAATTTCACTTTTTATTTTGCATTTTAATCAACTTTGCATATTTCTTACGATTTTCATTTAAATTTATATCGAAACTGAAATAATTTATACATCAGAATTGGATGAAGAAATAAGAGAAATAAAATTTGTTTATTCCATCCTCTATCCCTAAACGATTTCATTGACGTGGTAATTTATTGTAATATATTTGGTGTTATGTACTTCTTCCAAGTTAACACTTCGATCGATCAATCGATCGATAAGAGCGAGAGACGAATTTTCATAGTCAAATCTTATGGATTCGCGTCAACAGCATGCTAATCTGGGCAGGCTAAGAGCATAGGTAATTAAAACTCTGCTACATGCAATTTCGTATGAAAAATGCAATTTATATATATATATATATATATATATATATATATATATATATATATATATATATATATATATATATATATATATATATATATATATATATATATATATATATATATATATATATATATATATATATATATATATATATATATATATATATATATATATAATATATATATATATATATAATATATATATATATATATATATATATATATATATATATATATATATATATATATATATATATATATATATATATATATATATATATATATATATATATATATATATATATATATATATATATATATATATATGGACCCTATTTTGATTACCACTCTAGGGACCTATTATTGACACTAACACATGCACACACACATCTCTAGCATGTACACAATGCACAAATATTTACACTAGCAGATTCTCACTTGAACCCATGATAACGTTAATTTGATACAAATCTTTAATTATAACGAATGATATGTAATAAAACATACAAACAAACACACACATGTATACTGTATACTGTTTCGGCATCTATAATTCCTTGTAACATAGCATTACTGTCCATTGACGGTGATAGACTGTTGACGATTGGGATTAGTATGCTAATAAGATCAATTAATGTGGGCTATTTTCGATAATATTTGAATTTATTTTTAATCTATATTCTAATATATACTCTATATTCTATTATATAATCTATATTCTAATATATAATCTATATTTGATAAAAAAAACATCATAGAATATAATTTCAAGATGGCCTTGAGAGATCGAATCGAAGCGGTCACGTCTTCTACCATAGCGGTCTTGCCCTTATCCGAGAACCCTTCAATAAACCTACTTTTTGATTATATACTATTAATAATTAAAATATGAATGTGTATCCATGTATATCTGGATGCTATAATAGTACATTATAGATACAGAGATACTTCTTATTAAATAAGTACACTCTATGAATTTGTGTGTAATTAAGTGAGTGTATATTATAGTGATATTTATGAACAACTCGCTTAGTTATAGCCTTAGTTCTAAGTGACAATTAATTAAAAAAAGAAAAAAAATATACAATTTTTATATGAGAAATCGGTATTTATTATTAGTATTATTTATAATTAATATTAAAATAAAAAAAATAAAAAGAAGAAAAGGGTCATTAGTAAATATATAATCTAGTGTAGATTTATTTAGTCAGTTATTATTTACCTCTGAAGTTATTTTAACACTGTGATATCTCCTAAAATTTTCATTGAAATTTAAAGTTGTACAGTGCAATTATTATTATTATCCCTAATATAGCAGGGTAGGCAGAGGGAACCGGAGGAACCGTAGGAACCTAGTGTTAAGACACTCCGTTCCCCGCTTTCCGCCTTTTGAGACATTGCGTGTTGAGTGGCGGAACTCAACGTTTTTTGCTTTATTACCAGAGCGAAGAAAATGCAAATAATTTATTCTCCACGAGTGGGAATTGAACCCACAAACCGTCGCGTTTATAGGCAGAGGCCATGCCTCTGCGCCACGACGGTCTTTAATTTATATATTAGTATTCAATACTTTATTACACCAAAAATATTATATAAATAAACAATATCGGCCAAGTGCGAGTAGTTTTCGCGCACCGAGGGTTTCATACCATTTTTATGATTATAGGTATTCCCTTGAGGAAAACTAGTTCTAGAAATTGTCAAATTATCAATTTATATTTACTGTACGTTCTCATTATTCGTTAAATTTCATAAGCTTAGGTTAATGAAATACAACTAACACGAGTCGACAAACTTAATTTGCGGTCATATACACTCATTTTGTACGAAATGAACTTCGATATAAATTTGTAAAATGATTTTTTCTGGGATATATCTATAAACTTCCGTTTTTCGATTTTTTCCATTTGTTTGTAATATTAGTTCTAATTTATTGTCAAATTTAACAGGTATAGGTTAACGAGAAGTGGTACCCTGTAAATTTTGAGAACGCGGCGATCTTGATTGCTTTAACTTAAAAATTTGATTTCATTGTGCTTCAAGAGGTCATTGATCTGGATAATTTTTATATTAATTCTAGCTTGATTCTTCCACGTGATTCGTAAATGGTCTTGTCATACGGACAACAAAGTGATCCTATAAGGCTTTAGTTTCTTTCATTTTCAGGTATGAAACCCTAAAAAGACAATATAGACGACTTCACTACTGGTAGTCACTTCCAGGCAACTATTTTTACGATAATTTTTTTTTTTATTTTAAACTTTCACATTAGATATTCTAAATAATAAATAAAATAATTATATTTTAAATAATATCTATTATTATTTCCAAAAAGTTTCAATTTATGGCTATCATACCGTACATAAGGATACACTTCAAAGGAGCTACAATACCCAAACAAAATGAAGCAAAATTACACACCCACTCTAAACTGGACCAAGTATTTTAATATTATACCCGACGTTTTAATTTTGCGTTTGTAATTAAAACCTCAACGCTTACATTTTTCTACGTAATATTTGGACCTTAGGTTATATTTTTGTGCTCTGATAAATAATTTTACTGATATTGGTGATGGGTTTTTTTTCTATATCTGTACGAGTATATGATCTACTGGTATATTATTCCGTTTTATTTTCCACTGGCTTAATCACAGAGTGACGCGTCACTTAGATCTCTCTACATGCTCATTATGCTATCAATTATGCTTATTTATTTATTTAGGCAAGCCAACGTTACATACAATGAGACTTATTGAGAAAAAAGTATTGTGTCCAATAATGAGAAAGTGAATTACACTGTACATCACACTTACAGGCTCGCTCAACATGATTAAAATAAAACAACAGGCATTTCTAATCTATGATCCTACACCAAGTTAAATAGAACAAAAAAATATATTAAAAATACAATCAAAATGTACAAAATTACAACTAAGCGTCTAAATAAAAACAATTAGAAATAAATTAAATAAGTAATTACAATATTAATATAATAAACAATTGTTACGCAAAAAAAAAAAAAAGTAACCAACAAGTAAAACAAGCAAAGTGATTATTGACATTTGAGTTAATATTTGAGTGACATTGTCACTATCGTCATCCCTCAAACGCATAATATTTCTTTAATTTATTCTTAAATACTATAATGGAGTCTCTGAATATATCCATATTTGCTGTATTAAAGATGGAATTGTAAGTTTTCAGAATTCTGCTTAAAGGAGCATTTATGCCAAGGTTTGACTTTACCATCCTGCTAAGAAAAGTATATTACTATTTTAACTGAGCTCTAGCATTTTTTCTCGGTATGATAAACGTAATCTTTGAAAGTAGTTGATTGCAGTCTATTCCTCCATTTATTAGTTTATGCAAGAAACAAATATCCAATATAACTCTACGACTGGCAAGGAAAAGCGTTGTGTAAAATGCCAACCTATCAATATACCTCTTTACAATTTCCCTTTGCTTTATGATCTATAAAATTTAAATGCTTTAAAAACTTTTTTTGTACTCTCTCAATCCTGTCCCTGTGTGTTTGATAGTATGTATTCCACACTGTAGAACAATATTCCAATATGCTTCTTATCATCGAGTTAAATAATATTAGTTTAGTATGAGATTTTTTAAATTCCTTAGTGTTCCTTATGATAAAACCTACCGTTTTTAAAGTCGTTTTTAATACATTTTCAATATGAGGTATAAAACTTAGCTTATTATCTATCGTAATGCCCAAATCATTAATTTGTTTTATATTACTTATTGTTTTTCCATTTAGTTTATATGAAAAGCTGATATTTTCGACTTTTCTACGAAAAGTAATAGTAAAGCACTTTTGGTAGTTTAGATTTAGTTGAAATTTATTATACCAAAGGATTAAATTATTAAGGCCTTGCTACATTAGCAACGAATCGTTTATATCTTTTATCCCCTTATAAAAATTTAAGATCGTCTGCGTATAGATGAAAAATACTTAAAACATTTCGTTATGTCATTGATAAAAATTCCAAATAAAGTAGGTCCAAGAAGAGAGCCCTGTGGCACTCCTGATGTTGCAATAATTGTACGAGATTGATAACCACCAATAACAACGTTCATGTCTCAATTTATTAAATAAGATCTGAACCAGTCAAGTAGATTTCCGTAGATGCCATAACTCTTAAGCTTATGTATAAGAATCGAGTGATTAACAACGTCAAACGGCTTTAGCAAAGTCCGTGTATATGCAGTCTATTTGGCTACCTTTATCCAGTGACTCTGACAAATTATCAACAAATAAAGCCAAATTTAATGCAGTTGATCTTTTGTTAATAAAGCCATGTTGTTATATGCTTATATTTTTCTTTGGTACGCAGTTTTCGATCACCTTACGTATCTCTCTATAGAAAACTTCCATCATTTCATTGACGTTGATAGAATTTTGAAATAGAACTTCCCAACTTATTTCTGATAGTTTTATTATTTATTATATTATAATCAGCACTTAAAAATTTGTGTCTCACCATTGTAGATGTTTGCAGTAATGCATTCTTGTGAGTAGTTTCATAATTTACTATTAAGGGAGGGTGATATTTATCTACTGGACATGCAAAAAAATTAGTATGTTCTGTGCTAATATTGTTATAATTTCTAAAAATAAGGTCTAAAATTTTTCCGTATGAATTACAAATTCCATTATACTGTGATAAATTTGTTATTGCCATGAAGTCATTAATTAATGCACTTGCTGTATTTTTATTATCAGGAGTAAAACTTTTATTATCCGACTCTTCAGTCCAATGTATTGCTGGTATATTAAAATCTCCTATTAGAATAGTACAGGATTGTTTATGAATTATCCGTTCTATATTGTTTATATAGGTTTCGAGTACTTCATACTTTAAAGGTGACAGAATGTAAACTGCACATAAAGAGACTGTTGTTGAGTTTAGGATAATATTTACCCAAAGATCTTCCCGTTTTGTTTCCCAAGACTCTACCCTATAACTCTTATATCGCTTCGACACAGCAATTAATACTCCTCCTCAATCTGATTTAAAACTATCGCTTGACGATACGAACTATCGCGATCTCGGCGAAAGACATTGTAACGATTGTCAATAATTTCATTACAATATATACTATTTTTGGGCCAAGTTTCAGTAAAAACTATGGCATCGAAATCAGTATTAAGAATGGCAAGATAAATAACATTATTTAAATTATTATAAGAAAGCAAGGTACTTTTAATTAGACGTGCAGAAATTTCAATGTTTATAGAAATTCAAAGGTATTTTTATATATGTATATATATTTCTAGAAATATTTTTTAATGAATACACACACTTAAAATTAGCATTACATTTAAAATTATACTAATAAGCTCGAGTTCTTCAGTCTTAGCCAGAAAGCGGAGTATATGTTAATATTATGCTCGAAAAGCCCTAATTGCCTTCGTTACTTAATTGGAAAATCTGATGGAAGGTTCAGTAGTTACTGATTTAAATCCTATTTTACTAAATATATAATATAAATACGATGAGCTTCATCCAGACGGAGGGAAGTGAATAACACTGAATGACATCTATGCTAATTTGCTATATGCTAATTTGTTTCAAAATTTTTGTTTGTCTGTTTGTATATGCGGCCTTTTTTGCTATAGTTTTTTTTGTTATATTATACATAGATAAAACAATAAAATAAAATGACGGCCAGGTCGTAAGCTATTTGTCGTTTAAAATATGGAGCATGTATTCTTATTTTGAATAAAATAATTTCACTTTGTCTTTGTTTTTTTCTCATTCCAAAAAAACGGTCATTAACGCACGAGAACTCATATTAAATATTTCATACAAAATGATAATTTATATATATATATATATATATATATATATATATATATATATATATATATATATATATACCAGTCTTTTCGTTGTTGGCTTGATTACATATAAATACAATCTTATAGAATTTAAATAGATTTGAACACAGAAAATTTATAACTCGATGTAGAGTTTGGCCATGATTTGCATTATCTTGTAAAGAGGGTTAATACCGGAAAGCAAGAACAGAATGTGTTCACATGAGGTTTTCTCTGCCTACCATAATGAATACAGAAAAAAAATATATATTTGTTCAATTCAATCGACAACCCTAAGATTATTTCTTTATTTGAAGTTGAAACAAAATTTTACAAAATCTTTATAATTATTTTCTAAATATATCTACAGTAGGAAGTGGTATAAAACCTCAAACACACAATTCAAACCGCTTTTCCAGACTTAATACGCGAGATACATATAGAATTTTAAATGTTAGTGCAAAAAATGACGATAAATATAGAAAGAATTTTCTGTATGAAATTCTAACATTTGAAATGCTGAAAGTTGAAATATTAAATATAAGGTATAACTATTTTGTGTTTTTATTATATCTTTCGTACTTTATAGGTAGATAAAGAGAAATTGATGCTATAACCCATTTATTATGGGATAGTAAGGCAAATACGTTCGCGTCTCCTGATGGTAAGTGATCACCGCCGCCCACAACTCCGTTGCCAGCCTTAAAGATGGATTTAGACGCGCTTTTTGGAAGTACCCTAGTCGTATGGACCAGGAACCACTGCCACGGAACACTATTTTCTCCAATATCTGCTCTAAATTGAAACGAGTGGCAGAACTTTACACCACACTTCGTATACACCAGTGAAATGAAAAAAAAATCATTCACCTAAGCGGGGATTCACCGCAACCATCGCGTTTTCAGTCAAACGGTAACCCCGCCCGCATACTGGCCGCATAATTTTGTATGATGAGAAAGTTTTATATATTTTATTATTTATTTAACAAGATCTTAGTCTTGGGAAGTCTTAAAATCGGACAGATTTTATTAACATTAAATCTATCATCGTATTTTCGTCACTCATTGTGTACGGCTGTTTATCTAGTCGATACGATTGTCTTAATTTGCAATAAAGCATTTTGGGTAACTTTCGTTTTTTTGAAAATAATTTAAGGTTCTTGCGTGTAAAACGAAAAATTTAAATTGTTTTATAATTCGGAAGAATGTTACCCTAAAGTGTAAATTATATTTGCCTAATATTTACTTTAAAATATAGTATTATATTTTATATTTTATTATATTTAAAATATAGCATGACTATGTAAAAGCTTTCTAATTTTCATTTACCTATTCAGACCTACATAATATATGGAGGGGATGTCGTAGCGCAGCAGCACAGCTTTTAACTGTAAACGCGACGCTTGTGGGTTCGACTCCCGCTCGAGACAATTGATTATGTTCCGGTAACAAGACAAAGCGCGGTGTTTCAACCCTCAACACGCAATTTTTTGAAATTTGGGCAAAAATGGGGAACGGAGTGTCATAACACTAGGTTCTCTTTATCTAACGTGCTATGTGCGTGTAACTAAATATATGATAATATACATTATAACTAAACAGGTTTTTGATTGAAACGTGTAAAGCAAGAAAATTATATCACAAAAACATTTAATTAACTCTCATTTTATTTATGAGTTCATATTTCCGGTAAATTGTAGTCATTTTTCCGGTCAGATTTTTTTTTACGGAACAAGGAAAAGATTCACCCTTATAATGTATTTGTCAAGTTGTTCAAAGTGACGTAACTTATTCCTGTAGGTACAAGAGACCGGTACAGAAAAGTTTTTTTTAGTTAATCGGTGTTTTGTTTAACTTTTGATTGCTTATAAAAAAAAAGGTTTGCTTTTTTATTTCATCATTTACTTAAAGATGTAAATGAGTCAATTAGCTAAAAAAATATCGATATTATAATGGTGGTAATGGTGTGAATTTAAATCTTGTTATTTAAAGTTTTAATTAAAGTTTATATGAATTTCAATGTTTTTGACAACGTACAGTTACTAAGTGGATATGAGATAATTGACACTTGCTATTACAACTGGGTAATATTTTCATATTTCAAAATAAGGAAGAATTACAATAAGATGGATTTATTTATTTATTTAGCTTCACGCTGCAACCCGCACATAGCAGGGTAGGCAGAGGAACCGTAGGTTGAAGGAACCTAGTGTTAAGACGCTCCATTCCCTGCTTTCCGCCTTTTGAGACATTGCGTGTTGAGTGGCGGAACTCAACGCCGCGCTTTGCCTTGTGTCCAGAGCGAAGAAAATGAAAATGATTCATAATGAGAACTATCATGTATTTAAAAAAAAAAGAAATAAAACAAATTTAAATGAGTATATTTTATCCCAAACGAGTAAATAAGGGTTGGATCACATGATATTCGTAATATATTTTCATCTTATTTCGTGTTACCGTACTATCAATCAAGTGGCTCTGTTGTTTATCATTTTCAGTACATTCATTTTTCGTTTGGCATTTCTTATTTTGTAATGTTTTATCATTTTTCTTTCATTATTATAAAGGTAGAATTAAGAATGCGTTGAAAACACGATAGATATGTGTGTGTGTGTGTGTGTGTGTGTGTGTGTGTTTTATCCGTACTTAAAAAATATTCTTATTCGATTCTTTGAAGTAGAATTCCGCTACATAACGCAAAGCATAAAGAGAATGGAGTGCTTGGACACTAGCTTCTGTCTGTGCGTGATGAAACGTGATGCTTTTATCTTCTCTTATTATATATTCTTTATTGAACATGACAAGCAAGAAATAAAAAATAAATTTTAGTTGGCAAAGGTGGGCTTCTTTCTAAAAGAAATCTCTTCCAGCCAATATATATTTATATATATATATATATATATATATATATATAATATATATATATATATATATATATATATATATATATATATATATATATATATGATGCCGTTTTATGCTCATAAAACTGTTCTCTTCTATTTATTGTAAAGTTATCTTAAGAACGGTTAATTAATAATGAAATGGTCCTAAGTATTCATTTAGAAGGTCGATTTTCGTCAACTAAGAAAACAGCCTTGAACCTTATAATTAGTGAAACTTGGACGGTCTAAGGCATATTCTCACTGTAGGATGTCATATATCGTTTTAAAATTAAATTTCTTACCTATAATAATATGTAAGAAGTTCTTTGTTGTTCCTTTTTTAAAATTTGACTTGGTAGCTTAAGGTAGCTTAATAAGCTAATAAATGTCTATATTATATACTAGTTGTTACTTCAACTTGATTTGCATCGTTTTTATTATCATTGTACTTCTTCGTATTACCGCTCATTAGCTTGGGCAATGGAGAACTTGATGAAGAAGAAGAATATTGTAAATACGTATGTATTTATATTTCCCAATCTTTAAAGGAGTTTTCCCATACGAAATGTGGCACTGGCTCGTCTTGAAATAAAAAAAATTGATAACAGAGTATTTATATGTGGATTCTTTCTTCGTATTACCGCTCGTTGTGCGTATGCTATTCTAAACAAAACTGTCTGAATGCCAGGATTTTAATGCAGTATCTTTAATAATTATTATAAATAATTTACTCTATATTTTTAAAGAGCCGTCGCATAAGATTCTTAATTTCTGTCGAGGGCTTCGGGTTTCAAGTAATGAAAGACGTTTCTTAAACGTTTTATTCATTTATATCAAGGTTTAGCTGGGTTGCTAGGATTCCACAGGGCACGTTTGTTTTTATTTTAACATAATAAAATTTTTTTATCACAGTCTGTCCAGTACTTCTTGTGTGAAAGACAGACAGACAGACAAGCGGACAAATATTATAATAACAGTATGAACAGGTCCTACTCGCTATACCGTCTACCGAATCAGTCTTAGTTGAGGGGGAACTTGAACGGCCACGTGGGTAGGGTCGCTAAGGTATATGAACGTGTTCACGGGGGAGAAAATATTCTAAGAATCTGCATTGCATCTGATCTGGGCATCGTGAACACTTTCTTCCAGAAGAAACCTCAGCACCTTATAACGTATAAGAACGGGTCCCACTCAACTCAAATTGATTATTTGCTGACTAGACGGTGTCATATAGGCAGGGTGACCAACTGTAAGGTCATTCCCGGCGAAAGCCTGACGGCCCAACATCGCCTCCTTGTCATGGACTATAATGTTACCCCGAAAAAGAAAGTAGCTGAGAAACGCAAGCCTAGGATTAAGTGGTGGTTGTTGAATGGGCCGATGCAGACCGACTTCTTGGCGGAGGTAGAGAGTCAAAATCTACTGACTAACACCGGGACCGCTCAGACTGCATGGGATCGAGCTCATTCAGCAATCATTGCGGCGGGCAAGCGAGTTCTTGGTGTTTAAGGGTGGGCGTGTCATCGACAGGGAGACATGGTGGTGGAATGACCAGATGCAGGGGGTGATTCAGGAAAAGAAGGCTGCGTTTAAAGAGTGGCAGCATTCCAACTCTCCTGAAGACAGACTGGAGTACATTGCAGCGAAACGAGCCAGCAAAAGAGCTGTAGCCAGAGCCCGCAGAGAAAGTTTGTCGCCATTGTACGATAAACTTGAAACTGTGGAGGGGCAGAAGCTCATATACAAACTGGCTCGTGCTCGAGATAAAGCGACGCAGGATATTACAAAATGTCTTGCGGGATATTACAAAATGTCTTGTGCGTCAGAGATTCTCGGGGCACGTTGCTTTGTAGTCATGCCTCTGTGAAGGAGAGATGGAGAAGCTACTTTAAGGAGCTGCTGAACACTCAGCAGTCTTGTAGTCTTCCTCCTGAATTATCTCCTAACCTCGGACTTGTTGCTCCAATAACCCGTGACGAAACTCGTAATTGTCTTCGACGCATGAAGAACGGAAAAGCGGTAGGACCTGACGACATCCCAATCGAGGCGTGGAAATCGTTGGGCTCTCTTGGTGTGCTTATACTTACTGACCTGTTTAACCGTATCTTGAATACTGGAAAGATGCCACATCAGTGGCGGCAGAGCTTTATTATCCCTATTTACAAAGGAAGGGGCAGTGTTCAAGATTGCGGTAGTTATAGGGGCATTAAGATTATGAGCCACACCATGAAGCTCTTCGAGCGCATGATCGGCCTCAGGCTCCGCCAAGAATGTACTGTCTCTGAGTCTCAGTATGGGTTTCAACCAGGATCAGGCACTATGGACGCCATTTTTGCCCTCAGAACTTTGATGGAGGCTTACAGGGAAAAAAGAGAGCTCTGCATGTGGCCTTTTTGGACCTGCAGAAGGCCTTCGACTGTGTGCCACGTCAGTGTATCTGGTGGGCATTGCGATCCAAGGGGATCCCTCAAGCCTATATTGAGGTTATCAGAGATATGTAGAACGACTCCGCTTCAGTGGTTAGGACTGCGGTTGGCGACACCAAGCCCTTCCCGATCACAGGAGGGGTTCACCAGCGCTCAGCTCTTAGTCCGTTCTTATTCAATGTAGTGCTGGATACTGTCTCGGCTCACATCCAATGCCAGCCTCCGTGGCTGATGATGTATGCCGATGACATAGTACTCATCGACGAGAACCGACTGATGCTGCGTCGCGCGTAAAGTGAAAGCCTGGAAGGGTGCGCTTGACAACGGTGGTCTCAAACTAAATATGTCGAAGACCGAGTACATGGCTTGCGGGAACCCGGACTCGAGCACCATCCATATCGGGCCTGAGCCAGCCGTTAAGTCGGAGAAGTTCAGGTACCTTGGAGCCGTTATGCATGAGTCTGGAGGCATCGACCACGATATCCATGCCGGTATAAACGCTGCCTGGGCCAAATGGCGGGAGGTCACTGGTGTGGTCTGCGGTAGCAGAATAACGCACAAGCTCAAGGGACTGATATACAAGAGCATTATCCGACCTGTTCTTATATACGGCAGCGAATGTTGGCCAACATTATCTCGGCACACTCAGGAGCTTCACGTCACGGAGATGAAGATGCTGAGATGGATGTGTGGCATTACGCGGTCCGACCGCATACGCAACACATTCATTCGAGGTAGTCTTGGGGTCCGTGACGTAGTGGATAAGCTCTATGAGTGTCGCCTGAGATGGTATGGCCATGTTATGCGCCGATCTGAGAACTATATCAGAAGGAAGTGCCTTGACATGTCTGTCCCTGTAGTTAGATCACCCGGACACCCAAAGAAGCGATGGCTGGATGGATGTCGTGACACAAGACATGAGAGCCAATAAATTGTCCACTGAGGATGTTAAAGACCGTGCAAAGTGGAGTAGGCTCAGTCGGAAGGCAGACCCTGGCAAAAGCCGGGACTAATGCCAAGAAGAAGAATATGAATAAACTTGTGGTGAACCCATTTTATCAAATTTTCTTTCAGCTTCACGGTTCATCCCACGTATCATCCTCCGCTCTCCGTCTGAATTCAAAACATTGCTTATTGAGTGTTTTTATTGCTAGAGCGCGGATATGGAATTTTTTTTATTCACTCAATTGCTGAATACGATTAGACCATTTTGATATTAAAATAAATTTTATATAAAAAAATTGCGGTGTAAATTCATTCGCCTGTCTGATCAACATTTCATTTATAGAGCGTATTTAGAACGCGTCATTACTACTGCTTATGCCTAAATGAATATATTGATAAAAAAAACTCTCGTATTAAAACAAGTTATAAAATAAAAAAAAATTAGAAGAAAAGTAATGAATACGTGCGGTGTACAGATTATCAAAAAAAAAAAAGAAATAAAAATGTCAGTTTCAATGGATATCCAACGACCCCACTTCTGTATCCACTCATTGCATATACCTGAATGCTGAATAGGCATAGAGAATCCACATATAAATACTCTGTTATCGATTTTTTTTATTTCGAGACGAGCCAGCGCCACATTTCGTATAGGAAAACTCATTTAAAGATTGGGAAATATAAATACATACGTATTTACAATATTCTTCTTCTTCATCAAGTTCTCCATTGCCCAAGCTAATGAGCTGACGAGCTGCTAACTTGCCTTAAGTATTTATAGGGACTACTGTAAACTCGTTCAGAGGCCTTTAGGTCTTTTACTGAATACCTTTTTATATCCCTGATTTTTTCCTGAATTAGTTTTGTATTTAAAACCTGTACATAAGTTCAAAATCAGCTCACAATATATTATTATGTGTTAACACACATAACTTACTGACTTACTCTAAAATGTACATAAACATCTTATTCCTTAACTGCAGTGCGTTATAATGAATTTTGATAGTATCAGTGTGGCCGTTAAATATAATGTTGTCTAACCGTTGAACCTTTCCTTGTGAATTCTGAGCTTCGGCCTAACACCCCTAAGGGCACAATATAAGGTACGGTTATTGCGGGATTATATAAAATCGTAAGCAATACGATGGGATTTTCAAAGAAACGTTCTAAGTAGGTTAGGTTATTTTTATATAATAATATTATGTAACTAATTTTTAATAGGATTGTCGTGGCGCAGGCATAGCCTCTGCCTAAACGAGATGGTTTGTGGGCTCGATTCCCACTTGGGGAGAGACTTAAAAAATATTTTAATTTTCGTCGCTCTAGGTAACAAGGCAAAAAACGCGGCGTCGAGTTCCGTCACTCAACACGCAATGCCTTGAAAGGTGGAAAGCGGGGAACGGAGTGTCTTAACACTAGGCTCCGACGGTTCCCTCTGACTATCCTGCCATGTGACAGGGATACAGCGTGAAGCTAATTTAAATGACCAAAATGAACGTGATGATTGTGAATGCTAAATAGTTTTTTGTCTCACGTTGTATCCTGAAATGTTCGTCGTTTGCCTATCCTGAAAATAGCAGGATAGGCAAACGACGAACATAGTGTTTAGACATTCCTGTCCCCGCTTTACGCCTTTTGAAAATATCAGTTTTTGTGAGTGAGAATTGAAAGCACAACTACGCGTTTACAGTGAGACGCTGTGCCGCTGCGCCATAACGGCTCCAAGGTTAAATAATATTAAAAAATATATATTGAAATAAAATATTTTTCTCTTCTACATTTAAAAATCATTTAAAAGTGAACAGTGGCAACACCTTGCTGTGTATATTGAAAATGTGCATGAATTTTGTTAAAAGAAAATCATTTTATTTATAATGAGACGATTTAGGACCTAATTTGAAATATAATTTATCTTTCTTTAAATATCCTAAATTGTAATCAATATAAAGATTACAATCGTGGAGGCTATTATGTCGCTTTTTGACAGCGTCTAACTGTACACGATATGGGTGTGGGTTGGATTTACATTCATAGGAATGACGAACTCCGACGAAAGCGGAGAATACTAAATTCTTTTAACCTACACGAGAGCGAAGCTAAATCTAACTAACCTAATACATTAGTGAATGCAAGTCCCAAATGAACAGACAGACAGACTGCCATCTTGACAACCGTCAAGATGGCTGTGAAAAATTAAAATCAAATAGATCAGTAGTGTGCAATCTGCGTTAATGCTTAAATATAGTCGTAGTATATATATATATATATATATATATATATATATATATATATATATATATATATATATATATATATATATATATATATATATATATATATATATATATATATATATATATATATATATATTATGAAATTTGCCTAGAAGTGTAATCGTCTAGTACAAAAAAAGGAAAAAGACTGAAAATTGTTTTATCAGAGAAAAATATCACATATGTATGAATGTAGCTAATTTCATACAGTTCACAAATGTAAGTGGGTTAATTTAATAAGTTAAACTCTTCATTGATCTTTAGTCATGAAATTGGTACGGAACCCTTGTTGCGCAAGAACAACTCGTACTTGACTGATGCTTAACTTCAAGGAGAGGAGGACAGTACCAAATTCGTTTTTAGTACTATTAATAACAATATTTGCAGGTTGATGTAATGTTTATATCAGATAGCTCTTACCTACGGCCTCACCTCCGTGGAATGGAAATAATAAGGGGCTGCTATGCTACATGACACATCCTGACTTACACAAATACAATTTCATCAAAACTGTTATTGTGATATCAGTACTATAGCCTATAGCGGAGGCTATAAATGGACTATTCAATGCGAAAATAATTTTTAAATTCGACCAAGTAGTTCCTGAGATGAGCGTGTCCAACCAAATAAAGAGGACCAAAAAAGCTTTATAATATTATTAATAATTTAAAAAAAAATCACGTTAAAGCTCGTATATAAATCAGTATAAGATAGCTTAAAGAAGGTTCCAGTGAAACATCTGTCTAAAATGAACAATAATTTAATATCCTTATCCTAAAATATTTACAGTATATCAACAACTTCACGAGATTCGTATCACAAATAAACACAACGTATGTTTATTTACACAATGCTTCCATTCTATAGTATAAAAGTTAAAATGACTAACTTATTATTAAAGTTAATATAATAACAAAATTACAGTAACAAAGGATCCGGGTTCAGATTACACGTTAAGAGTGAAAATGACCTAACTCAGATTATTGTAGAAAAAAATGATTAAAAAACACTTTTGGCGGAACACTTTGTCCACCAATCACTACATTTATGATCAGTTTTAGCGAAAACTTAGATTTATATAAATTTTGAGTTAGATCATTTTGGTTTTAAGAGTGTAATTTATTAAGGAAATAAGTTTGAAACATGGTATATGGTTTCAGCTAGTGTCCAAAATGTTTTCTTTTTTTAAATAGAGCATTTTTTTAAATAAAAAAAAGTCTGTAGTGAATTTCTCCTTTACACCAATTACATTTAAGTCTAATACAATAATTAATAGTAAGTATACATTTTAATATATTTTACAAGAAAATAAATACATTTAAATTAATTTTTCTTTTAAATAAAAAAAAAACTGTTTTTTATAATACATTATTATAATACATACATATTTAATATATTTTTATAATACATACATATTTAAAAAACAGCTTTTTTTAACTTCATCTTTTTCCTATATAACAAGTAGGCAGAGATTATTTAAATTTAAATCTCGAGCCTCTAATATCCACAAAACTGTCATAAGAGTACAAATAAAACACATCTATGATTCTGCGAAACAAAATGCTATGCAATTTCTGTAAAGCGCCTTAAAAATGGAGTGTCTTAACAGTAAGTTCTATATGCCTGCCCTTAATATATGTAAGAAATAGGAAACCAAAAAATTACAAAGTTATTATTTAAATTGCTTTCGGTTCTGAAATATACAATATAATATAGTGTATATATGCATAAAAAAACAATAATAATATATATATATATATATATATATTATATATATATATATATATATATATATATATATACTATATATATATATATATATATATATATATATATATATATATATATATATATATATATATATATATATAGTAAGTAATATAATTAACTGTAGTAAAGTAAAAATTACTTTTTAATTACTTATGAACATATAATATAGCTAATAGAAAGAGAAACACATAAAAAATATCAAAATAAAAATATTTAATTATATTTTTAGGGTTTCCATGTAATATTTAGTTAAACTAAATAATATATTGTTTAATCAGTTCGAAGTTAGTAGCACTTTTGAGTTATCATTAGTGAGCTTATCTAAGCTTTTTTTTATATATATCTCATACAATAAAGCACTTTGCTGTTGCGGAGAGAACCTAGTGTTAAAACACTCCGTTCCAAATATTTCACCCTTTCCGTAGTGAATATTAGTGTTTAACGCCGCTCTTCGGCTTACCATGTCGTGGAAATAAAATTTAGAAAAGCAAATTTTTTAAATGTATTTGCCTTTTAATAGAATCAATAAAAAATAACATTTTTTTAAATTAGTAAATATGTTTGTATTTTGTAAATAAAATAAATAAATAGCTTTATGAATATAGCAGGGAAGACGGCACCTAGTGTTAAAACACTCCGTTCTCCACTTTCCGCCTAAGTGTTGAGTGGCGGAACTCAACCCCGCATGATCAATAATGACACTTAACTTAAACAGTATGAAATTGGCAGCTTTAAATAGTCATTTTATAGCAATTATAGACATTATTTTAGATTATATTAGAAATAAATGTCCAAATGTGTATATAGATTTATTTTGTAGGCGAGGCCTGGCCTAGTGTTTTTGCAAATATATATTTTTTCTTATTTAAAATAAATAGATGCAATTGAGTAAAAAATATGCTAAATGCTTAGCAAATGATTTGCGGTGGGCACAACTATATTTTGTTTATGGTGGGCACAGCCCAGACCTCCCCCATTCCAAGCCCGTGATTATATTATATACATAGAAATAGTAGATTCGATCTAAACTCCACATTTCGGTGAACATATACAGGTACGTAATTGATATAATAATAATAAATAATTACTTAGCAATTTCGACATTATCTGTGTTGCTAGTTATCTTATTAAATTAAAAAATAAAATACTATTATCTTAAGCTGACATATTTTGGATATATTTTCACAATTTTAAGGTTTTAGATTTTGTTTATTTACTAAAAAAAGTCTGTTTGACTTTTAATTTTTTTTATTTTATTAAAGTATAAATATACTTATATTGTTTACACAATTTCTATTAACATGTACCTGTAATGCTGTCTCTACCCATTCACACTGGTAAGAGAAGGATAGCATTAGACCTTTCTATCAGATAGTTAACTATAACCTTTAACTAAAAGATAAATAATCAAATGATAAAATAATATGGATGCGGCATATAGATTATTATCTAAGTTTTAAGTGCTTACTACTTACTATCTAGAGATATTCACATTCAAATACTAAATTATAATTGTATTTATATCAATATGTTATGATAGTCAATTAAAAAAAAACAATTTTTTACCAATTTTCTTTATGTTACGCGTATTGAAGTTTAAATTGAATAAATAACGTTTTTTTTAAATCTATAAGTTTTTACTTCCACATACAAGTAACTAATAAATGCACACAGAGTCTTCAATTAAATTTTAAATTATATTAAAACAGCTCAATATTGTTTAAGCATTAGTTCTATTATATATCTTATATGCATAAATCTGACAAAATACGCCCAGTTCCATCAAAAAATTCAATATATACACATACATACATACATATAATATAAGAAATTGTTTTTGGTAGTAAATTTCATATTTCCTTGCCAATTTATACCCTTTAGGTGTAAAGCGTCGTAGATGACAAGTTACGTCAGAGTGACTTAACAGAATGGCATACCCTTACGTTTCAACGTCGCTAAGTGAAGTATACACGTGACTCGCAATTTACGCTATGGAAAATCTTCGTGCAATACCATTTTGTATGGAAAAGTAATTAAATATTATTCATCTAAATATTTTGTTAGCAGGAAGGAGGTCACGAAAAAGCATGAGGACCCCTCGGAGAGGTATGAAGAGGTTGATGACAGTGAACGAGGCAAAAGAGGCATGTAGGTACTGCGAGAAACTAATACATAATAATTATTATAATTTATGAAGAAATTTTAATTTTACTGTGGAGAATAAGGGTACTATTTGACTATTTACAATAGAACTGGGTTCAAATGTATATTTTGATGATTTCCAATTTAATTGAATTAAAGCTCATTCTTGTGCAGTCAGTCAGTCACATTTTGTAGCTTCAGAGCGGAGTAGTCAAGATGAACGGAGCTACGAGCCTTGCATACCTCGTTCGCCTCATTCACTCTCATTAACTCTTCAAACATAAGGAGGAGGAGTCCTAAGGAGTCAGCCAATGTACCGAATACACTATCTCCTATTCCTCAAATTTAAAATTTACACTAAGTCCGCTTCATGTAAAATAATAATTGAACATATATTATTAACATAGACAGCGTGATGAGATCTGATCGTATAGCATAGTTGACTACAAAACTATATCGCTTTAACGAAGAGTTTGGAGAACTCGCGAATTCATGGTACTTGAATGAGAAATGGAAGCACTCGAACCGACAAAAACATCCTTCAAAGAAATTCTGCAAAATAAATGAATTTCCTATGTATAAGCTATTCTGTTCTGTACTGCAGTAATGGCGTTTCGAGCGTGCCAGTTGAGCACAATTCACTTCGCCAATGTCACGTTGTATGGAGAATACACGAAGGAGAATGTACGGTGAAAAGATAACTAACTTTACATAATAATACAATGCATGTAAAAAAAGAGATCCAATAAAAATTCTTCCTTCACCTACAACAAATTAAACACATACTAATTACAATATATACACACAATAAAGTGGGTTAGTACTAAATAGTATTTTATACGGGTGTTAGTTTATAATCGGATATTATTATACTTAATGTATTTACATAGAAATTTACATAAGGGACTAAACACAAACATTAACAAACACTGAACATTAAGAGGACGAGGAACTTTATTGGGAAGAACATCATACAAGGGACGGGTTAATTTAGCACAAGAGAAAAGGATGTGAGAAGGGGAACCATCGTCCAGGCCACATTCACATAGTGAATGGTCCCTGACCCTGATCTTAGCCAAATGTACAGGCGTACATGCATGTCCAAGGCGTAAGCGGCAGATTGTTGATATAATCCTCCGTTCAATATGTTTTTGAGAAAAAAACCACGGTCGCTTCGGGATATTAGGTTGAATTAAGGCATAGTACTTACCTTTGATTGATTTTGACTTATCCCAGAAATTACTCCAGGTCTTATACAGATGAATATCTGCCAGGGTCAGCAGATCCTGGGCTGAATTAAAAAAGTGATCAGAAGTACCACACTGGATGGCTAATTTGGCGCAAGAGTCTGCAGATTCATTCCCACTAATTCCAGAGTGACCTGGAATCCATACCAAAGTAACGTCCAAGCCTCTTAGGTGACATGAGTACAATTCTTCACGAATCCTTAAAACAATGAAGATCTCAATCTACTATGGAACGGGTTTCCCTTTAACGCCATTAAGCAGCTTAACGAGTCCGTAAAAATAACCGTCTGTTTAAAGTTGTGGGAGAGTGTAAACAGGATTGCTTCTAGCAAAGCAACAGCCTCACCTGTAAACACTGATGATTCGGGAGGACATTTAAATTGTAAAATAATTTTGAATTTTGGGATCCAGCAAGCTGCACCAACACAGCTTTCCTTCGAAAGCTTTGAAGCATCTGTGAAGATGAGGACATAATTTAACCATTTTTCATTGACCAGCTCTTGAAATTTTGTGTTGATGCTAGGATCTCCCTTAGTTAGGCCAATATTTGTAATGACACGAGGGGAATGAACAAGAGCATTATAAGGTGTACGGAATAATGGGTTTGATGGGAATGAGGACATGGGGTGGGGGAGGGAGGTTAGTCTAAGGAAGCTATCTAGCAAGTAGGGTAAAGGCTTGGCACGTGAAATAAGATCGGCTAATTTATATAACTTAGACCTCAATGGATGGGAAGACAGCTGTAAAATTTTACATACAAATTTATCGGCAAGAAATTGTCGACGGATAGGGAAAGGTGGGTCCACACACTCCACTTGTAGTGCATTAGTAGGAGTAGACCTCATTGCACCTATAATAATCCGTAGACATTTATGTTGTATACGATTAATTTTTTCTGTAGCTACTTTATTAAAGGGGTCCAAAACAAATAGCCCGTAGTCAATATGGCTACGGATTATAGCATTGTACAGCAGTTTTTGAGAGTAAGGATGTGCACCCCACCACACACCAGACACAGCTCTTAGAGCATTAATGCCTTTTTTCACATTTCTGGCTGATATATTCAGCATGAGCAATTCCGTTCAGTCTTTTGTCGAGTAACATGCCTAAGAATTTAACATTTTGTGTTATCCGTATGGGAATATTCTCACTTACAATTTGGAGATTTGGAACTACTCTCTTTTAGTAAACACTACCACAATGTATAAGCTTTAAAATTGTTATTTAAAAAAAAACATGACCGCATCTTAAAGTACTGGTGTATTAAAAAAATGTCAATTAAAAATTAATTTACATTAACTTTTCTAAGACAGAGATGTGTTATTTAAATCATTTTAAACTTAAATACGCTTAAGTATTTTAATTATATTAATGAGTTAATTATACTTAATTTCTATGTCACCGTATTATATAAAAAGGCATCATGTAGAGACTCAGGTGCAGTGTGTATGTTGTTGAAGACGATTGCATAGCAGCTGGGTTTTCACCTGTAACAAAATATATATTTTAGATTAAAAAAAAATAGCTAAATGACATTTTCCCATATATAGCAGGGTAGATCTAGGGTTAAGACAATCCGTTCCCCGCTAACTGTCTTTTGAGACATTACGTGTTGAATGGAGGAACTTAACGCCGCCGTTTTGTCTTCTTAAATGTCCCACAACCGCGTCTTGTGCCTCGAAACATTATGGTGAAGAGGAAGCACGGCGCTGAGTTCCGCCACTCAACTCACAATGTCACAAATTAAGACAGGACGTGAAAAATGGAGCTAAGAGCTTTTTTAAATTTTACATCATCGTGGTAAAGTCAAGAAGTGTTTAAGTGTGCGTGATGACTGCGGGCTCGTTTCCAATACAGTAGAATGATATTATCTATACTATAATAAAACAGTAAAGAAATTGAGTCTGTATTTTGATTTTTTTTTTGATATTATATGAAAATATTAACAGAAAATAATACATAATTTTTTGTCTGTGTGTTTGTCTCTTCGTACAAGCATATCTTTGGATCTATTGGACGAATTTGAGCGTAATTATTTCTGATACTCAACTTCTCTCTTGCCAAATGCTTATTATCAGAAATAACCTTTGGGTCCTTGAAAATCTCTCTACAGAGATGCTAACAACGTAATAAGTTGTATAAAGCATATGAGAATTTCGACGCAGGAAGAACGCATGGCTTAGTGGTCAGAGCGTTTGGACGGTTTCCATGAGGCGCGGGTTCAATTCCCGCTGCATTCAAATTTTTATTTGTTTTCTCTAAGTATTTATTGTGTCCTTAGTGTGGATTTAAACTTTAAAAAATAATAAAATTATTACATTTTATTCCCTAATAATTCCCTAAGCGGGATTCGAATTCATAACATCAGTCAGAAGTTGTACCACTGCGCCACAACAGCCTCTCAGTTATAGTCTAAGTTATAGTCAAGTAGAAAATTACTTAACTAATGAAAACCCCCCAGTGTTTTTATAAAACTTGCATTCGCGCTGAAAGCCCGAATGAAAGTTTGCGTCAGGGAACATGTATGACATTTTTATATTATATTTCATTTTTATAAATTAATAGAGCTTATTCCATTATAATGCGACATGTTTTTTTACTTTTGTTTATTTATATTATGGAAATAGGAGGCTGAGGCTAAAGCTAGCCTACAAATCTGATTTCATGGACTATAAAAAGTACAATACAGCCTTTTCCAGTTGCATTCGACATTTCGAGATATCCACTTTGCCTAAGGAACGTAATGAGAAATTACCTCACGAAATAATTCCGAAAAGTAAAGATTTTTGCTAACAAACTGTCTTCGTGTCACTACTATCATTTTTACGTACTATATTTATATTAATACTATGACTATTAAGTACTGTATTTTAATAAATTAGCTATTTACAATTCTTTTTTATTTTATAGATAGAAAAAGAGACAGAGATAGAATGTTTAATGATAAGTAGTTTGGATAGAATGAAATTAGTGACAAGACACTCTGTTCACCAATTTTCGTCCAATTTCGTCAAGACATTCCGTGCCTGGCGTAATTCAACGCCGCGCTTTGTTTACCAGAGCACAGAAAATAATTTGAATATATATATATATATATATATATATATATATATATATATATATATCTATATATATATATATATATATATATATATATATATATATATATATATATATATATATATATAGAACACCTTCACTCCTTTCCCTACATATAGCAGAGAAGACAAAGGAAATCTAAGTTAAGACCGAATTTCTCCATTTGTATGTTGAGTGGCAGAACTTAACACCGCGCAACTTTACACTTTTATATAAATACATTATAAATGACATAATTTTTAAATAAATAGTGTAATAAGCAATATATATATATATATATATATATATATATATATATATATATATATATATATATATATATATATATATATATATATATATATTATATATATATATATATATATATATATATATATATATATATATATATATATATATATATATATATATATATATATATATATATATAATACTATAGGTAAACAATATTCTAATTAAATAACAAATGGCAGTACATACAAGACGTTTGTATTTAGAAGATATACATTCTTCTACAAAAATTTCTTACGGCTCACCCTTATCATTTCTTATAAGCTGACGCCCAATTATAATGATAAATAACCGTACCATAGCTCGTGAATTATATTCAACAGTTATATTTCACTAAAACAAAGCATATTTTATTGTTTTAAGAGTTCCGCTTACAAAATACTTAATTAGAAACCTTATAAGATCACTATATTATGCGTTCGTGTGTCTGTCCGTCTGTCTGTCCATATGTCATGACCGTGCGTTAATCTTTCGATTGATTTGAAGTATCAAGTTTAAATTAATATAAAACATGTTATATGGTCCCTTTGAGAACAAAAATAAATAAATCTTCTTAGTTAACGCAATCAAAAGATATGGTTAATGATTTTTTTTGTATCATATTTCATATTTTATGGAATTCATCGCGTCATAAAAATTTGAAGAGTACTACCCGTTGACCTACAATCATGAAAATGGTACACAACCTTTGATGTAACAATATGAAAAAAGTATCCCAAAGCATGATTTGAACCCATGACCCATTGTGTACAGCCACAGTACTTCACTATAATATTAAAATATATAAATATATATATATATATATATATATATATATATATATATATATATATATATATATATATATATATATATATATATATATATATATATATATATATATATATATATATATATATATTAAAATATATAAATATATATATGTGTTTCATCACAAATGCTCTATAATATGTATTTTTAGGGTCCCGTACCTCAAAAGAAATAAACGGAGCCTTTATAGATCTAGATTGCACGAACACATTGAGTTGAAATTAAAATTATCCACAGCCAGTTTGGTAGGTTTTTGGAGCAAAAAAATATCAAATTTCTATGTCAACGTAATCAAAAGAAAGCGTTCTTGCCACAAACAAAACCTACGCAAAAATGCAAAGGAAATTCCAAAAAAATAAAATTGATTGGTGTATGGCAGAATCAAAACTGTTACAAATTTATATGTGTAGTTCATTTTATTCAAAATGAGTGCATACGTCCGCAAATTTAAGTTTGTAAATTTTGGTAAGTTATATTTTCATTTGACATAATAAATTGATTACAATTATGTCGACGAAATTGGTACGAAACCCTCGGTACGCGAGTACGACTCGCACTTGGCCGATATTTTACTATACATAATTACTATGTACATAATATTACATTAAGGCCTGTCCGATGCCATTATTTATACGACTTGTAATGCCCTCATGACACATAACATTATTGTAGCTTATGTTCTTAACTAAAATTAATCCATACATATATTTTCATAATCCTTAGCTCTAATAATAGTTACAATAACACTAAATACCATTTTAGAGCAATTTTGTTATATCTGTGGCGTAGTATCTGATTGTAAACGTTTATTATTTCCTCGTTCTGGTACGGAAACAAAGCACGGCGTTGAACGCCGCCCTTCTACACATAATATGCTCAAAAATTATGCGTTAATTATGGGAACATAGTATCACAATACTTGGTTACCCTCTGCCTACTCTGATATAAAGCAGCGAGTGAAGTAAGTTATTAATTGGTCCGCAGAGAGAACCTCTATCGTATAACATTTTAACCTCTAGTGAAAGCAAAGATATCTTCCCATAGCGGAGGATTAAAAACAATACACTCCACCGAATCGGGAACGATCTCACAATTATCACGATTGTGAGACCATCATCATCATCATCATCATCAATCACATTGTACGTGTTCGGTATACTCGTGCATATATATATATATATATATATATATATATATATATATATATATATATATATATATATATATATTATATATATTATATATATATATATATATATATATATATATATATATATATATATATATATATATATATATATATATATATATATATATATATATATATATATATATATATATATATATATATATATATATATATATATATATATATATATATATATATATATATATATGCCTAATTTTAATATTAGTAGTAAGTATCATTTCAAAATTATATACCACTTTTTATGCCAAAATTCATGCATCATTCATTATCGTAATATAACTGATTCAAGACTTTTTCCATTACATGATACCGTCCAAAGTACAGCAACATCTACCGCTGTAACGACCTGAACCACTTACTTTTATTAAATTGTCACACAAAGATTTCGTCTTTTTCTATCGACTTTTTAGTACGGTATTTTATAATATATATATATATATATATATATATATATATATATATATATATACATATACATATATATATATATACATATATACATATATACTATATATATATATATATATATATATATATATATATATATATATATATATATATATATATATATATAATATATATATATATATATATATATATATATGTTCTATACGTTGCCAGGCAACAGTACCGAGCCCGTTGCCCACCCGCCAGACCTCAGCGCGAGCGCGCTGTGTCTCGCTGTGTCACGTGGTATGTAGTAATATGTGTGTACTGATACACAGTGGTGTCCGTGATATAAAAACCGAGCCACCAACAAACTGATGTAAGTAGCATTGTATTTATCCATGTTTGATGATTATATTAGATCAGAATTGCAAATTTATCTGCGCTTACAGACTATGAAGTTTTTTACCTAATTTTGCACATTTTTAATACCTGCTTTCGTTCTGTTGATATGTCTAGTTGCCATCAATGGACCATTAAGTTGACGCCATTATTGGACCGGTCCAATCAAAGAAACTTAGCATATTACTTATTTTCACAAAGCATAATTCCAAGAAATGTTTTTATCTGTGTGAATTTCCTAATATAAATTTTCTAAAGTACCTGCGTTTACCTTTAATTCTTATTTCATTATAATAAAAAATAAAATATCTTAATGGACCCTCCAGCAATATTGAAAATGCAATGTCAAAGTTAATTAAATAAACAAAGATTTTTGTCGGCAGAGGATAAGAATAGGAAATATTATTTTGGAATGAAACTAATATGAAACACGCTACAGAATCTTTAAGAAAAAAATAAAACTATTGGATTAAACGGAGCGAGTCGAATCTATAGCGTTCCAAAAGTTACATAAAAAAGAAGATTATATAGGAAAAACCAAAAAGCTGTCGAAGAAGAAGGAGATCTCCCTGAAGCTTCAGAAATTGAATTAAGGGATCACATTGTTGAAAAGGAAAATTCATTTTTTGGTATTACTCCCAAAGATGTCGGAGAGCTGAGAAATATAAAATTAAACATCGTTTTAATAAAACCAAAGAAGCTGCAAGGAAATATAGCACTATGTATTTATGAAGCGCCATCCAGATAGAAGACTCTGTTATCCAAAAACCACATCTATCTATCTATTTTTGAATAAAAAGTAATAATTATTTTGTGTTTCATATGAGTCACCTTCATTGGACCGTTGATACAAATGTTTCTAAGTTCAATGATAGCAACTTAGTGGTCCTTTCAAGGTAACGGTGGTCTAAAGAAAGCAACTCGTCATGGAAGAGTTATTGTAGTATATTTCTAAAGCCTCTCAACTTTCATTGGCAATAATTTACATATCAATAATCTACATAAAAATCATCACATTCCAACATTTGGTTTTAATTTTTTGGTGATATTTCATGAGATATGATGTCATAAAGTTAAGTGGTCCAATGGTAGCAACCTTCCCCTATATATATAGTTTTGTCTTACGTACTTATAGAATCATTTTGTTGTCCGTCTGTCTGTCTGTGTATATATATATATATATATATATATATATATATATATATATATATATATATATATATATATATATATATATATATATATATATATATATATATATATATATATATATATGTACATATCTATCGAATATATGCACCATAACGTATAACATACAATTGTTCATATTATTTCTTTTGTTAATTTTATTTTTATCATCCCTTTATAACAGGATAAATTAAACTTTTAAGTTAACGTAATAAAAATATACGAGCGATTTATGCTTTGTTTTTGTTGCTACGTTATCAATATCTATGCACTTCCTGTGGACCTAGAATAGCGAAATTTGCCATGGAGTAAGAACTTTTAGTTTAAATAAAAAAATGTATATAAAATTGTTATTTTTTAAGTCTATTACAGGGAAAATAAGATTACACACTTATATTTGTAGTTCATTTCATGCATAGTGTGGTATATACGTCCGTAAAATTATGTTTGTTAAACGTATAAGCTGTAATTTCCGCTGAGCTACAATTTTGAAATTGGTACAAGGTCCTCGGTACTCATATATTTTTTTTATCTATGATACTGCTTTGTCACAAACTCGGTCCTTCTTACTTGAATATGTTGTTTTTTTATCATAAATATTTATTATATTACTACTGATATACAAAATTTACACTAATAATAGAAAAATATTATTCTAAATTTAAAATTTAATTTTATAAATTGGTATTTAGAATTAGAGTGATGTCTACGCGAGTTTCTATTATCATACTATTTTCCTGTATTACGACACACACACACACACACACATACACACACACACACACACACACACACACACATGCACACAGTTCTGAGATAGTGAATATTGAGTAGGGACAATTTTGACCTTCGAGACAAGACATATATATTAAATATAATATTATATAGTACATACAATATACAATAATTCTATAGAAAAAATCTACAGAAAGCAAATAAATCTTAGAATCTAAATTATTAATTTTAAAATATCAAGCCAATTAAAATATTATTTTATAAAAAGGTTATTGGGAAATGTAAAGACGGTTACTCATCCGTTAAATAGAAGGGCGTATCGTTTTAAGCCCAGTGAAGTATTCATTCGACGTTAGTCGTATAGGATTAATAAAAAAAAAAAAATTTTTTTTTATTTTTTATATAGCCTTTTAAAAGTAAACAATAGATCTCTATACAATCATTTCGATGAAGATGTCATGTAATAAAATTAACTTCTGTTTTGACATTAAGTTTCCTCTGGCTACCCTGCTATATGCGGGATACTGCGTGAAAGTGCGTCAGATTATAATAATATTTATAAGTGAAAAGAAGTCAATCCCAATATATAGGAAAGAACATCACCTTCCACAAACCTCCAAGTTCTCAGGCCGTATCGAAGAGCAGGATGCTAGTGTATTATCATATATCATCATCACTACTAAGTTAGTGCTCTGGTCGGTATCATTGTCGTCATATCGCCATGTCATCGTGAAGACAGGAATAGAAATGCTATCAGTCTTTGTAACTGGCCTATGAGCTCTATGAAAATTTCTATAAAACTATTATTTGTGCTATTCAGTCGTAATTTTAGTTCCTCGATCAACCTCGATCAAGAGAATATTGCTTTGCTTTTGTGTGTATCATACGGTTTCTCTTTCCAGAGATCGATGGTGACGACGTCGTCCCTTGACGTCCTTGGGTGTATTTTTATATTTTTTAAAGTGTGCAAAATGGATATGTTTGTTTTTATTTTATTGAAAATGTAAAGTATTGTTATATATCACATATATTATATTAAAAATAATATCATATTGGTAACAATATTAAATTAAAATTCTCAAGATTCTCTACAACTTATAATTTTAATAAAGGAAATTATCGCATTACATATTCTGAAATATCTTATAAAATGCTTTATACGCGTCAAAATGAGGTCAAGTAGTTTAGTTTCTTTTATGTTAAGAATGTTATAAATAATCTAAAATATTACTAAAGAATAAATTAGTAAACACATTAACAATCTTGTGTGTGTTTTACTAACTAACTAACTAACTAACTAACTCTCACTTATATATGATAATAAAAAACAATATAGATATAACTTAATTGTATAAATCATATTGACAGCTCTACATATTGGGGTAGTTTTCTAGCAATACTCTATTTTCTTATTATATCTGTAATCAGATGAAGAGTAAAAAAAAACGTTAATATTTCGAGTGTTTTAACACTAGGTTACTAATTTTTAATAATATAATTATACACAGATCTGTTTAATAATTATTAATAATTGCTAGTGTGGTGTAATTTAGTAGTATATAGTACCAATAAATATATACTGTCGTCAGTATTCTTAATCGGAGTGAATTCATTATTTTCATTTTCATCATCATTTTCCTCGCTCCGTCAACAAGATAGGCGCGGCGTTGAGTACCGCCAGTCAACACACAATGTCTCTTAAGGCGGAAATTGGGTAACAGCGTGTACACGCGGGTTACAGCGTGAAGCTATATATATATATATATATATATATATATATATATATATATAATATATATATATATATATATATATATATATATATATAATATATATATATATATATATATATATATATATATATATATATATATATATATATATATATATATATATATATATATATATATATATATATTATATATATAGAAGATAAACTAACAAATAAAATCGGAAATGTGTGAAGTAAAAACCACTTAATATTCTGATCCCCTATTTCTCTTGAACATGTAACAACGTAAAAGTGGTACAAGGTAAATAATATTACTAAAGCTTTATTATAGCAATTAGTAAGAGACGTCTGTGGGAGGTCAATCCAGAGATTTGTCGTACGTGAGGATTATTCCTTCCCGAAGCACTTCCATTTGATCTGGCATAGAAAGTACAAGGGTCTTGATCTTAGACATGGGTAGGTGAGATAGTTTAAAGAAAACTATTTTTTTTTTTTACTATTTTGTTTTTTATGTATCCGGCACAAGTAGGTTAGGCAGAGAGAATCTAGTGATAAGACACTCCGATAACAATTTTCCGTCCAATCTTCGAGACATTGCGCGTTGAGGACACAACGTCGCGCTTCGTCTTGTTACCAGAGCGAATTAAATTTATATCATTAATTCCCCCCAAGTGGGAATCAAACCCACAAACTGTGGCGTTTACATGCAGACGTCCTTCATTATATTCTATATATTTTATCTGAAAAAAATATTTTTTTAGTATATTTTCCTGTATTGCTCGTAATTTGATTAGAAGGCGGTCCCAACACGTTTTGTACAATTTACGTCTATACAAGTGTTGGTCTTTAGAAGGGTTTGACCGATACGATTTTCCGCCCTAATACAAGCTATTTATAAGGATGACAGGGCTTTGGGCAAATAAATTGTTTGTATATGTATATTTTTTTACTTTGTATAATAGAATTTTTTATTACTTTTTAAAGTTCCGTACCTAAAGAAAATCAGGACCCTGGTACTAAGCCTCCGCTGTCTGTCAGTTTGTCTGTCTACGATAATTTAAAGTTGTATATACATATATATCAATCTTTATCATAAATAGTATGATGATGATATACAAAATATTATTTATTGTAATATACTTTTGCAAGCACTTTTGCATCGTCATGAACTTGTCGCTGCTACCACCGGTTTGGAAGGCAGTTCTGATGAGAAGAGCCGGCAAGAAGCTCAGCAGTTACTCCAATAGATTATGCCTATATTGTTTATTGTATATACTTTTTTATTAATTTAAAATCTGATTGAAATAGAACAAACTTCATTTTAGCTGCTGTTGTAGGAAACAATAATTTATATTTATCATTTACAAATATAAAGTTAAGCTTATATAATAATATTAAATAGAATTTATATATTTTATATTTACAGTTGAGGGCCGTCGTGGCGAAGAAGCAAGCCTCTGCGGGTAAACGCGACGGTTTGTGGATTCGAGTCCCACTCGGGAAGAATGAATGATTTTCATTTTCTTCGCTCAAAGCAAACAAGGCAAAAAGCGTGGCGTTGAAATCCACCACTCAACACGCAATGCCTCGAAAGGCGAATAGCGGGAAACTGAGTGTCTTAACACTACGTTCTTACGGTTCCCTCTGCCTATCCTGCCATGTGCGGGATACAACGTGAAGCTAATTTATTTGTATTTATTTATATTAACAGTATTCGTATGTTGTCTATTTATAAAGCCGTCGACTGAGCCAGAGCCTGGTAGATTTAAAAATAAAAATATTAACTAACTATTATAAAAATATTAACTAACACTCGATGGTTGCCATTCGTAGCGCTTTTTTTCGTTTTCGTTGTTATTTCGCTTAATGTATTAATTATTGTGTTAAGTTATAGTATATAAGAAGTAATTCTTGTTTGTTAATATTTTACGTAAATTTAGAGAGGTGTTGAATATATCCAGCGCTAAAAGTGAGTAGACTTTTTATTGGTCTCTATCAATACTACATTGAGATTTGCATTCACAAACTCACAGACAAACAGATTAAATAAAAAACGTTGTTTTGGGATCTATCACATTAGTTTGTTTGCCAGCCATTAAAGTTCTTCTCATATGTTATGTTCCATGCACAGACTCGGGTTCCGTACCTAAAAGTTAAAAACGAGACCTCCGCTGCCTGTCTATCACTACTGCATGACTATATATTTCGTCAGCAAAATACCTACAATCATGAAATGTGTACGGAACTCTCGGAGCGCGAGTACTACTCGCACTTGACCGATACTATTATATGTATAGATGCAATGGTGCATAATATTTATTATTTATTATTATTATTTAAATAGTGATTAGTGTGATAACTTACTTATTGGAATTTTTACATTTACTTTATATTTATATAATGGGAAATTTAGAATAAATTATAAAAATTATAGAGAAATATAATAAAAATATTGTATATATATATATATATATATATATATATATATATATATATATATATATATATATATATATACTATATATATATATATCTATATATATATATATATATTATATACTATATATATATATATATATATATATATATAATATATATATATATATATATATATATAATACTATAATATATATATATATATATATATATATCTATAACTAAA
This sequence comes from Dione juno, assembly GCA_037127375.1. Taxonomy (NCBI): domain Eukaryota; kingdom Metazoa; phylum Arthropoda; class Insecta; order Lepidoptera; family Nymphalidae; genus Dione; species Dione juno. The sequence continues at coordinate 724,287 of JAXRJS010000080.1, read as the reverse complement.
AGTAGTACAGTAATTTAATATAGCATATAATCTTCGATTACAGGACTATCTAACAAATAAAAAATTCGAACCAGTAGTTCTAAAATATTCTTATAATATAGGGCGAAGTGGGATTTGAACTTAGTAGTGTGGGCTTTAATCTCACAATTTATTTTACAGAAATAATCAATTACTTTTTAAACTTACGTCACAGAACTACAATTTTGATTAATATTGTATATTCACAATAATTTAACTTAATTGTATTTACAACATTTTTAATCACAATGAGATTTTTGCTGATGTTTGAGAAACCTTTACTATGAGAAATTATGAAAGATTACAATAATATATATTCCTTCAGCTGTGGCAGCCATTTTCCAACCTTGCACAATTTAAGTGCATGTCTGCTCCTGGAGCGTACTACAGCTGTGGAGATATTAAGTTATTTTATATGGATCAGCTTAATGTTTTGTTATATATAGATAAGAGGGCAGAGAAACTCTAGTGCATAGACACTCCGTTTTTCACTCTCCAATTGAATTCAAGAAGCACCAGTTAAAGTAACAATATGAAGTAGTTTATGAAAAAATGTCATATAAGATCATTGGAAGAAGTATAATATTATATTATTTGAGAAAAAAATCGGTCAAGTGCGAATGATACTCGCACATCACGAGTTCCGTACCAATTTTATGATAGTAGGTCAACGGAAAAAGAAAATTTTGTATGCAGTCATTTTGTATGAATTTGTGGTATACCCATATTTTTTTTAATATTCAGGTGATTTCCTTCGTTTGCACTTATAATTAGTAACTTTAAAATAAAATAAAAATTTCACTACTCAAAATTTTACTACGTCAAAGGGACGGAATGTATCTTATAGGTTTTGACTACGCGGAGAATATCATACAAATTTGAATCGATTTAGAAGTTTCATTTTTTCCGAGTTATAAAAAATGGCTTGGATATTATTACAGTTTGATACCTCCACTTGATCCTGACCAAAAATTATCTTGATTGACGGGTCCACTGACAGATAACACGGACAGCAATTTCTAAAAGAGTTTTTTTTTCCATTCAGGTACGGAACCCTAAAAAGATTCAACCAGAAAATACAGGAGATTACCTAATAATATTAAATAATACCTTAGTAATACATATACCGATTACCGAATTCATTAGAATCAGTCACGTCTTATTTGCTTCTACAAGAACATGGCCGGTTTAAATTTCCTTCAAGTGACCTTTACAAGGATAAATAATGGAATAATTGGTCACTAAAGTGTTACTAAAAAAAATAACTTAGAAACACCATAAAAATTAATAGATATAAGGAAAAATTCAAAGTAGCTAGCTCTCATACTGACGCAATGCTCCCGTACAATTTAGTACGCATGCAGTATAACGTACATACACGCTTAGAGAGTTGGACTCGATCCAGAATATAAGCTTTGGGCTATATCTTGTTCAATAATTGCGTATTGATCAAATATTAGTAATAGAGAATTTACTATATAAGCATTTAGCTTACATTATAATATTACAGTTGTTAGTTATGGTTATTGTCCATACAAAAAATTTTGTTTCAATTATAATTCATCTGAAGTAAAGTTTTTGGTGTCAATAATTCATAAGGCAAAGTAATGTCTAAAACGGAGAAAGGCTTCACTCAGTTTTCTCTGATTGTTAAATGAGATCTTATAGGCTAAGACTAAAACGCTCTATGCTGATTTTTCTATGGATAATTTTTTATATCGACATATATAGATATTTTGCTACCTAAGGTCTTTTTTTTTGTTTATGAGTTTAATGCTGTTAGCTCTGTTGGCCTTGAAAACGACATCGGTTAGGGAGGGAAGAGGGTACTCTGTCCCTGAGAAGTAGCAAGCACAATCGTGTCTGTTTGAGAGGAAACGACGGCGTCCCCTGTGGGACTCGAGCTTCGGCTTGTGGCCGACGAGCGGGCTGAAACCTAAAGTCCTCATTGTGCAGTAGTATAGTAACTTACTGTATGTAATATTGGGTAGAATGGTTTTTCTGCAAAAAATATTTTATTTAAATTGTTAGCATTTTCTGCTCAGGTATGACAAAGAGGCGGTGTTGAATTCTAAGTAGAGCTTAATACAAAATGTCGAATTCTGACGGAAAACGGAGAACGGAGTGCATAAACACTAGGCTCTATGCATACAATAAATCTAGATTTTCACATATTTATTGTACTATTTAGGCGATATTTAACATTTTCATGAATAACAATCTTTTAACGGTATACGTTATAACTAGATTTACTTTACTGTATAATACGATTCAGAAGAGTCCAACTATTTGTTAGAGTATATCGCCTTTAATATATATACATATATTAAAGGCGTTAAGCGGATCGTTTAAATTTTATTGTGATTTCAATGGATGTTTGTGCAGGTCTTAGAAAAAGAAACAATTTTCGATTATATTTTTTACAAAATGGACCGTAAAATGTCTTGTAATTAATTGTCTTTCTACATTATATACATCACAACATCGGTAAATTAAATATATATTTTATTATAGTCAAATCCATAAACACTCTTTCATTTTGGTAAGACAAGACGCGGCGTTGAGTTCCGTCAATCAACACTCAATATCTCATAGGTAAAAATACTTAAAGACTTGAAAATTTGAACGCAGCGGATTTTAAACCCGCGCCTCATGGAAACCGTCAAAGCACTCTGAGCCCTAAGCCATGCGTTCTTCATCAAGGTGCGTCGAAATTCTTATATGCTCTTTTTCTTTAATTATTATTTCTATACATAGTGTGGATAAACACTTTATAATTCATCTACATATCTCATAGATAATTAATTGTGTTGGTCGATTTGTCTGTTTACTTCACCTAACCTGCAATACGGGAAAAAGCTAAAAAAAGAAAAAAGAATATTACAAAATTGAATAAGCTTACCATTAAATATATGAACGTATATGCTAGCTGGCACGGCATTATTAGGAACGCATGTGTAGTTTCCCGCGTGAGAAACACTTGCTGCTGGTATCAGGAGGTCAGACAACCTCTGTTCTGGATCAGTTGTCACGTTTATACCTCTTTCCAGGTCGTAGTTGATCATTCTACTGTTGTGGTACCTGGAAAAATAACGTATATTAATATTTGTACTAGATATTTTGTTATAGGTATGTTTTATTTCTATATACCTGTATAATCATAGGTAAAAAAAATTAAATAATTGACTTTTTGAAATGTATTATTTATACACTAAGGAAAGAATATTTACAAATTTATTCATATAATATCTCTCTCTCTCTCTCTTATGATCTTAATCTAATTTATTAATAATTAAATAATATACGTAAATTTTCAAAAATATATATTTAAGAGGCTCTAGCAGGTTATTTAAACAAAAATTAAAGAAATATTACATTGTAAATAAAGGTGACTCCCAAATACAAATTATCCATTGCATACATCATTTTGTAACAAATGTGTATTTTTTTTTCATTTAATATTATTTATTATTGATTTAAATCTTTATATGTTTTGCTTAATAGATTAATTGTGGAAATGTATGTATTTTTTTTTTTCAATCTTGTAGAGCTAGTTAAGTGTGGAGAGGTATTAATGCTTAGAACTCTGTCTGTTAAATTTTGAGGATCTTGCGTATTGAGTGGCGGAACACTTCCCCATTTTATCTATTATATCAGGAAATGCAAATAAACTCGATTTTGAAGAGTTTTAAATATATTTTGATTTTGGATTTTCATTTTAAATGACTCCACTGAGTGGATTTGAACCAGCGTCTTTCACGTTTAATCACAATTCCAAACAAATATCTGTTTTGTACATCATTAACGCGGAACACTTATAGTTCTCATTAAGCTCAAGCATTTCAATGATACCGGCCCATCGACTCGGTAACATCAAAATCTTCCCGATACTGGGTCGACACTACGCCATCATTATAATTAATAAAAAAAACATATTTTATAGGTCAAGTTTTGTAGTAGAACATTTATTATTTTTGTAGAATTTTATTTCATAATATATGCAGTTGCTTGAAATTACTAATGGATAGATAGATAGATAGATAAATTCTTTATTGAATACTTTAGATACAAATTTACAAAGAATCAAATAAAAATATTAAAATCATTGGAACGTAGCATGCAAAGGCGACCATATCTTATTTTTTATATTATATTATATCTTACAGGTAACCTTAGATGGAACCACACAAAATCGTAGTGTATTTGTAGTGCATAATAAAAAAGTCTGAACAGAACTAAACAGAAAATATATATAAATAAAAAAATACT